>OZ035841.1:1042199-1077199 GCA_964034765.1 Knipowitschia caucasica
GAGAGACCAGAGAGAGACCAGAGAGACCAGAGAGAGAACAGAGAGAGACCAGAGAGAGACCAGAGAGAGAACAGAGAGAGACCAGAGAGAGACCAGAGAGAGAACAGAGAGAGACCAGAGAGAGACCAGAGAGAGAACAGAGAGAGACCAGAGAGAGACCAGAGAGAGACCAGAGAGAGACCAGAGAGACCAGAGAGAGACCAGAGAGAGACCAGAGAGAGACCAGAGAGAGACCAGAGAGACCAGAGAGAGACCAGAGAGAGACCAGAGAGAGACCAGAGAGAGACCAGAGAGACCAGAGAGAGACCAGAGAGAGACCAGAGAGACCAGAGAGAGACCAGAGAGACCAGAGAGAGACCAGAGAGAGACCAGAGAGACCAGAGAGACCAGAGAGAGACTAGAGTGAGACCAGAGAGAGACCAGAGAGAGACCAGAGAGAGACCAGAGAGACCAGAGAGAGACCAGAGAGAGACCAGAGAGACCAGAGAGAGACCAGAGAGAGACCAGAGAGACCAGAGAGAGACCAGAGAGAGACCAGAGAGACCAGAGAGAGACCAGAGAGACCAGAGAGAGACCAGAGAGAGACCAGAGAGACCAGTGAGACCAGAGAGAGACTAGAGTGAGACCAGAGAGAGACCAGAGAGAGACCAGAAAGACCAGAGAGAGACCAGAGAGAGACCAGAGAGAGACCAGAGAGAGACCAGAGAGAGACCAGAGAGACCAGAGAGAGACCAGAGAGAGACCAGAGAGAGACCAGAGAGACCAGAGAGAGACCAGAGAGAGACCAGAGAGAGACCAGAGAGAGACCAGAGAGAGACCAGAGAGACCAGAGAGAGACCAGAGAGAGACCAGAAAGACCAGAGAGAGACCAGAGAGAGACCAGAGAGAGACCAGAGAGACCAGAGAGAGACCAGAGAGAGACCAGAGAGACCAGAGAGAGACCAGAGAGAGACCAGGGAGAGACCAGAGAGAGACCAGAGAGAGACCAGAGAGAGAGACTGGAGAGAGACCAGAGAGAGACCAGAGAGACCAGAGAGAGACCAGAGAGAGACCAGAGAGAGACCAGAGAGAGACCAGAGAGAGACCAGAGAGAGACCCAGAGAGACCAGAGAGAGACCAGAGAGAGACCAGAGAGAGACCAGAGAGAGACCAGAGAGACCAGAGAGAGACCAGAGAGAGACCAGAGAGACCAGAGAGAGACCAGAGAGACCAGAGAGAGACCAGAGAGAGACCAGAGAGACCAGAGAGACCAGAGAGAGACTAGAGTGAGACCAGAGAGAGACCAGAGAGAGACCAGAGAGAGACCAGAGAGACCAGAGAGAGACCAGAGAGAGACCAGAGAGACCAGAGAGAGACCAGAGAGAGACCAGAGAGACCAGAGAGAGACCAGAGAGAGACCAGAGAGACCAGAGAGAGACCAGAGAGACCAGAGAGAGACCAGAGAGAGACCAGAGAGACCAGTGAGACCAGAGAGAGACCAGAGAGAGACCAGAGAGAGACCAGAGAGACCAGAGAGAGACCAGAGAGAGACCAGAGAGACCAGTGAGACCAGAGAGAGACTAGAGTGAGACCAGAGAGAGACCAGAGAGAGACCAGAAAGACCAGAGAGAGACCAGAGAGAGACCAGAGAGAGACCAGAGAGAGACCAGAGAGAGACCAGAGAGAGACCAGAGAGAGACCAGAGAGAGACCAGAGAGACCAGAGAGAGACCAGAGAGAGACCAGAGAGAGACCAGAGAGACCAGAGAGAGACCAGAGAGAGACCAGAGAGAGACCAGAGAGAGACCAGAGAGAGACCAGAGAGACCAGAGAGACCAGAGAGAGACCGAGAGAGACCAGAAAGACCAGAGAGAGACCAGAGAGAGACCAGAGAGAGACCAGAGAGACCAGAGAGAGACCAGAGAGAGACCAGAGAGAGACCAGGGAGAGACCAGAGAGAGACCAGAGAGAGACCAGAGAGAGACCAGAGAGAGACCAGAGAGAGACCAGAGAGAGAGACCGGAGAGAGACCAGAGAGAGACCAGAGAGAGACCAGAGAGAGACCAGAGAGAGACCAGAGAGAGACCAGAGAGAGACCAGAGTGAGACCAGAGTGAGACCAGAGAGAGAGACCAGAGAGAGACCAGAGAGAGACCAG
Source organism: Knipowitschia caucasica (assembly GCA_964034765.1). Lineage (NCBI taxonomy): Eukaryota > Metazoa > Chordata > Actinopteri > Gobiiformes > Gobiidae > Knipowitschia > Knipowitschia caucasica. The sequence continues at coordinate 1,044,335 of OZ035841.1, forward strand.
AGTGAGACCAGAGTGAGACCAGAGAGTTCACATCATGTGTCATGAACGACATCACTGTAAATGAACGTGTGAATTAGTTTTCCATCTGTTTTTTCTTTTGAACCGCATCAAGAGAAAGTTCTTCCTCCTTTATTCTCCGCACTTTTTCCACCGGAAACTAAAATTTCCCACGGTTTCCACCGTTTGTGAACGCACCCTGACTCCGTGTTGGTGCGGCGCTGTATGCTAGTGCTGTTCATGGGTTGTTGGACTCACATGTGCCCGAGTCGTGATGAAACCACAGGGTGAGTCAGCGACACAGGCCCGTTTAGTGAGTTGTAGCTCGTAGTGTGAAAAATATCTCACAAAAAAAGTAAAATGAACTGAACTTTGAAGTAGTTCAGAATTAAAATAGTGAACTTGGAAGGTGAACTGTTCACTTTGAGCCTGTATGAACAGAACTTGTTCAGAAAAGCTGTGAACTGGCACAACACTGGTCATACGTGTGTTTTAAGAGTCATATGTTCGTATGCAGCAGGGTTGCCAGGTTGGGTGGTTTCCCACATACTTTTGTTCCCAGAGACTTGTAGGTAATAAAAAAGCAGAAAGACATTAAACAGAATCATGATGGCCCAAGATGACTACTTTACGTTTTCAGCCAAAAAATAATTCTGAGTGGTTTCACTCAAGATAACGGACAAGTGGTTTATCCAATCACATACAAGGATTTTTTTTACAAGGCCCACCTTCTGAGATCCATCCGCTATGAAGGAGACCTTGACCCAGACCCAGACCCTGAAGAGAAGGGTCTGGACAGAGTCACGATAAAAACACGTGGTGTGGAAGCAGAGACAGGACCTATAGTTTTAGATTGAGGAACCACAGACGTGCTTATTTAATCAGTGGTTTTATGGTTTGAAAGTTACATACATGTGCTTTAAGTTCACATAACCCATTGTACTGATTTGATTTCCCAGTTAAATGAACGAACACTCACCGCGTTCTCCTTGACTCCTTTCACGTGAGCATCCAGGTGAAAGATGGTATGGTCCTTGAACTGGTACGTCTTCAAAATACTCTGCAAGGCAAAAGCACTCAGGTCGTTCTGGTTCCCATGGTCCCTCTTGTCTCCATTCTCTCTCTGGTCCCCATAGTCCCTCTGGTCTTCATGGTCTCTCTGGTCCCTCTGGTCTTCATGGTCCCTCTGTGTCCTCCATGCTCTCTCTGGTCCCCATAGTCCCTCTGGTGTCTCTGGTCTTCATAGTCTCTCTGGTCCCTCTAGTCCCTATCGTCCTTCTGGTCCCTCTGGTTCCCATAATAACTCTGGTCCTCATAATCCCCATGGTCTCCATAATCCCTCTGGTCCCCATACTCCCTCTGGTCAGGGTTAAGGTCCTTCTGGTCCTCATAATCTCCATAGTCCCCATAATCCCTCTTGTCCGCATAGTCCCTCTGGTCCCCATGGTCCCTATGGTTTCTCTGATCCCCATAATCCCCATAGTCCCTCTGTTCCCCATAGTCCCTCTGGTCCCCATGGTCCATCTGGTCCCTCTGGTCGCCCTCGTCCCTCTAGCCCCCATAGTCTCTCTGGTCTCCATAGTCCCTCTAGTCCCCATAATACCTCTGGTCCCCATAGTCCCCATGGTCCCCATAATCCCTCTGGTCCCCATAATCCTTCTGGTCCCTCTGGTCTCCATGGTCCCTCTGGTCCCCATAGTCCTTCTGGTCCCTCTGGTCCCTCATGATCCGTCTAGTCCTTCTGGTCCCCATAGTCCATCTGGTCCCTCTGGTCCCCATGGTCCCCATAGTGTCCCTGGTCCCTCCGGTCTCATGGTAGTCTCACCTCCTTGTCAGTGAACTGCAGAGTGAGTTCCAGGGAGCAGGTTGCCAGGTTGGGGTCGACTTGAGGAAAGAAGGAGCTGAAGTTTGCGCTCAGGACGCGGGCTCTGTTTGTGGCAACCAGCTGCAGCAGAACCATGGGGGGCATCTGCACACAGTCTCCCCCCACTGCCATGGGACCATCAAAGCAGACCATGGAGGAGCCCAGGGTGTGGTTCACCTGAGGAGGGGGAGAGGGGAGGATGAGGGAGAGGAGAGGAGAGGATGAGGGAGAGGAGGGGGGAGAGGGGGAGAAGGGGGAGGAGAAGGTTAGCATTGAGCTAGCCACCTGTAAACAGTCTGTGGTCATGAGATGGTTAAACGTTCTAGAGCTCACTCACTGCTGGTATCTCTGGTACACTCACATAGAGCCGCTGGTATCTCTGGTACATTCACATAGAGCTGCTGGTATCTCTGGTACACTCACATAGAGCTGCTGGTATCTCTGGTACATTCACATAGAGCTGCTGGTATCTCTGGTACACTCACATAGAGCTGCTGGTATCTCTGGTACATTCACATAGAGCTGCTGGTATCTCTGGTACACTCACATAGAGCCGCTGGTATCTCTGGTACATTCACATAGAGCTGCTGGTATTTCTGGTACACTCACATAGAGCTGCTGGTATCTCTGGTACATTCACATAGAGCTGCTGGTATCTCTGGTACACTCACATAGAGCCGCTGGTATCTCCGGTACACTCACATAGTGCCGCTGGTATCTCTGGTACACTCACATAGAGCCGCTGGTATCTCTGGTACACTCACATAGAGCCGCTGGTATCTCCGGTACACTCACATAGTGCTGCTGGTATCTCTGGTACACTCACATACAGTCGCTGGTGTCTCTAGTACACTCACATAGTATCTCTGGTACACTCACATAGAGCCGCTGGTATCTCTGGTACACTCACATAGTGCCGCTGGTATCTCTGGTACACTCACATAGAGTCGCTGGTATCTCTGGTACACTCACATAGAGTCGCTGGTATCTCTGGTACACTCACATAGAGCCGCTGGTATCTCTGGTACACTCACATAGTATCTATGGTACACTCACATAGTGCTGCTGGTATCTCTGGTACTATCACATAGTATCTCTGGTACACTCACATAGTGCCGCTGGTATTGCTGGTACACTCACATAGAGCCGCTGATATCTCTGGTACACTCACATAGGGCCGCTGGTATTGCTGGTACACTCACATAGAGTCGCTGGTATTGCTGGTGCACTCACATAGAGCCGCTGGTATCTCTGGTACACTCACATAGAGCCGCTGGTGTCTCTGGTACACTCACATAGTATCTCTGGTACGCTCACATAGTGCTGCTGGTATCTCTGGTACACTCAGATAGAGCCGCTGGTATCTCTGGTACACTCAGATAGTATCTCTGGTACACTCACATAGTGCCGCTGGTATTGCTGGTACACTCACATTGAGCCGCTGGTATCTCTGGTACACTCACATAGTATCTCTGGTACACTTACATAGAGTCGCTGGTATCTCTGGTATCTCTGGTATCGCTGTACACTCACACAGAGTCACTGGTATCTCTGGTATCGCTGGTACACTCACATAAAGTTGCTGGTATCTCTGGTATTGCTGGTACACTCACATACAGTCGCTGGTATCTCTGGTATCGCTGGTACACTCACATAGAGTCGCTGGTATTTCTGGTGTTGCTGGTACACTCACATACAGTCGCTGGTATGTCTGGTATCGCTGGTACACTCACATACAGTCACTGGTATCTCTGGTATCGCTGGTACACTCACATACAGTCGCTGGTATCTCTGGTATCTCTGGTATTGCTGGTACACTCACATACAGTCGCTGGTATCTCTGGTATCGCTGGTACACTCATATACAGTCGCTGGTATCTCTGGTATCGCTGGTACACTCACATACAGTCGCTGGTATCTCTGGTATCGCTGGTACACTCACATACAGTCGCTGGTATCTCTGGTATCGCTGGTACACTCACATACAGTTGCTGGTATCTCTGGTATCGCTGGTACACTCACATACAGTCGCTGGTATCTCTGGTACACTCACATACAGTCGCTGGTATCTCTGGTACACTCACATACAGTCGCTGGTATCTCTGGTATCGCTGGTACACTCACATACAGTCGCTGGTATCTCTGGTATCGCTGGTACACTCACATACAGTCGCTGGTATCTCTGGTACACTCACATACAGTCGCTGGTATCTCTGGTACACTCACATAGAGTCGCTGGTATTTCTGGTGTTGCTGGTACACTCACATACAGTCGCTGGTATGTCTGGTATCGCTGGTACACTCACATACAGTCACTGGTATCTCTGGTATCGCTGGTACACTCACATACAGTCGCTGGTATCTCTGGTATCTCTGGTATTGCTGGTACACTCACATACAGTCGCTGGTATCTCTGGTATCGCTGGTACACTCATATACAGTCGCTGGTATCTCTGGTATCGCTGGTACACTCACATACAGTCGCTGGTATCTCTGGTATCGCTGGTACACTCACATACAGTCGCTGGTATCTCTGGTATCGCTGGTACACTCACATACAGTCGCTGGTATCTCTGGTATCGCTGGTACACTCACATACAGTCGCTGGTATCTCTGGTATCGCTGGTACACTCACATACAGTCGCTGGTATCTCTGGTACACTCACATACAGTCGCTGGTATCTCTGGTATCGCTGGTACACTCACATACAGTCGCTGGTATCTCTGGTATCGCTGGTACACTCACATACAGTCGCTGGTATCTCTGGTATCGCTGGTACACTCACATACAGTCGCTGGTATCTCTGGTATCGCTGGTACACTCACATACAGTCGCTGGTATCTCTGGCCGTAGTAGACCAGGGGACAGCAGGAGATGTCGAACTCCTCGTAGATCTTGCGCATGACTCCGGGGTTGTTCTGGTCCTCCTGCTCCTCGGTGTCACCAGGTGTGATGAGTTTCCGGACCATCATCTGGTCCCTGGTGTGTCGGTCCAACCACCATCGCTGCCACTGCTCCAGCACCTCCTCCTCCTGGCCCCACCCGCTCCTGTCTCCCCAGATCTGGCTCCTGGACCCCCCCTGGTCTCCCACGTCCTGACCCAGGACAGACACACTTCTCTTAGCTCTGTGGACTGGGACCTCCCCGCTCCCCTCCCCATCTACCTCCCCATCTACCTCCCCCTCTGCCTCCCCCTCTCCCCCCCTCTCCCTCAGAGGGGGTGTTGCCATGGCAGTGATGCTGATCTGGAGGTCCTGGTCCTGTGGAGGTGTTTCCATGGCGACGCTGGGGTCAGAGGTCACAGCATCTTCTGGCGTTTGGTTTGATCCATCTGTTGTATTCAGACCTACAACACACACACACACACAGACAGACACACAAACACACACACACACAGACACACACACACAAAGACACACACACACAGACACACACACACGCACACACACAAAGACACACAGACACACACAGACAATTACACACACACACATACAAACAAAGACACACACAGACACGCACACACACACACAAAGACACACACAGACACACACAGACACACACACCCAGACAGACACACACAAAGACACACACATACACACACAGACACACACACAGACACACACGTGCACACACACACACAGACACACACACACACGTGCACACACACACACACACACACACACACACATACACGTTTTTGTTACCTGGTGGGTCCCTTTGACAGGGCCGTTCAGAATGGGACCCATAGACATAATCTTTTTTTACTGGGACTACTTTAAGTAATACAAAACAGTCAATAGAAACCAAACAACTCTTTTAAAGGAATTTTATTTTAGATTTTTTTTTCGAATTGCAGTGATTCTATTTTTGACATAGAATTTAATGCCACTCCATGTCCGATGTCTAAGGTCATCTGGTGAGGCATTAATGCAGGCCAGGCCAGGCCAGGCCAGGCCAGGCAGTGAGACTTCCCAGGGACCTTTCCAGTCTGTATGAAAGGTGTCATGGTCTTCTCCACAGCCTTCACCTCAGATGCAGACCATGGCTTTCTCTAACGTTCTAGGGAGAGAAATAAAAATATATTAGCAATATACACTCCCAGGGTTAGGACCAAGCAGCCTGGCTGTAATCCCCCACCTGGTACACTTACCAGAAGGGGCACTGCCACTACCATGGGGTGCATCTGGATGAATGGTTGAAGGTTCTCCGCTTGAAGTTTCTTTTAGCCCGTCCGTTTGTGAGAGGATCTCTACTGCTCTCCCTGTCGCACAGAAAATAAAAATACAAGTGGCCTTTAGGGGAAAAAAATCATACATATTTTAATAATATCAAGAATTACCTTCAGGCTCAATTTGTATCTGGTCGAGGCTCTTTCCTTCGAATTCCGTCACTCTTCCCTGCTCCATGGCCATCAACACTTTGCTGATTTTGGCCAGCTCCAGTGTCCCCTCTGGTAGTCTGTAATGTTGCCTGTGGATGCGAATGTCATGGCCGAGGAAGTTGGCAAGTATGTCCATCTCATTCTCTTTCATATTGAGAACTATAGACATAGTAGCTATGTGCTTTCTAAGTTTGGTTGAGGATAGCATCTCTGGATGCACCGCACCACATTCTTTGGCTACCTGGCGTAGGGAGTCTGATCCCCTGATGTGGGTGTCTGCGGCCGGGCGGGAGAAGAAGTATGGGTTATGGTCAGAGATGGAACAGGCCCTTCTGTTCTCCACCAGCACCTCCATCGAAGCAATCATTTCAGGAGTCAAAAGAACCGGCACTTTCCGACTTCTTTTCCCTTTAATTTCAATGCGTTGAAAATGCTGACACAGCTTTTTCTCAAGTTGGGACAGTCCCAGAGCAATGTCAGAATGGATCCCAGTCTTACTTCTTAAGGTAAAGGCTGTCAGTGGCATCTTTGAAACCTCACCTTCCCTTCTTCGATTGAAAATAATGACCTCACAAAGAGTCAAAACTGCCAGTTTAGACCAATGCTTAGACGTTGGCTCACTTATTAGGGTTTGCACATATTCAGGTCGACATACCTCAATATGTGCATGCATGGCTCTAACGTCCTCAGTCAGAGGGAGCAGGTCCGGAGTGTTCCACTTGGCTTGCCGGAGGGTCTGTAGGGCAGCAGAAGAAACACAGACGTCCCACCTCTTCTCAAAAAGCAGCCGGCTTCGTTGGAGGTTTTTAATAAATAGTTCATCAACACAATGCTCCATTTTTGAGTCACAGTCAAGAATATCTGCTTTCTGAGGCTATGGCCGAGTTTGAGGGCCAAGGATGGAGTCTTGTATTGATTTGTTTCCTCATCATATCCAGCCACAGACCTGACTGCATCAATCACATGGTTAAAGTTGGAAGGAATAAGGTCTATACAGTGTCTATACAGTGCAAAAACTCACTGGATTTAACTGGGCAATTTGGCTGTTTAGCTGGGACTAAAGTTCCAATGCCGGCCTTTAAAACCTCAAAATTGTGCTCACGGTTTCCACTATTCCTGATCAAATCAAACTGAAGTTTACGTGCTTTAGATTTCACAGGTAGAGCCAATGCTCTGGCTACGTCACTTTCATTTCCATGTTTTCTAGTCAAATGACGGGACATTTTGTGGCAGGACATTGAACAGTAGAGGCAGAAGTGTCTCTTGCTGTAAACTCTCCCCCCATTTTTCTTCTTTTGCAGCTGCATGATAACAATCTTATTTGCCTTTGGTTCGTCACTTTCCGAGTCTTGAAGAAAAGTGTTTTTGATTTTTCTTTTTCCATACTTTTTTACAGGTTTCTTCTTGACAGTTAAATCGTCAGAATCTGAGTCTGAGTCGACTTCATCAATTAGGGACTCTTGACTAAGCTGCACAAACAACAAATAATTTGTAATCATTCTATATAACAATTTGAAGTCATGACTTGTAGTCAGCACTTACCAGTGGTTTGTAAGCGTGCGCTTCAGTGTGCTGCTCTGTGATTGGCTGCAGCCTAATGAACCACACACTTGCACCTTTTCTAGCCTGACACCTGACTTCCTCTGTTGTGCTGCTCCATGATTGGCTCCAGCCTCTGTTGTGCTGCTCCATGATTGGCTCCAGCCTCTGTTGTGCTGCTCCATGATTGGCTCCAGCCTCTGTTGTGCTGCTCCATGATTGGCTCCAGCCTGCTGGACTGAAATTGCCCCAGTGTGCCCCTCCTTGATATCCCGCAACCCACCACCAGGGTTCCGACACATAACACACTTTTTTCAGGAAAGTAAACCTCCAGGGGTCCTTTCCATATTTTTACAGAGACTGCATAAGGACCGTTAGAAAAGCATTACCCATTGATTATTAAGCTTGGACCAGTGGGGTCCGGTGTTCGGGCCCCACCACGTAAAACCAGTCCCCATGACGTGAGTGGAATCTCAGGTTATGGAACCCACCAGGAGTTGAAAACAAGTGCACACATATTCTCAAAGAATAAGGGTGGGCGCATTTCTCCCCGGGAGAGAGCGCATGAAATCTGTCTTGAAAAAGAGCAATGACAGGTCCCAGAACCAAGGGGAGTCCCTGGAGGTTTTAACCCCGAAAAAAGCCCTTAAATCCGGCTTAAAATAGGGCCATGCGGGTCCCAGAACCGAGGGGATTCTGTGGAGGTTCTATCCCCGAAAAAAGCTTAGAAATCCGGACATAAATGCAGCACTGGAAAGCCTGAGACCCAGGGGGGTCCTCGGAGGTTTTAACCCCGAAAAAAGCCCTTAAATCCGGCTTAAAATAGGGCCATGCGGGTCCCAGAACCGAGGGGATTCTGTGGAGGTTCTATCCCCGAAAAAAGCTTAGAAATCCGGACATAAATGCAGCACTGGCAAGCCTGAGACCCAGGGTGGGTCCTCGGAGGTTTTAACCCCGAAAAAAGCCCTGAAGTACGGCTTGAAATAGAGCCATCACAGGCCTGGTGCTCCAAGCAAATGTGAAAATAATTCTAAGTGCTGTGGGCAGGATTCGAACCTGCGTGGGAGGACCTCAATGACTCCCCATTCCATCGCCTTTGCCACTCGGCCACAGCGAGCCCAGTACTACAGCATAGACACTTAGGTTTTTTGGCAAAACACTTAGGCTGATTTGTAGGCTGAGGGGTGGGAAAGGCCTGGTTCTCCAGGGGGGCTATGTTCATGTGTGGGGGCTACCAGGACCTCCAGGCCGGTTAGGGTTAGGTCTGGGGAGGGCCTGGGTCTCCATGGGGGTTAAGGTTAGGTGTGGGGAAGGCCTGGACCTCCATGGGGGTTAAGGTTAGGTGTGGGGAAGCCCAGGACCTCCAGGGGGGCTATGTGCAGGCGTGGGGGCGGCCTGGATCTCCAGGGGGGCTATATGCAGGCGTGGGGGCGGCCTGGATCTCCATGGGGGTTAAGGTTAGGTGTGGGGAGGGCCTGGATCTCCATGGGGGTTAAGGTTAGGTGTGGGGAGGGCCTGGATCTCCATGGGGGTTAAGGTTAGGTGTGGGGAGGGCCTGGGTCTCCATGGGGGTTAAGGTTAGGTGTGGGGAAGGCCTGGGTCTCCATGGGGGTTAAGGTTAGGTGTGGGGAAGGCCTGGACCTCCAGGGGGGCTATGTGCAGGCGTGGGGGGCGGCCTGGATCTCCATGGGGGTTAAGGTTAGGTGTGGGGAAGGCCTGGATCCCCATAGGGGGGCTATGTGCAGGCGTGGGGGCGGCCTGGATCTCCATGGGGGTTAGGGTTAGGTGTGGGGAAGGCCTGGATCTCCATGGGGGTTAGGGTTAGGTGTGGGGAAGGCCTGGATCTCCGTGGGGGTTAAGGTTAGGTGTGGGGAGGGCCTGGTTCTCCATGGGGGCTATGTGCAGGCGTGGGGGCGGCCTGGATCTCCATGGGGGTTAAGGTTAGGTGTGGGGAAGGCCTGGACCTCCATGGGGGTTAAGGTTAGGTGTGGGGAAGGCCTGGACCTCCAGGGGGGCTCTGTGCAGGCGTGGGGGCGGCCTGGACTTCCATGGGGGTTAGGGTTAGGTGTGGGGAAGGCCTGGACCTCCATGGGGGTTAAGGTTAGGTGTGGGGAGGCCCTGGATCTCCATGGGGGTTAAGGTTAGGTGTGGGGAAGGCCTGGATCTCTATGGGGGTTAAGGTTAGGTGTGGGGAAGGCCTGGACCTCCAGGGGGGCTATGTGCAGGCGTGGGGGGCGGCCTGGATCTCTATGGGGGTTAAGGTTAGGTGTGGGGAAGGCCTGGATCTCCATGGGGGTTAAGGTTAGGTGTGGGGAGGGCCTGGATCTCCGTGGGGGTTAAGGTTAGGTGTGGGGAGGGCCTGGATCTCCATGGGGGTTAAGGTTAAGTGTGGGGAAGGCCTGGACCTCCAGGGGGGCTATGTGCACTCTGTCTCTCTGCCTCCCGCTCGGTGTCTCCAGTCCTCAGTCCCACCACAAACTCCCGACTCCCCCGGGCTCCACGCCAGCTATGGGGCACCCCAGAGGGGCCCTTGGCTTTTTTTCCCTGGGCGGCCTCACGTGGCCGCGGCACGCGCCGCAGACCCACCGAGAGCCAGAACTGGTAATGCCTACCCCGTCGGTCAAACGCACCCTGGTCGGAGTGCGGGGCGTTCGTGGGCTTTCGTTTGGAGCCTGTCTGGGCCCTACTGAGGGGGTGGGCCCTCGGCTTTTTTCCCTGGGCGGCCTCACGTGGCCGCGGCACGCGCCGCAGACCCACCGAGAGCCAGAACTGGTAATGCCTACCCCCTCGGGCGAACGCACCCTGGTCGGAGTGCGGGGCGTTTCTTGGGCTTTCGTTTGGAGCCTGTCTGGGCCCTACTGAGGGGTACGAGAAAGCGTGTCTTCTGACCTCTACGCCTGAGTGGGGGCCCAACGTCTCTGTGAAATCTGGGGTAGACAGGGAATCTCATTCTTGCCACAGACAGGTCCGCCAAGAGCCACCAGCCCGGGGCCTCTAGGCATTATAGTTGATCCCCTTCCGCCAGGGCCGTGACCGACTCCAGCGGGGCTGATCCGAGGACCAACTCAATTGGTATGGTGACGGGCGGTGTGTACATGTTAGGCCAGCTCTGCCTGCTTGACCTAGTATTTAGACAGCGTAGCGTGTGCACCATTCAGGGTCTAATAGCTGGTCATCCCACTTGGGATCCCAGAGGGTGAGCGCTCTGAGCCTGTCAAGGCTCTCATTAGGTTTCAAGAAAAGTGTTCTTCGCCCGACCACCGCGCCTATAAGGGCCCAGCCCCAGCACCCCGAGGTGGGAGTCTGGCGTCTCTGTGCATCCGGGAGAGACAGGGCGTTTCTGTCTCGCCACCGACAGGTCCGCCGATAGCCCCTAGCCCGCGCCGGAGCCATGCGAGTAGCGTCAGGCATGCAGTGTGAGGGAACCGTCTGGCTCGAATAACTTCCACCAGGAGGCCCGCAGAGGCATGCCGTGTGCACCATTCGAACGGCCTCGTCGAGACGAATCCGCAGATACCACATGTGTCTATGTTTCTCTTCATCGACCAACACCCTCTCTATATTCCCCATATAGGTCCCTTGGAGAAAGTGGTTTGACCTCACCTTTTTGGGACGCAGCGTGAGGATTTTTCCGTCAGCCCGGGAGTCCCGGGCTGAATTTTCAAACCGCCATAGAACCGGCCCCCGGTGTCGGACCGACACGCCCGAGCCGTCCACGGACTCGTCTCGACCTGGGCTACCATCCCTGAAAATATCAGCCCCCTGGAATAAGAGGCGGGAAAGTTATAACCGTTTTGGGACGTTTTTGGTCAGCCCGGGAGTCCCGGGCTGAATTTGCAAACCGCCCTAGAACCGCGCCCCGGTGTCGGACCGACACGCCCGACGTGTCCACGGACTCGTCTCGACCTGGTCTACCGCCCCTGAAAATCTCAGCCCGCTGGAATAAGAGACGGGAAAGTTATAGCCGTTTTGGGGACGAGGAGTGAGGATTATTTTTTGTCAGCCCGGGGGTCCCGGGCTGAATTTTCAAACCGCTCTAAAACCGGCCCGATGTGTCCACGGACTCCCCTTGACCCGGGCTACCCGCAGTGTGAATTTGACGCGCGGGGGACAAAGGACCAGAAAGTTATGGCCCTTGGAAACCACCGGGGGACAGCGCCGCCGCGTCCGCTCACGAGCGCCTATTCTCGGTCAAGAAAAGGGGGGTTTCCCGGGCCCGTAGAAGGCGAACCAGGGGGGCTAGAGACATGGGGTCTGGACCCACGCACTCGTCCGGACCTGGGCTACATCCTCCGTGAATTTCACTCATGGGAAATGAAAGACCAAAAAGTTACGGCCTGCGTAAAAGGGGCCTGAACTCACAAGACACTGTCATTTTTTGCTCCAAAAGCGTGTGCGTCTGGTACTACAGAATCTCCAGAAATTGGTTAAAAATCAACGCAGAGGCCCAGAGACTCGCGGTCTGGACCCAGGGACTCCCCTGGTCCCGGGCTACCCGCGGTGTGAATTTGACGCGCGGGGGACAAAGGACCAGAAAGTTATGGCCCTTGGAAACCACCGGGGGACAGCGCCGGCGCGTCCGCTCACGAGCGCCTATTCTCGGTCAAGAAAAGGGGGGTTTCCCGGGCCCGTAGAAGGCGAACCAGGGGGGCTAGAGACATGGGGTTTGGACCCACGCACTCGTCCGGACCTGGGCTACCACCGGGGTGGGCTTTGCTCCCGCTCAGATCCGGGCCTGGGCGCCCATTCCCGGGGGAAGTAAGCCCCGCTTTCCGGGCTCCTCAAATCCTAAACACTTCGGTTTTTTTCTCAAAACACTTAGTCTGATTTTCAAAACGCGCCTGGTACTACAGCCTAAACACTTAGGTTTTTTTTGTGGTTCTCCCATCCCTATACAAGCGTAATTTTAACCCGGGCCCTCTCGGGAAGTCATTTATTTCTGCACACACACACACACACACACACACACACACCAGACTCATTCTAATGTGGGGGAAGTGTCTTGCCTAAGGACACAACCACAGTTTGGCACTTTACAGCCGCCCCACTGTGGCACCTGCTGTTCCCAGAGGTCTCCCATCACAGCACTACCCAGACCCTGTCCTGCTTAGCTCTCTTCATCTTTAACATAGCACCTGTGTGTTTGTTTGTGTGTGTGTGTGCACGTGTGTGTGTGTGTGCACTTGTTTTCAACTCCTGGTGGGTTCCATAACCTGAGATTCCGCTCACGTCATGGGGACTGGTTTTACGTGGTGGGGCCCGAACACCGGACCCCACTGGTCCAAGCTTAATAATCAATGGGTAATGCTTTTCTAACGGTCCTTATGCAGTCTCTGTAAAAATATGGAAAGGACCCCTAGAGGTTTACTTTCCTGAAAAAAGTGTGTTATGTGTCGGAACCCTGGTGGTGGGTTGCGGGATATCAAGGAGGGGCACACTGGGGCAATTTCAGTCCAGCAGGCTGGAGCCAATCATGGAGCAGCACAACAGAGGCTGGAGCCAATCATGGAGCAGCACAACAGAGGCTGGAGCCAATCATGGAGCAGCACAACAGAGGCTGGAGCCAATCATGGAGCAGCACAACAGAGGCTGGAGCCAATCATGGAGCAGCACAACAGAGGCTGGAGCCAATCATGGAGCAGCACAACAGAGGAAATCAGGTGTCAGGCTAGAAAAGGTGCAAGTGTGTGGTTCATTAGGCTGCAGCCAATCACAGAGCAGCACACTGAAGCGCACGCTTACAAACCACTGGTAAGTGCTGACTACAAGTCATGACTTCAAATTGTTATATAGAATGATTACAAATTATTTGTTGTTTGTGCAGCTTAGTCAAGAGTCCCTAATTGATGAAGTCGACTCAGATTCTGACAATTTAACTGTCAAGAAGAAACCTGTAAAAAAGTATGGAAAAAGAAAAATCAAAAACACTTTTCTTCAAGACTCGGAAAGTGACGAACCAAAGGCAAATAAGATTGTTATCATGCAGCTGCAAAAGAAGAAAAATGGGGGGCGAGTTTACAGCAAGAGACACTTCTGCCTCTACTGTTCAATGTCCTGCCACAAAATGTCCCGTCATTTGACTAGAAAACATGGAAATGAAAGTGACGTAGCCAGAGCATTGGCTCTACCTGTGAAGTCTAAAGCACGTAAACTTCAGTTTGATTTGATCAGGAATAGTGGAAACCGTGAGCACAATTTTGAGGTTTTAAAGGCCGGCATTGGAACTTTAGTCCCAGCTAAACAGCCAAATTCCCCAGTTAAATCCAGTGAGTTTTTGCACTGTATAGACTGTGGGGCATTGCTTAAGCGAAAGTCGCTGTGGAGGCATGTGGCCAGGTGCCGGCTTTCACAGAAAGATGCCCAGGCTAAACCAGGCTAAACCAGGCTAAACCAGGTAGAAGTAGGGTCCAGTCCCTCTGCTCCCTAGCCCAGCCTGTACCGGAGGGCATCAGCAAAAAGCTGTGGTCTTTAATTTGGGCAATGCATCAGGATGAGGTCACGGGTGTTGTCAAAGCAGAAAAGGGGATTCTGAGACTCGGAGAGCACCTGTACTTAAAACACGGGCATGATAAGACTAAGCATGATTACATTAGGCAGAAAATGAGAGAAGTCGGTAGGTTAATTAACGAAGCAAAAACCGCAGGGAAACTGAAAACAATTAAGGATTTCTTTATTCCTTCCAACTTTAACCATGTGATTGATGCAGTCAGGTCTGTGGCTGGATATGATGAGGAAACAAATCAATACAAGACTCCATCCTTGGCCCTCAAACTCGGCCATAGCCTCAGAAAGCAGATATTCTTGACTGTGACTCAAAAATGGAGCATTGTGTTGATGAACTATTTATTAAAAACCTCCAACGAAGCCGGCTGCTTTTTGAGAAGAGGTGGGACGTCTGTGTTTCTTCTGCTGCCCTACAGACCCTCCGGCAAGCCAAGTGGAACACTCCGGACCTGCTCCCTCTGACTGAGGACGTTAGAGCCATGCATGCACATATTGAGGTATGTCGACCTGAATATGTGCAAACCCTAATAAGTGAGCCAACGTCTAAGCATTGGTCTAAACTGGCAGTTTTGACTCTTTGTGAGGTCATCATTTTCAATCGAAGAAGGGAAGGTGAGGTTTCAAAGATGCCACTGACAGCCTTTACCTTAAGAAGTAAGACTGGGATCCATTCTGACATTGCTCTGGGACTGTCCCAACTTGAGAAAAAGCTGTGTCAGCATTTTCAACGCATTGAAATTAAAGGGAAAAGAAGTCGGAAAGTGCCGGTTCTTTTGACTCCTGAAATGATTGCTTCGATGGAGGTGCTGGTGGAGAACAGAAGGGCCTGTTCCATCTCTGACCATAACCCATACTTCTTTTCCCGCCCGGGCGCAGACACCCACATCAGGGGATCAGACTCCCTACGGCAGGTAGCCAAAGAATGTGGTGCGGTGCATCCAGAGATGCTATCCTCAACCAAACTTAGAAAGCACATAGCTACTATGTCTATAGTTCTCAATATGAAAGAGAATGAGATGGACATACTTGCCAACTTCCTCGGCCATGACATTCGCATCCACAGGCAATATTACAGACTACCAGAGGGGACACTGGAGCTGGCCAAAATCAGCAAAGTGTTGATGGCCATGGAGCAGGGAAGAGTGACGGAATTCGAAGGAAAGAGCCTCGACCAGATACAAATTGAGCCTGAAGGTAATTCTTGATATTATTAAAATATGTATGATTTTTTTCCCCTAAAGGCCACTTGTATTTTTATTTTCTGTGCGACAGGGAGAGCAGTAGAGATCCTCTCACAAACGGACGGGCTAAAAGAAACTTCAAGCGGAGAACCTTCAACCATTCATCCAGATGCACCCCATGGTAGTGGCAGTGCCCCTTCTGGTAAGTGTACCAGGTGGGGGATTACAGCCAGGCTGCTTGGTCCTAACCCTGGGAGTGTATATTGCTAATATATTTTTATTTCTCTCCCTAGAACGTTAGAGAAAGCCATGGTCTGCATCTGAGGTGAAGGCTGTGGAGAAGACCATGACACCTTTCATACAGACTGGAAAGGTCCCTGGGAAGTCTCACTGCCTGGCCTGCATTAATGCCTCACCAGATGACCTTAGACATCGGACATGGAGTGGCATTAAATTCTATGTCAAAAATAGAATCACTGCAATTCGAAAAAAAAATCTAAAATAAAATTCCTTTAAAATAGTTGTTTGGTTTCTATTGACTGTTTTGTATTACTTAAAGTAGTCCCAGTAAAAAAAGATTATGTCTATGGGTCCCATTCTGAACGGCCCTGTCAAAGGGACCCACCAGGTAACACAAACGTGTATGTGTGTGTCTGTGTGTGTGTGTGTGTGTGTGTCTGTGTGTGTGTCTGTGAGTGTCTGTGTGTCTGTGTGTGTGTGTGTGTGTGTGCACGTGTGTGTGTGTGTCTGTGTGTGTGTGTGTGTTGATGGAGGTGGGAGGGGCCTCAGACTGGTCTCTGATTGGATGAGAGCTTTACCTGAAGCGAAGCCCGCAGCAGACAGGAATATCACACACAGACAGAGAGCAGACATATTGGATCAGACCTGAAAGACACACAAGAACAAGATTACCAGAGAGGGACCAGAGAGAGACCAGAGAGGGACCAGAGAGAGACCAGAGAAAGACCAGAGAGGGACCAGAGAGAGACCAGAGAGGGACCAGAGAGAGACCAGAGAGGGACCAGAGAGAGACCAGAGAAAGACCAGAGAAAGACCAGAGAGGGACCAGAGAGAGACCAGAGAGGGACCAGAGAGAGACCAGAGAGGGACCAGAGAGAGACCAGAGAGGGACCAGAGAGAGACCAGAGAAAGACCAGAGAGGGACCAGAGAGAGAGACCAGAGAGGGACCAGAGAGAGACCACAGAGACCAGCGAGAGACCAGAGAGGGACCAGAGAGAGAGACCAGAGACCAGAGAGAGACCAGAGAGGGACCAGAGAGACAGACCAGAGAGGGACTAGAGAGACCAACAAGAGACCAGAGAGACCAGAGAGAGAGACCAGAGAGGGACCAGAGAGACCAGCAAGAGACCAGAGAGGGTCCAACAAGAGACCAGAGAGACCAGAGAGAGAGACCAGAGAGGGACCAGAGAGACCAGCAAGAGACCAGAGAGGGTCCAGAGAGA
Organism: Knipowitschia caucasica; assembly: GCA_964034765.1. Classification (NCBI taxonomy): domain Eukaryota; kingdom Metazoa; phylum Chordata; class Actinopteri; order Gobiiformes; family Gobiidae; genus Knipowitschia; species Knipowitschia caucasica. Next base: position 1,061,266 of record OZ035841.1, read on the forward strand.
CCAACAAGAGACCAGAGAGAGACCAGAGAGACCAGAGAGGGAGACCAGAGAGGGACCAGAGAGGGACCAGAGAGAGAGACCAGAGAGGGACCAGAGAGAGACCAGAGAGGGACCAGAGAGAGAGACCAGAGAGGGACCAGAGAGAGACCAGAGAGAGACCACAGAGACCAGCGAGAGACCAGAGAGAGACCAGAGAGAGACCAGAGAGGGACCAGAGAGAGACCAGAGCGGGACCAGAGAGACCAGCAAGAGACCAGAGAGGGACCAGAGAGACCAACAAGAGACCAGAGAGAGATCAGAGAGACCAGAGAGAGAGACCAGAGAGAGACCAGAGACGGACCAGAGAGGGACCAGAGAGAGAGACCAGAGAGAGACTAGAGAGAGACCAGAGAGAGACCAGAGAGAGACCAGAGAGGGACCAGAGAGAGAGACCAGAGAGGGACCAGAGAGGGACCAGAGAGACCAGAGAGAGACCAGAGAGAGACCAGAGAGACCAGAGAGACCAGAGAGAGAGACCAGAGAGAGACCAGAGAGGGACCAGAGAGAGAGACCAGAGAGAGACCAGAGAGGGACCAGAGAGGGACCAGAGAGAGAGACCAGAGAGGGACCAGAGAGGGACCAGAGAGAGAGACCAGAGAGAGACTAGAGAGAGACCAGAGAGAGACCAGAGAGAGACCAGAGAGAGACCAGAGAGAGACCAGAGAGGGACCAGAGAGAGACCAGGGAGGGACCAGAGAGGGACCAGAGAGAGACCAGAGAGACCAGCAAGAGACCAGAGAGGGACCAGAGAGACCAACAAGAGACCAGAGAGAGATCAGAGAGACCAGAGAGAGAGACCAGAGAGAGACCAGAGACGGACCAGAGAGGGACCAGAGAGAGAGACCAGAGAGAGACTAGAGAGAGACCAGAGAGAGACCAGAGAGGGACCAGAGAGAGAGACCAGAGAGAGACCAGAGAGGGACCAGAGAGGGACCAGAAAGGGACCAGAGAGGGACCAGAGAGAGAGACCAGAGAGAGACCAGAGAGGGACCAGAGAGGGACCAGAAAGGGACCAGAGAGAGACCAGAGAGAGACCAGAGAGAGATCAGAGACCGGAGAGAGACCGGAGAGAGACCGGAGAGAGAGACCAGAGAGAGACCAGAGAGGGACCAGAGAGAGAGAGACCAGAGAGGGACCAGAGAGGGACCAGAGAGAGAGACCAGAGAGAGACTAGAGAGAGACCAGAGAGAGACCAGAGAGAGACCAGAGAGAGACCAGAGAGAGACCAGAGAGAGACCAGGGAGGGACCAGAGAGGGACCAGAGAGAGACCAGAGCGGGACCAGAGAGACCAGCAAGAGACCAGAGAGAGATCAGAGAGACCAGAGAGAGAGACCAGAGAGAGACCAGAGACGGACCAGAGAGGGACCAGAGAGAGAGACCAGAGAGAGACTAGAGAGAGACCAGAGAGAGACCAGAGAGAGAGACCAGAGAGAGACCAGAGAGGGACCAGAGAGAGAGACCAGAGAGAGACCAGAGAGGGACCAGAGAGACCAACAAGAGACCAGAGAGAGACCAGAGAGAGACCAGAGAGACCAGAGAGAGAGACCAGAGAGGGACCAGAGAGGGACCAGAGAGAGAGACCAGAGAGGGACCAGAGAGGGACCAGAGAGAGAGACCAGAGAGAGACTAGAGAGAGACCAGAGAGAGACCAGAGAGAGACCAGAGAGAGACCAGAGAGAGACCAGAGAGGGACCAGAGAGAGACCAGGGAGGGACCAGAGAGGGACCAGAGAGAGACCAGAGAGACCAGCAAGAGACCAGAGAGAGATCAGAGAGACCAGAGAGAGAGACCAGAGAGAGACCAGAGACGGACCAGAGAGGGACCAGAGAGAGAGACCAGAGAGAGACTAGAGAGAGACCAGAGAGAGACCAGAGAGGGACCAGAGAGAGAGACCAGAGAGAGATCAGAGAGGGACTAGAGAGGGACCAGAAAGGGACCAGAGAGGGACCAGAGAGAGAGACCAGAGAGAGACCAGAGAGGGACCAGAGAGGGACCAGAAAGGGACCAGAGAGAGACCAGAGAGAGACCAGAGAGAGACCAGAGAGAGATCAGAGACCGGAGAGAGACCGGAGAGAGACCAGAGAGAGAGACCAGAGAGAGACCAGAGAGGGACCAGAGAGAGAGACCGGAGAGAGACCAGAGAGAGACCACACACTAGTCCCTGGACACACACACACACACACACAATCCATAGTCCGAACCTAAAGTTGAAGTTAAAGTCTCACCGTGTCTGAAGCTGCGAGTCCCAGATAGGCCGCTCCACACCACTATTACCACACAGGGGCGGAGCTTATCCAGACACGGGCGGGGCTTTTCAACACAGGGACAGGGATTTTCCCACAGAGAGGTGGGGCTTATTTCCACAGGGGCGGGGCTTGTGTCGCGATTTATGAGAAATCAATCTGCAACTGTTTAATTTGTCACATTCTGAGTCTGGGAAACCCTCTGTCCTGCTCTGATCCCACCAGAGGTTCTCAAACTGTGGTGCGTGCTCTCTCACAACAGCTTTAAAACCATTTTAGCTGATTATTATCAACAACCACAACAACATTAAAGAACTGGACACATGACACATGTGTCTATAACAGTCACATGACACACACATGTGTCTATAACAGTCACATGACACACACGTGTGTCTATAACAGTCACATGACACACACATGTGTCTATAACAGTCAATAGTATAATATTAGTGTAGTAAAGTAAAGTACAGATATTTCTGACATATTTTCTCAAAAGGAGTAGGTTGAAGTTCAAAGAACTTATGAGCACCGACCCCACATACAATATATACAAGCACATACACACACATACAGTATTCGGCCCCCTTGAACCTTTCAACATTTCGCCACATTTCAGGCTTCAAACATAAAGATATAAAAAAAAATGTTTTTGTCAAGAATCAACAACAAGTGGGACACAATCGTGAAGTGGAACAAAATTTATTGGATAATTTAAACTTTTTTAACAAATAAAAAACTGAAAAGTGGGGCGTGCAATATTATTCGGCCCCTTGCGCTAATACTTTATAGCGCCACCTTTTGCTGCAATTACAGCTGCAAGTCGCTTGGGGTATGTCTATCAGTTTTGCACATCGAGAGACTGGAATTCTTTCCCATTCTTCCTTGCAAAACAGCTGGAGCTCAGTGAGGTTGGATGGAGAGCGTTTGTGAACAGCAGTCTTCAGCTCTTTCCACAGATTCTCGATTGGATTCAGGTCTGGACTTTGACTTGGCCATTCTAACACCTGGATACGTCTATTTGTGAACCATTCCATTGTAGATTTGGCTTTATGTTTTGGATCATTGTCCTGTTGGAAGATAAATCTCCGTCCCAGTCTCAGGTCTTTTGCAGACTCCAACAGGTTTTCTTCCAGAATGGTCCTGTATTTGGCTCCATCCATCTTCCCATCAATTTTAGCCATCTTCCCTGTCCCTGCTGAAGAAAAGCAGGCCCAAAGCATGATGCTGCCACCACCATGTTTGACAGTGGGGATGGTGTGTTCAGGCTGATGAGCTGTGTTGCTTTTACGCCAAACATATCGTTTTGCATTGTGGCCAAAAAGTTTGATTTTGGTTTCCTCTGACCAGAGCACCTTCTTCCACATGTTTGGTGTGTCTCCCAGGTGGCTTGTGGCAAACTTTAAACCAGACTTTTTATGGATATCTTTGAGAAATGGCTTTCTTCTTGCCACTCTTCCATAAAGGCCAGATTTGTGCAGTGCACGACTGATTGTTGTCCTATGGACAGACTCTCCCACCTCTTGGCTGCATCTCTGATCAGTCTTCTCCTTGTTTGAGATGAAAGTTTGGAGGGACGGCCGGGTCTTGGTAGATTTGCAGTGGTCTGATACTCCTTCCATTTCAATATAATTGAAACACACATACACACACATACACACACATACACACACACATACATACATACATACATATACAAGCACATGTTAATGTGTAGTTAATGTGTAGTTAATGTGTAGTTAATGTGTAGTTAATGTGTTGTTAATGTGTAGTTAATGTGTAGTTAATGTGTAGTTAATGTGTAGTTAATGTGTTGTTAATGTGTAGTTAATGTGTAGTTAATGTGTTGTTAATGGACAAACCACACACAGCAGAAGATGAAGTTGAATCTTAATTTGTTCATATTTCTGTAATAAAATAATGTTTCTTGAGCAGTGAGGCTTGTCGTGCGTTTGAGGATTTGATCCAGATTCTTCCGGCGGCGTCTCCGTGTGATGCAGAGACTCTGAGGGAGCTGCGAGTGTGATGCAGAGACTCTAAGGGAGCTGCGAGTGTGATGCAGAGACTCTAAGGGAGCTGCGAGTGTGATGCCGAGACTCTAAGGGAGCTGCAAGTGTGATGCAGAGACTCTGAGGGAGCTGCGAGTGTGATGCAGAGACTCTGAGGGAGCTGCGAGTGTGATGCAGAGACTCTGAGGGAGCTGCGAGTGTGATGCAGAGACTCTGAGGGAGCTGCGAGTGTGATGCAGAGACTCTGAGGGAGCTGCGAGTGTGATGCAGAGACTCTGAGGGAGCTGCGAGTGTGATGCAGAGACTCTGAGGGAGCTGCGAGTGTGATGCAGAGACTCTGAGGGAGCTGCGAGTGTGATGCAGAGACTCTGAGGGAGCTGCGAGTGTGATGCAGAGACTCTGAGGGAGCTGCGAGTGTGATGCCGAGACTCTGAGGGAGCTGCGAGTGTGATGCAGAGACTCTGAGGGAGCTGCGAGTGTGATGCAGAGACTCTGAGGGAGCTGTGAGTGTGATGCAGAGACTCTGAGGGAGCTGCGAGTGTGATGCAGAGACTCTAAGGGAGCTGCGAGTGTGATGCAGAGACTCTGAGGGAGCTGCGAGTGTGATGCAGAGACTCTGAGGGAGCTGCGAGTGTGATGCAGAGACTCTAAGGGAGCTGCGAGTGTGATGCAGAGACTCTGAGGGAGCTGCGAGTGTGATGCAGAGACTCTAAGGGAGCTGCGAGTGTGATGCAGAGACTCTGAGGGAGCTGTGAGTGTGATGCAGAGACTCTGAGGGAGCTGCGAGTGTGATGCAGAGACTCTGAGGGAGCTGCGAGTGTGATGCAGAGACTCTGAGGGAGCTGCGAGTGTGATGCAGAGACTCTGAGGGAGCTGCGAGTGTGATGCAGAGACTCTGAGGGAGCTGCGAGTGTGATGCAGAGACTCTGAGGGAGCTGCGAGTGTGATGCAGAGACTCTGAGGGAGCTGCGAGTGTGATGCAGAGACTCTGAGGGAGCTGTGAGTGTGATGCCGAGACTCTAAGGGAGCTGCGAGTGTGATGCCGAGACTCTGAGGGAGCTGCGAGTGTGATGCAGAGACTCTGAGGGAGCTGTGAGTGTGATGCCGAGACTCTAAGGGAGCTGCGAGTGTGATGCCGAGACTCTGAGGGAGCTGCGAGTGTGATGCAGAGACTCTGAGGGAGCTGCGAGTGTGATGCAGAGACTCTAAGGGGGCTGCGAGTGTGATGCAGAGACTCTGAGGGAGCTGCGAGTGTGATGCAGAGACTCTAAGGGGGCTGCGAGTGTGATGCAGAGACTCTGAGGGAGCTGCGAGTGTGATGCAGAGACTCTAAGGGGGCTGCGAGTGTGATGCAGAGACTCTAAGGGAGCTGCGAGTGTGATGCAGAGACTCTGAGGGAGCTGCGAGTGTGATGCAGAGACTCTGAGGGAGCTGTGAGTGTGATGCAGAGACTCTGAGGGAGCTGCGAGTGTGATGCAGAGACTCTGAGGGAGCTGCGAGTGTGATGCAGAGACTCTGAGGGAGCTGCGAGTGTGATGCAGAGACTCTGAGGGAGCTGCGAGTGTGATGCAGAGACTCTGAGGGAGCTGTGAGTGTGATGCAGAGACTCTGAGGGAGCTGCGAGTGTGATGCAGAGACTCTGAGGGAGCTGCGAGTGTGATGCAGAGACTCTGAGGGAGCTGTGAGTGTGATGCCGAGACTCTAAGGGAGCTGCGAGTGTGATGCCGAGACTCTGAGGGAGCTGCGAGTGTGATGCAGAGACTCTGAGGGAGCTGTGAGTGTGATGCAGAGACTCTGAGGGAGCTGCGAGTGTGATGCAGAGACTCTGAGGGAGCTGCGAGTGTGATGCAGAGACTCTAAGGGGGCTGCGAGTGTGATGCAGAGACTCTGAGGGAGCTGCGAGTGTGATGCAGAGACTCTAAGGGGGCTGCGAGTGTGATGCAGAGACTCTAAGGGAGCTGCGAGTGTGATGCAGAGACTCTGAGGGAGCTGCGAGTGTGATGCAGAGACTCTAAGGGAGCTGCCAGTGTGATGCAGAGACTCTGAGGGAGCTGTGAGTGTGATGCAGAGACTCTGAGGGAGCTGCGAGTGTGATGCAGAGACTCTGAGGGAGCTGCGAGTGTGATGCAGAGACTCTGAGGGAGCTGCGAGTGTGATGCAGAGACTCTGAGGGAGCTGTGAGTGTGATGCAGAGACTCTGAGGGAGCTGCGAGTGTGATGCAGAGACTCTGAGGGAGCTGCGAGTGTGATGCAGAGACTCTGAGGGAGCTGCGAGTGTGATGCAGAGACTCTGAGGGAGCTGCGAGTGTGATGCAGAGACTCTGAGGGAGCTGCGAGTGTGATGCAGAGACTCTGAGGGAGCTGCGAGTGTGATGCAGAGACTCTGAGGGAGCTGCGAGTGTGATGCAGAGACTCTGAGGGAGCTGCGAGTGTGATGCAGAGAGACTCTGAGGGAGCTGTGAGTGTGATGCAGAGACTCTGAGGGAGCTGCGAGTGGGCTCTACTGTAAGATTAAAGGCCCCTCTCCACCGCTCCATCAGAAAACATGTTCTGCATCTGCTCTGGGAGTTTGTTATGTTTTGCCTTAAAGACGACCATCAGAGTTTTTAACGTTATGATTTCAGTTTAAGGACACGAGATGTTAAGAATAAAGGATTTAACTTTGTGAATGATCCTAACAACAGTTCCAGATGACTCCTGCAGGTGCTTCCCCAAACCTCAGCACAGTCTCTGGGGAGGACTAAAGTAAATATCTGCATCTACTCATGACTCCATGTTTTACAGCGACGTTAGATATTTATGGTTTCAGCTCATATTGTGACCTTCATCATTTCTATTTCTTCATCATCTGTTTGATTTGAGTGTTCAACTCCGACATGTTTCCCAAAGTGAATAGTTTTTGTTTTTAATATATTTAGTGACTGTTTCTATCAAACCATTTTGTGAGTTTGTCTAAGTCATTTGTTAACTCGTTTATAAGTTGGTGTGGGTTATTTCATGAAGCCAATATTGTCGTGTCATCAGCAAATAATGGAGTTTTTTTGACACATCACACAGATCATTTTTATAAAATAAAAACAGTTTTGGCCCCAGCACCGATCCCTGTGGCACCCCACATGTGTCCTCCCATCATCTCAAACATCTGTTTGTTAAGGAGGACTTATTTAAGGAGGACTTATCTCACTCTTTTCTATTTCCTTCAGTGAAATGTTGTGGTCTGTTGTATCAAAGGCTTTCTGAAGGACCATGAACACCCCCATGGTGTGTATCTGGTTTTCATTATGTTGGTTATCTGTTCTCTGAGGTCCATCAGAGCCAGGGAAGTCTTTCTAAAGCCATTTTGGCTCTAAGTAAGTACACCACTGGCAGAAGATGAAGTACAGATATATTCATGAGATTAGGAAGTACACCACTGGCAGAAGATGAAGTACAGATATATTCATGAGATTAGGAAGTAAACCACTGGCAGAAGATGAAGTACAGATATATTCATGAGATTAGGAAGTACACCACTGGCAGAAGATGAAGTACAGATATATTCATGAGATTAGGAAATACACCACTGGCAGAAGATGAAGTACAGATATATTCATGAGATTAGGAAGTACACCACTGGCAGAAGATGAAGTACAGATATATTCATGAGATTAGGAAGTACACCACTGGCAGAAGATGAAGTACAGATATATTCATGAGATTAGGAAGTACACCACTGGCAGAAGATGAAGTACAGATATATTCATGAGATTAGGAAGTACACCACTGGCAGAAGATGAAGTACAGATATATTCATGAGATTAGGAAGTACACCACTGGCAGAAGATGAAGTACAGATATATTCATGAGATTAGGAAGTACACCACTGGCAGAAGATGAAGTACAGATATATTCATGAGATTAGGAAATACACCACTGGCAGAAGATGAAGTACAGATATATTCATGAGATTAGGAAGTACACCACTGGCAGAAGATGAAGTACAGATATATTCATGAGATTAGGAAGTACACCACTGGCAGAAGATGAAGTACAGATATATTCATGAGATTAGGAAGTACACCACTGGCAGAAGAGGAAGTACAGATATATTCATGAGATTAGGAAGTACACCATTGGCAGAAGAGGAAGTACAGATATATTCATGAGATTAGGAAGTAAACCACTGGCAGAAGATGAAGTACAGATATATTCATGAGATTAGGAAGTACACCACTGGCAGAAGATGAAGTACAGATATATTCATGAGATTAGGAAGTACACCACTGGCAGAAGATGAAGTACAGATATATTCATGAGATTAGGAAGTACACCACTGGCAGAAGATGAAGTACAGATATATTCATGAGATTAGGAAGTACACCACTGGCAGAAGATGAAGTACAGATATATTCATGAGATTAGGAAGTACACCACTGGCAGAAGATGAAGTACAGATATATTCATGAGATTAGGAAATACACCACTGGCAGAAGATGAAGTACAGATATATTCATGAGATTAGGAAGTACACCACTGGCAGAAGATGAAGTACAGATATATTCATCAATCAATCAATCAATCTTTATTTATAGGGCGCTTTTCCTGCACAGGGCAACACAAAGCGCCTCACAGTCCACACCACACAATGCACAAATCATCACCATTAAAATACAATTAAAAACACATATGTAATTAAAAAGCATTAAAATCACATAAGTAATTTAAAAACATAAAAATCACACAAGTAATTAAAAACAATAAAATAGTTAAAAACACAAAAAGTTACAACAATAAATAACAAGGTGTGTTAAAAAGATAAAATTCTCTAGTTGTATGCACGGGAAAAAAGAAAAGTCTTTAACATGGATTTGAACATTGACAGAGAGGCAGCCAGTCTCACATCCTCAGGAAGACCGTTCCAGACTCCAGCTGCATAAATCTGAAATGAGATTAGGAAATACACCACTGGCAGAAGATGAAGTACAGATATATTCATGAGATTAGGAAGTACACCACTGGCAGAAGATGAAGTACAGATATATTCATGAGATTAGGAAGTACACCACTGGCAGAAGATGAAGTACAGATATATTCATGAGATTAGGAAATACACCACTGGCAGAAGATGAAGTACAGATATATTCATGAGATTAGGAAGTACACCACTGGCAGAAGATGAAGTACAGATATATTCATGAGATTAGGAAGTACACCACTGGCAGAAGATGAAGTACAGATATATTCATGAGATTAGGAAGTACACCACTGGCAGAAGATGAAGTACAGATATATTCATGAGATTAGGAAGTACACCACTGGCAGAAGATGAAGTACAGATATATTCATGAGATTAGGAAGTACACCACTGGCAGAAGATGAAGTACAGATATATTCATGAGATTAGGAAGTACACCACTGGCAGAAGATGAAGTACAGATATATTCATGAGATTAGGAAGTACACCACTGGCAGAAGATGAAGTACAGATATATTCATGAGATTAGGAAGTACACCACTGGCAGAAGATGAAGTACAGATATATTCATGAGATTAGGAAGTACACCACTGGCAGAAGATGAAGTACAGATATATTCATGAGATTAGGAAGTACACCACTGGCAGAAGATGAAGTACAGATATATTCATGAGATTAGGAAGTACACCACTGGCAGAAGATGAAGTACAGATATATTCATGAGATTAGGAAGTACACCACTGGCAGAAGAGGAAGTACCGATATATTCATGAGATTAGACACAGCAAAGTGAGTACAGATATATTCATGAGATAGGAAGTACACCACTGGCAGAAGATGAAGTACAGATATATTCATGAGATTAGGAAGTACACCACTGGCAGAAGATGAAGTACAGATATATTCATGAGATTAGGAAGTACACCACTGGCAGAAGATGAAGTACAGATATATTCATGAGATTAGGAAGTACACCACTGGCAGAAGATGAAGTACAGATATATTCATGAGATTAGGAAGTAACACTGGCAAGATGAAGTACAGATATATCATGAGATGAAGTAACCACTGGCAGAAGATGAGTACAGATATATTCATGAGATTAGGAAGTACACCACTGGCAGAAGATGAAGTACAGATATATTCATGAGATTAGGAAGTACACCACTGGCAGAAGATGAAGTACAGATATATTCATGAGATTAGGAAGTACACCACTGGCAGAAGATGAAGTACAGATATATTCATGAGATTAGGAAGTACACCACTGGCAGAAGATGAAGTACAGATATATTCATGAGATTAGGAAGTACACCACTGGCAGAAGATGAAGTACAGATATATTCATGAGATTAGGAAGTACACCACTGGCAGAAGATGAAGTACAGATATATTCATGAGATTAGGAAGTACACCACTGGCAGAAGATGAAGTACAGATATATTCATGAGATTAGGAAGTACACCACTGGCAGAAGATGAAGTACAGATATATTCATGAGATTAGGAATACACCACTGGCAGAAGATGAAGTACAGATATATTCATGAGATTAGGAAGTACACCACTGGCAGAAGATGAAGTACAGATATATTCATGAGATTAGGAAGTACACCACTGGCAGAAGAGGAAGTACAGATATATTCATGAGATTAGGAAGTACACCATTGGCAGAAGAGGAAGTACAGATATATTCATGAGATTAGGAAGTAAACCACTGGCAGAAGATGAAGTACAGATATATTCATGAGATTAGGAAGTACACCACTGGCAGAAGATGAAGTACAGATATATTCATGAGATTAGGAAGTACACCACTGGCAGAAGATGAAGTACAGATATATTCATGAGATTAGGAAGTACACCACTGGCAGAAGATGAAGTACAGATATATTCATGAGATTAGGAAGTACACCACTGGCAGAAGATGAAGTACAGATATATTCATGAGATTAGGAAGTACACCACTGGCAGAAGATGAAGTACAGATATATTCATGAGATTAGGAAATACACCACTGGCAGAAGATGAAGTACAGATATATTCATGAGATTAGGAAGTACACCACTGGCAGAAGATGAAGTACAGATATATTCATGAGATTAGGAAGTACACCACTGGCAGAAGATGAAGTACAGATATATTCATGAGATTAGGAAGTACACCACTGGCAGAAGATGAAGTACAGATATATTCATGAGATTAGGAAGTACACCACTGGCAGAAGATGAAGTACAGATATATTCATGAGATTAGGAAGTACACCACTGGCAGAAGATGAAGTACAGATATATTCATGAGATTAGGAAGTACACCACTGGCAGAAGATGAAGTACAGATATATTCATGAGATTAGGAAATACACCACTGGCAGAAGATGAAGTACAGATATATTCATGAGATTAGGAAGTACACCACTGGCAGAAGATGAAGTACAGATATATTCATGAGATTAGGAAGTACACCACTGGCAGAAGATGAAGTACAGATATATTCATGAGATTAGGAAGTACACCACTGGCAGAAGAGGAAGTACAGATATATTCATGAGATTAGGAAGTACACCATTGGCAGAAGAGGAAGTACAGATATATTCATGAGATTAGGAAGTAAACCACTGGCAGAAGATGAAGTACAGATATATTCATGAGATTAGGAAGTACACCACTGGCAGAAGATGAAGTACAGATATATTCATGAGATTAGGAAGTACACCACTGGCAGAAGATGAAGTACAGATATATTCATGAGATTAGGAAGTACACCACTGGCAGAAGATGAAGTACAGATATATTCATGAGATTAGGAAGTACACCACTGGCAGAAGATGAAGTACAGATATATTCATCAATCAATCAATCTTTATTTATAGGGCGCTTTTCCTGCACAGGGCAACACAAAGCGCCTCACAGTCCACACCACACAATGCACAAATCATCACCATTAAAATACAATTAAAAACACATATGTAATTAAAAAGCATTAAAATCACATAAGTAATTTAAAAACATAAAAATCACACAAGTAATTAAAAACAATAAAATAGTTAAAAACACAAAAAGTTACAACAATAAATAACAAGGTGTGTTAAAAAGATAAAATTCTCTAGTTGTATGCACGGGAAAAAAGAAAAGTCTTTAACATGGATTTGAACATTGACAGAGAGGCAGCCAGTCTCACATCCTCAGGAAGACCGTTCCAGACTCCAGCTGCATAAATCTGAAATGAGATTAGGAAATACACCACTGGCAGAAGATGAAGTACAGATATATTCATGAGATTAGGAAGTACACCACTGGCAGAAGATGAAGTACAGATATATTCATGAGATTAGGAAGTACACCACTGGCAGAAGATGAAGTACAGATATATTCATGAGATTAGGAAGTACACCACTGGCAGAAGATGAAGTACAGATATATTCATGAGATTAGGAAGTACACCACTGGCAGAAGATGAAGTACAGATATATTCATGAGATTAGGAAGTACACCACTGGCAGAAGAGGAAGTACAGATATATTCATGAGATTAGGAAGTACACCACTGGCAGAAGATGAAGTACAGATATATTCATGAGATTAGGAAGTACACCACTGGCAGAAGAGGAAGTACAGATATATTCATGAGATTAGGAAGTACACCATTGGCAGAAGAGGAAGTACAGATATATTCATGAGATTAGGAAGTAAACCACTGGCAGAAGATGAAGTACAGATATATTCATGAGATTAGGAAGTACACCACTGGCAGAAGATGAAGTACAGATATATTCATGAGATTAGGAAGTACACCACTGGCAGAAGATGAAGTACAGATATATTCATGAGATTAGGAAGTACACCACTGGCAGAAGATGAAGTACAGATATATTCATGAGATTAGGAAGTACACCACTGGCAGAAGAGGAAGTACAGATATATTCATGAGATTAGGAAGTACACCACTGGCAGAAGATGAAGTACAGATATATTCATGAGATTAGGAAGTACACCACTGGCAGAAGATGAAGTACCGATATATTCATGAGATTAGGAAGTACACCACTGGCAGAAGATGAAGTACAGATATATTCATGAGATTAGGAAGTACACCACTGGCAGAAGATGAAGTACAGATATATTCATGAGATTAGGAAGTACACCACTGGCAGAAGATGAAGTACAGATATATTCATGAGATTAGGAAGTACACCACTGGCAGAAGATGAAGTACAGATATATTCATGAGATTAGGAAGTACACCACTGGCAGAAGATGAAGTACAGATATATTCATGAGATTAGGAAGTACACCACTGGCAGAAGAGGAAGTACAGATATATTCATGAGATTAGGAAGTACACCACTGGCAGAAGATGAAGTACAGATATATTCATGAGATTAGGAAGTACACCACTGGCAGAAGATGAAGTACAGATATATTCATGAGATTAGGAAGTACACCACTGGCAGAAGATGAAGTACAGATATATTCATGAGATTAGGAAGTACACCACTGGCAGAAGAGGAAGTACAGATATATTCATGAGATTAGGAAGTACACCACTGGCAGAAGATGAAGTACAGATATATTCATGAGATTAGGAAGTACACCACTGGCAGAAGATGAAGTACAGATATATTCATGAGATTAGGAAGTACACCACTGGCAGAAGATGAAGTACAGATATATTCATGAGATTAGGAAGTACACCACTGGCAGAAGATGAAGTACAGATATATTCATGAGATTAGGAAGTACACCACTGGCAGAAGATGAAGTAAAGATATAAGTGAAGGTGCGATGATACTTTGTATCACTGTTTTAACGACAATCAAGATCTGAGGAGCTTTTACTTTTGCATTTACCAGCACAGTACAGTACAGTACAGTACAGTACAGTACAGTACAGTACAGTGCAGTGCAGTACAGTACAGTACAGTACAGTACAGTACAGTACAGTATAGTACAGTACAGTACAGTACAGTACAGTATAGTAGAGTATAGTACAGTACAGTACAGTGCAGTACAGTACAGTACAGGATAGCAGAGTACAGTACAGTACAGTATAGTACAGTACAGTACAGTACAGTATAGTACAGTACAGTATAGTACAGTACAGGATAGCAGAGTACAGTACAGTACAGTATAGTACAGTACAGTACAGTACAGTACAGTACAGTACAGTACAGGATAGCAGAGTACAGTACAGTACAGTATAGTACAGTACAGTACAGTACAGTATAGTACAGTACAGTACAGTACAGTATAGTACAGTACAGTATAGTACAGTACAGGATAGCAGAGTACAGTACAGTACAGTATAGTACAGTACAGTACAGTACGGTATAGTACAGTACAGTATAGTACAGTACAGGATAGCAGAGTACAGTACAGTACAGTATAGTAATAATAATAATAATAATGCATGGGTTTTATATAGCGCTTTTCTGGACACTCAAAGACGCTTCACATGTGTCATTATTCATTCACTCCATACACGGTGGTGATAAACTAATAGTACAGTAAAGTACAGTGCAGTACAGTACAGTACAGTACAGTATAGTACAGTACAGTGCAGTACAGTACAGGACAGTACAGTATAGTACAGTACAGTACAGTATAGTACAGTAGTCGTCCATTTTCTTCAGTGAAAAACATGAGAAGTTTTTGAGCGACTTCTAAAATATTTCTGATACTTTTGAAAAAGACAAAACTGTAACAAACAGAAATTTCCGGAATTTTCTGCTCTGACGTCAGGCTCAAGGACACAAGGGCAGGGCTCTTACTGTCACAGGACTCAGTCTGGGAAGAGCTATACCAGGACTAAAGCAGGTCTAAAGCAGGACTAAAGCAGGACTAAAGCAGGACTAAAGCAGGTCTAAAGCAGGACTAAAGCAGGTCTAAAGCAGGACTAAAGCAGGTCTAAAGCAGGACTAAAGCAGGACTAAAGCAGGTCTAAAGCAGGTCTAAAGCAGGACTAAAGCAGGTCTAAAGCAGGTCTAAAGCAGGACTAAAGCAAGTCTAAAGCAGGACTAAACCAGGACTAAAGCAGGACTAAAGCAGGACTAAAGCAGGACTAAAGCAGGTCTAAAGCAGGACTAAAGCAGGTCTAAAGCAGGACTAAACCAGTACTAAACCAGGACTAATGCAGGTCTAAAGCAGGACTAAAGCAGGTCTAAACCAGGTCTAAAGCAGGACTAAAGCAGGACTAAAGCAGGTCTAAAGCAGGTCTAAAGCAGGACTAAAGCAGGTCTAAAGCAGGTCTAAAGCAGGTCTAAAGCAGGACTAAAGCAAGTCTAAAGCAGGACTAAACCAGGACTAAAGCAGGACTAAAGCAGGACTAAAGCAGGTCTAAAGCAGGACTAAAGCAGGTCTAAAGCAGGACTAAAGCAAGTCTAAAGCAGGACTAAACCAGGACTAAAGCAGGACTAAAGCAGGACTAAAGCAGGACTAAAGCAGGTCTAAAGCAGGACTAAAGCAGGTCTAAAGCAGGACTAAAGCAGGTCTAAAGCAGGTCTAAAGCAGGTCTAAAGCAGGACTAAAGCAAGTCTAAAGCAGGACTAAACCAGGACTAAAGCAGGACTAAAGCAGGACTAATGCAGGTCTAAAGCAGGACTAAAGCAGGTCTAAACCAGGTCTAAAGCAGGACTAAAGCAGGACTAAAGCAGGACTAAAGCAGGTCTAAAGCAGGTCTAAAGCAGGACTAA
>OZ035841.1:1082199-1267199 GCA_964034765.1 Knipowitschia caucasica
TTGTAGGTCCTAATATCTCACCCAGACCTGATGTGTGTGTTGTAGGTCCTAATATCTCACTCAGACCTGATGTGTGTGTTGTAGGTTCTAATATCTCACTCAGACCTGATATGTGTGTGTTATAGGTCCTAATATCTCACTCAGACCTGATATGTGTGTTGCAGGTCCTAATATCTCACTCAGACCTGATATGTGTGTTGCAGGTCCTAATATCTCACTCAGACCTGATGTGTGTGTTGTAGGTCCTAATATCTCACTCAGACCTGATGTGTGTGTTGCAGGTCCTAATATGTCACTCAGACCTGATGTGTGTTGTAGGTTCTAATATCTCACTCAGACCTGATATGTGTGTTGCAGGTCCTAATATCTCACTCAGACCTGATGTGTGTGTTGTAGGTTCTGATATCTCACTCAGACCTGATATGTGTGTTGCAGGTCCTAATATCTCACTCAGACCTGATGTGTGTGTTGTAGGTCCTAATATCTCACTCAGACCTGATGTGTGTGTTGCAGGTCCTAATATCTCACTCAGACCTGATGTGTGTGTTGTAGGTTCTAATATCTCACTCAGACCTGATATGTGTGTTGCAGGTTCTAATATCTCACTCAGACCTGATATGTGTGTTGTAGGTCCTGATTTCTCACCCAGACCTGATGTGTGTGTTGTTGGTCCTAATATCTCACTCAGACCTGATGTGTGTGTTGTCGGTCCTAATATCTCACTCAGACCTGATATGTGTGTTGTAGGTCCTGATATCTCACCCAGACCTGATGTGTGTGTTGTAGGTCCTGATATTTTACTCAGACCTGATGTGTGAGTTGTAGGTCCTAATATCTCACTCAGGCCTGATGTGTGTGTTGTAGGTCCTAATATCTCGCTCAGACCTGATGTGTGTGTTGTAGGTCCTAATATCTCACTCAGACCTGATGTGTGTGTTGTAGGTTCTAATATCTCACTCAGACGTGTGTGTTGCAGGTCCTAATATCTCACTCAGACCTGATGTGTGTGTTGTAGGTCTTGATATCTCACTCAGACCTGATGTGTGTGTTGTAGGTCCTAATATCTCACTCACGCCTGATGTGTGTGTTGTAGGTCCTGATATTTTACTTAGACCTGATGTGTGTGTTGCAGGTCCTAATATCTCACTCAGACCTGATGTGTGTGTCGTAGGTTCTAATATCTCACTCAGACCTGATATGTGTGTTGTAGGTCCTAATATCTCACTCAGACCTGAGGTGTGTGTTGTCGGTCCTAATATCTCACTCAGACCTGATGTGTGTGTTGTAGGTCCTGATATTTTACTTAGACCTGATGTGTGTGTTGCAGGTCCTAATATCTCACTCACACCTGATGTGTGTGTTGTCGGTCCTAATATCTCACTCAGACCTGATGTGTGTGTTGTCGGTCCTAATGTCTCACTCAGACCTGATGTGTGTGTTGTAGGTGCTAATATCTCACTCAGACCTGATGTGTGTGTTGTAGGTCCTAATATCTCACTCAGACCTGATGTGTGTGTTGTAGGTCCTAATATCTCACTCAGACCTGATGTGTGTGTTGTAGGTCCTGATATATCACTCAGACCTGATGTGTGTGTTGTAGGTCCTGATATTTTACTCAGACCTGATGTGTGTGTTGTAGGTCCTGATATCTCACTCAGACCTGATATGTGTGTTATAGGTCCTAATATCTCACTCAGGCCTGATGTGTGTGTTGTAGGTCCTAATATCTCACTCAGACCTGATGTGTGTGTTGTAGGTTCTAAAATCTCACTCAGACCTGATATGTGTGTTGCAGGTTCTAATATCTCACTCAGACCTGATATGTGTGTTATAGGTCCTAATATCTCACTCAGACCTGATGTGTGTGTTGTAGGTCCTAATATCTCGCTCAGACCTGATGTGTGTGTTGTAGGTCCTAATATCTCGCTCAGACCTGATGTGTGTGTTGTAGGTCCTAATATCTCGCTCAGACCTGATGTGTGTGTTGTCGGTCCTAATATCTCACTCAGACCTGATGTGTGTGTTGTAGGTCCTGATATTTTACTTAGACCTGATGTGTGTGTTGCAGGTCCTAATATCTCACTCAGACCTGATGTGTGTGTTGTAGGTCCTAATATCTCACTCAGACCTGATGTGTGTGTTGTAGGTCCTAATATCTCACTCAGACCTGATGTGTGTGTTGTAGGTCCTAATATCTTACTCAGACCTGATGTGTGTGTTGTAGGTCCTGATATCTCACTCAGACCTGATATGTGTGTTATAGGTCCTAATATCTCACTCAGGCCTGATGTGTGTGTTGTAGGTCCTAATATCTCACTCAGACCTGATGTGTGTGTTGTAGGTCCTAATATCTCACTCAGACCTGATGTGTGTGTTGTAGGTCCTAATATCTCACTCAGACCTGACGTGTGTGTTGTAGGTCCTAATATCTCACTCAGACCTGATGTGTGTGTTGTAGGTCCTAATATCTCGCTCAGACCTGATGTGTGTGTTGTAGGTCCTAATATCTCACTCAGACCTGATGTGTGTGTTGTAGGTCCTAATATCTCACTCAGACCTGATGTGTGTGTTGTAGGTCCTAATATCTCACTCAGACCTGATGTGTGTGTTGCAGGTCCTAATATCTCACTCAGACCTGATGTGTGTGTTGTAGATCCTGATATCTCACTCAGACCTGATGTGTGTGTTGTAGGTCCTAATATCTCACCCAGACCTGATGTGTGTGTTGTCGGTCCTAATATCTCACTCAGACCTGATGTGTGTGTTGTCGGTCCTAATATCTCACTCAGACCTGACGTGTGTGTTGTAGGTCCTAATATCTCACTCAGACCTGATGTGTGTGTTTTAGGTCCTGATAATTTACTCAGACCTGATGTGTGTGTTGTCGGCCCTAATATCTCACTCAGACCTGATGTGTGTGTTGTAGGTGCTAATATCTCACTCAGATCTAATGTGTGTGTTGTAGGTCCTAATATCTCACTCAGACCTGATGTGTGTGTTGTAGGTGCTAATATCTCACTCAGACCTGATGTGTGTGTTGTAGGTCCTGATATCTCACTCAGACCTGATGTGTGTGTTGTCGGTCCTAATATCTCACTCAGATCTGATGTGTGTGTTGTAGGTCCTGTTGTAGAATTAAAATGTTGTATACTAATGATTTTAAGTGTGTTTGCATAACATGTCTTTGTGCAATATTAAGCCTGGATTTAGTGGAATTCAGACAAGCACCAAGGACAAGGCTTCTGTGATAAAAGTATCATTTTCAGGAACAGCGTGTCTCTCTTATCGGGACAAGGCCTGAGACACAAAACTGGACTAGGCCAGACTGGGACCAGCCTCAGACCATATGACGTCATCGGACATTCTGATAAAACTGTTGGGAGGACACATTGTGGGCAGTCTGAGCACAGGGATAGATTTAGGGAATTAATAGCTCCGAGGGTTCTGTATCAACATTTAATTGTAAAGAGAAATAAATGTTCTATTGTAACTCTTGAAATCTTGGCCTTATTTCTGTACCAAATTCTGAACACGTCAGTCAAATAATTTTTGACAACAAATGGTGACCCCGACGTGATTTGATACAGAAAGAAGACGCAAGATGAGCTCAGATAGAGAAACTGGGTCTGTGGGTCTGGAGACTCTCTGCTCTGCAAAACAGACACTTCTAAAAGGTAAGCAGATCATATTTTTGAGAATCTGCACATTGTTTTTTAATGGAAGAGAGAGAGGTCTCAGCCCAGCATGACTTCAGGTGTGGACAGACCCGCCGTGACGGGCGTTTTATCGGACGCGATAAAACAATAGTCAGGTTTTGACGTTTTAGCCTTGAGGGAAGATTGGGTCCCCTCTAAAAAAACAAAAAGGGAAAAGAAAGTCCACAAGGGTTTTATAAGTGCAAAAGAGGCACACCGTTTTAGAAGTGCAAAAGAGGCACACCGTTTTAAAGTGCAGAGAGGCACAAGTGTTTAGTGAAAATAGAAATAGAATTAGAAATAGGGACAGCAATGGGGTCAGAAGTTAAAGGATAATAAAACTTTCCATATCCCCCGGGGGGCGGGAAAAAGGGTACATTTAATTTAAACAAAAAAGCCAAGTATTTAAACTGTTGGATTCTGACTATTGATGATAATAATAATGATCTGATTAATCAGGGTCAGAGAGCCACTTGGCTGTAGATACGAGTTTCATGTGGAGAAATGACAAAAAGGATCAGTTCTGGGAGTTCTCTTATATTGTGATGTAATGTTTTAATAGTTACAGAGGTACTGCTATTAAAAAGATTGAACCTGCTGTAACTGGTAATACATTATTCATGTAAGCAAATTGTAATGTTTTCCATTACTGACGTATTTAATGATAAGTGTAAAGTGTCGTTTGACGTGAGAAAACTCTCACCACTGATTAAAACATTGTCACAATAAAAAACGAGGAAAATGTAGCAAATTTTAAAGGGGATGTTCATGAATTTGGTGTATTTCAGTCGTACATGTTCTCCTCTGTTTGAGAAGCCACACAGCCCCTCCCCTCCCTCCTTCTCCCTCCTGGCTCCCTCTCTGATAAATGCTTGATGCATACAGGCCACACAGCCCCTCCCCTCCCTCCTTCTGTCTGCTGTCTCCCTCTCTCCGTTAAGGCTGGTGAGAAAATATATTTTTATATTATTATTTTAGTAGAAAATCACATTAGAACACACACGTGATAATGGAACTCATGACAGGCCTTAGGCCTCCCAGCTTTCTGAAAGAAAAAAGAAGAGGGCTCATGATAGAAGCAAGCATATTACAGTTTCAATATTCCTTGATCAGAATTGAAGGTGATCAATGTTTATTATTAATTCGCTTTTTCGGGTTTTAATTAACTATTGGTTTTAGCTTTGTATTGTATTAACACACTTGTTTGTGTTTCTTTTTTGTCTGTTTTTTTCCAAGAAAACCCTTCTGTCTGTTTCATTGGCCGATTGCCAGGCCACTGCCACAACTGAGTGCTGCCAAGTCACTGCCACAAAGGACTGTAGCGTCTCCCCCATCTACAGCAGCAGCATCATCAGCTGCAGCAGTATCGGCTGCAGCAACAGCAGCAGCATCATCATCATCATCCGCAGCAGCAGTATCATCAGCTGCAGCAGTATCGGCTGCAGCAACAGCAGCAGCATCATCAAGAACTTTTGAAGAAAACTTCTCCAGCCTCCATTTCTATTGGGGCATCATTGCAGCAAAGTAAAGGCCACAGACTTTTGCACAAACTGAGTGAAGTTATGTGCAGGAAGAGGAACGGTGTGTGAGCCGAGCAGAAGAGCACGACAACACATTTGTGTGCGTCAAATATGAGACAAAGAAGACATGGAAAGAAAAAGACATTGCAAGAAAAAGAAAGAGATTGGAAGTAGTGAGTAATGGTAGGGGAAACCGGAAGACCCGGAGGAAACCCACGCAGACACGGGGAGAACATGCAAACTCCCCTCAGAAAGGCACTGTTCCGATCGGGATTCGAACCCAGGATCTTCTTGCTGAGAGGCGAGATGCTATCCACTCATCCACCGTGCCGCCCAGTAAGAAAAAGTAATTGAAAAAAAAAAAGAAAGAAACCACAAGAGAAGACATTGAACACTTTGAGACAAAGACATTGAACACTTTGAGACAAAGACATTGAACACTTTGAGACAAAGACATTGAACACTTTGAGACAAAGACATTGAACACTTTGAGACAAAGACATTGAACACTTTGAGACAAAGACATTGAACACTTTGAGACAAAGACATTGAACACTTTGAGACAAAGACATTGAACACTTTGAGACAAAGACATTGAACACTTTGAGACAAAGACATTGAAATACGGCATGAGAAAGAGAAAGAGACATTAACAGACATTTGAGGAGGACGTGGCTGGGCAAATGAAACAGACAGAAGGTAGTATACACAGACAAACAACAACGCACCGGGACATATAAGACATTTAGGTCATATTTACACATTTAGGTCATATTTACACATTTAGGTCATATGTTCATAACACTAAATTTAACTGCATGAATGATTACAAGGCAATAGTCAAAGTCATTAGACTCTTACTTTAGAATGAGACAGAAGAAGTTTAGAATTATTGGTTTAAACTGCATGATTTTGTTACTAGACATTTAGAGCAGTGTTCCTCAACCTTTGAGCCGTGGCTCGTTTCTCATTTAAAACAATCACATGCACAGTTGAAACTGGTGCTAGGAAAAAAGAGCTGCAGCCTTTAATGGACGTTGCATTTAGTACAAAGTGGTTTGTATAAACAATCAAAAAAGTTTGAAAAGTAATATAAAGTATTTCTAAATCTTGGCTAAAGGTGATATTGAATCATTTCTGATGACACACTAACGCACCACAGCCCACTGGTTTAAAACACAGATGTAGAAACATTTTATGAAATCTTTTATGACATGTTTCTCTTCCAAATAGATAAATTAGAAACAATTAGGACAATTATGTCTTTGATACAACTGTTGGCAGTTTATCTGAGACATGATTGGTGCAGGTACGTTAGTACACGTACAATAATAGTCTTTTCTCCACATGAACATGAAACAAAGGTGAAGTATCAAAGTTTGAAATTAATTTACATTTTTAATGAATCCGAACTGGCTTTACTGAAAAAGGGAAAACATTTATAGCACGTGCACGAGTCTGAAAGTAACAATAAGAGCTCTTTAAACTATAGGGGACACAGTCTGTGAGAAGCCCGAGTAAAGACCACGTGGTTTAAACATTAAAGTTTGAAATGGATCCTTTTAGGAAAAAATCTCTTAAAACTCTGCATGTTCTGCAGGCTCTGAAAGTTGCAACAATAAAATAACTCATGAGACAATTGTAATTGGACATGGAAAAAAATAAGAAAGTCAAATTACAGGCCTTCTGTGTTGTCTATATGTTTGTGTGTGTTATATGTTTGTGCGTCATGTCAAATACACTACGCTGACCTTAACAAACTCTGGACCAATATACTAACGTGAGGAGTCGGTGTGTGGCCAGGAGTGTGTTGTGAACGAGGAGTGAGTGAGGAGTGGTGAACGAAGAATGGAATAACAAATGTTTTTCTGTAATGTTTTAATGTGATCATTGAATAATTATTTTTGTCAACAGCATACGGTGTAAGTACTAGAGATTCAAAGATAACAAGCTTTATTGAACAGGTGTAAAAGTGAGAGTACTCTGGGATGAGTACTCTGAGAATGTACTGTGCTGAAGGTACTGGGAGTCCCTCCCTCTGCTGTTTGTCCTGACAGTGACACAGTCCAGCCGCAGTGAGCGGTCATTGGACGGAGGACAACTTTGGTTTGTAACTCACATTTAGGGGAGTATAAAATTAGAAACATACATTTTGTTAAGTCTGTATTTGGCTACAGCCCCTGCCCTGATGTCACACGACCGTCTGTCAATGCAGTTATGTTTTGCCCAATTGGAAAAGATTGACAGGCTGCACCATGCCAGGGAAGTGGGCATTTTTGTGTTCTAATGTTTCTTTTTCAGATAAAAGATAAGCTACACCTGCTTCAGGGAAAACACAGTAGTATGGATCATGAGGAAATGAACCTCTTCTTTGGCACCACAGCCCACAATACGAATTGAGGACGACCCGGGAGAAACAACTGGATATAATTGGAACAGTAATCTACACACACACACACGCGCTTACATTTACACGTGGCCCACGACCAAGAGAGGGAGTATTGTAATGTTATTGTCATCAGGTGGTCATGGTCCACAAGAACATATAAATAATGGAAAGGGCAGCCTAAAAGCAAAATGGAAACTTATTAATTAATTTTTGGAGTTGCCAAAATAAAATAAAAATCTTTATTTGTCCCACAGTGGGTCATTCTAATTTTATTGTTGTGCAAATTCAAAAGGAGAAATAATAGCGCTTATAATGCACACATCAAACAGATCTACTCTTTAAGATAATAGATCATATAATAATAAGATAATAATAGAATAGAATGAAATAGTCTGGAGCTATAATGTCATTGGATTCAAGGAGCTATAGGTTGGAGGGTCGCTAAGAAGAGGTGTCAGAATAAACAATAGTAATAATAGTTAGACTAGTGAATAATCAAAACAGTTTTTATTGTGAAAATAAATATCAATAATGTCAAATTATTCTAATAACTAAAGTAATCAAGGAATCAAATGGAGTCAGATTTTAGATGTTTCTGTTTTCCACATCTGTAGGATCTAGTGCAGATGTGTTTATAGAGAGTAGTATTAAAATGCAGGCATAGAACGACAGGCTTTAACAAAATTTTAAATCTAAAAATAGCTCAAATATAACATTGCTCTTGACGCAGCCTCTGAGCTGCTCCATTGGAGAACAGGTTAAATGTTATTGTTTATTACAAACAGCTGATGTATTTACACATATTAAGTTTTGGACAACACTTTAAACAGTTATAAGCAGCGGACAGAAGCCATGAATGTGCTTCTGTCTATTAAATAATTAATTTCATAGCCATATAATCGTAGATAACGTTTTTTAATTAGTTCTCTTCTTCCCGCTCTCTTTCAGGCAACTTGATTTAGATTTATGTCTTTTTATATTTGAAAACTACTGTGTTGCTTTTGGAATTGTCTGAAATACAATACATAAAATAGTGATTTGCAGAACAAGAACCAGCCAATGAAAAATCATCTATTGCCGATGCTATTGCTACAACTAGAACCACAACTGTGACCAAATGCAATAAAAGTTAAGTATTCAGACATCTGACAGACAAAAACTTTGACTTTTTAGTCTGGGAAACTGAGCAGCTGTTAAAAGGTTCTAAAATGATAAAGTATGAGTATTGTAGCGTTTTAGTAGATGTTGAAAGTGATAGAAGTCACAAATTAGAAATATGCCTTCGCTCAAGCTGCAACCGAGCTTTGGAGTCACAATAGAGAAATAGATAAATGCATCAACCATAGATGCTTTCAAAAATAGAGATTATTTTTAGCCAGGGCTAATATCAAACGGTAAAGGGACCATTTCACAAACATTTACTTCAAAAGTAGATAAAGTTCATTACAGTTTATGCACAGTTTTATTAAATACTTGTCAAATTCACTTGTTGCAAACATTGGTGAATGTTGACAATGCAAAAGTTCATGAGTGTAGCCTAGACTAATGTAGCTTAGATTAATGAGATAGATTAGAACCAATAGAGATTCAAAAACATTTAAAAGCATTTTGATGTATTTGGGTATAGCACAAAAGTAGATATTTAGATATTTTTGAGAATTTTAAAAGCTGTCGATTTGTCATCACAGATTAGAGAATGTAGAATAGACATGGAGCAAAATCCCACTGGCACAAAGCCACTGATAATGAAAGCAAACCACAGTATAGAGAGATTTATTAGATTAAAACATATGTTTAAGAATATGGCTCAGTAAAAGCAAATATGCAAACATATTTGTAAATAGATTAGAATAGTTTTAAACTATAGTGAATAGTTTTAGTGCATACATTATAGACGAGGTAGATGAAGAATCAGAATGACACAGCAGTGGTCATCAAATAGTATTGAAGGAATATGTTTATATTATATTCTTGTTGGGAACATGTTTATTAACGAACGGCAGCAGTTTGGTAATAAATCAGGCGTACACACTAATGCAGAATCTTATAGAAAAAATAGACGACATGGTTTAAGAAAACCATCATTATTAAATAATTAAAATAATTATACCTGATGTGTTAGCAGTAATGTGATTTGTAAAGGAATGTTTCAAATGTGGTTGTTAGCTGTGTTTTCTCTGAATTAACGTCTTCACAGGTATCCTGCCTGAACTAAAGAAGCATGGATGAGGTCACTCATGATGTCACGGATAGATGAGAACTGGATGTGACATATTTATGATAGGTCAAGAGAGGGATTGTTGTAGAATTAAAATGTTGTATACTAATGATTTTAAGTGTGTTTGCATAACATGTCTTTGTGCAATATTAAGCCTGGATTTAGTGGAATTCAGACAAGCACCAAGGACAAGGCTTCTGTGATAAAAGTATCATTTTCAGGAACAGCGTGTCTCTCTTATCTCACTCAGACCTGATGTGTGTGTTGTAGGTCCTAATATCTCACTCAGACCTGATGTGTGTGTTGTAGGTCCTAATATCTCACTCAGACCTGATGTGTGTGTTGCAGGTCCTAATATCTCACTCAGACCTGATGTGTGTGTTGTAGGTCCTAATATCTCACTCAGACCTGATGTGTGTGTTGTAGGTTCTAATATCTCACTCAGACCTGATGTGTGTGTTGCAGGTCCTAATATCTCACTCAGACCTGATGTGTGTGTTGTAGATCCTGATATCTCACTCAGACCTGATGTGTGTGTTGTAGGTCCTAATATCTCACCCAGACCTGATGTGTGTGTTGTCGGTCCTAATATCTCACTCAGACCTGACGTGTGTGTTGTAGGTCCTAATATCTCACTCAGACCTGATGTGTGTGTTTTAGGTCCTGATAATTTACTCAGACCTGATGTGTGTGTTGTCGGCCCTAATATCTCACTCGGACCTGATGTGTGTGTTGTAGGTGCTAATATCTCACTCAGATCTGATGTGTGTGTTGTAGGTCCTGATATCTCACTCAGACCTGATGTGTGTGTTGTCGGTGCTAATATCTCACTCAGATCTGATGTGTGTGTTGTAGGTCCTGATATCTCACTCAGACCTGATGTGTGTGTTGTAGGTGCTAATATCTCACTCAGACCTGATGTGTGTGTTGTAGGTCCTGATATCTCACTCAGACCTGATGTGTGTGTTGTCGGTCCTAATATCTCACTCAGATCTGATGTGTGTGTTGTAGGTCCTGTTGTAGAATTAAAATGTTGTATACTAATGATTTTAAGTGTGTTTGCATAACATGTCTTTGTGCAATATTAAGCCTGGATTTAGTGGAATTCAGACAAGCACCAAGGACAAGGCTTCTGTGATAAAAGTATCATTTTCAGGAACAGCGTGTCTCTCTTATCGGGACAAGGCCTGAGACACAAAACTGGACTAGGCCAGACTGGGACCAGCCTCAGACCATATGACGTCATCGGACATTCTGATAAAACTGTTGGGAGGACACATTGTGGGCAGTCTGAGCACAGGGATAGATTTAGGGAATTAATAGCTCCGAGGGTTCTGTATCAACATTTAATTGTAAAGAGAAATAAATGTTCTATTGTAACTCTTCTGTACCAAATTCTGAACACGTCAGTCAAATCATTTTTGACAACAGTCCTAATATCTCACTCAGACCTGATGTGTGTGTTGTAGGTCCTAATATCTCACTCAGACCTGATGTGTGTGTTGTAGGTCCTGATATCTCACTCAGACCTGATGTGTGTGTTGTAGGTCCTGATATTTTACTCAGACCTGATGTGTGTGTTGTAGGTCCTGATATCTCACTCAGACCTGATATGTGTGTTATAGGTCCTAATATCTCACTCAGGCCTGATGTGTGTGTTGTAGGTCCTAATATCTCACTCAGACCTGATGTGTGTGTTGTAGGTCCTAATATCTCACTCAGACCTGATGTGTGTGTTGTAGGTCCTAATATCTCGCTCAGACCTGATGTGTGTGTTGTAGGTCCTAATATCTCACTCATACCTGATGTGTGTGTTGTAGGTCCTAATATCTCACTCAGACCTGATGTGTGTGTTGTAGGTTCTAATATATCACTCAGACCTGATGTGTGTGTTGCAGGTCCTAATATCTCACTCAGACCTGATGTGTGTGTTGTAGATCCTGATATCTCACTCAGACCTGATGTGTGTGTTGTAGGTCCTGATAATTTACTCAGACCTGATGTGTGTGTTGTAGGTCCTAATATCTCACCCAGACCTGATGTGTGTGTTGTCGGTCCTAATATCTCACTCAGACCTGATGTGTGTGTTTTAGGTCCTGATAATTTACTCAGACCTGATGTGTGTGTTGTCGGCCCTAATATCTCACTCAGACCTGATGTGTGTGTTGTAGGTCCTGATATTTTACTTAGACCTGATGTGTGTGTTGTAGGTCCTAATATCTCACTCAGACCTGATGTGTGTGTTGTCGGTCCTAATATCTCACTCAGACCTGATGTGTGTGTTGTAGATCCTGATATCTCA
Source organism: Knipowitschia caucasica (assembly GCA_964034765.1). NCBI lineage: Eukaryota > Metazoa > Chordata > Actinopteri > Gobiiformes > Gobiidae > Knipowitschia > Knipowitschia caucasica. The sequence continues at coordinate 1,094,324 of OZ035841.1, forward strand.
CTCAGACCTGATGTGTGTGTTGTAGGTCCTGATAATTTACTCAGACCTGATGTGTGTGTTGTAGGTCCTAATATCTCACCCAGACCTGATGTGTGTGTTGTCGGTCCTAATATCTCACTCAGACCTGATGTGTGTGTTGTCGGTCCTAATATCTCACTCAGACCTGATGTGTGTGTTGTCGGTCCTAATATCTCACTCAGACCTGATGTGTGTGTTTTAGGTCCTGATAATTTACTCAGACCTGATGTGTGTGTTGTAGGTCCTGATATCTCACTCAGACCTGATGTGTGTGTTGTCGGTCCTAATACCTCACTCAGACCTGATGTGTGTGTTGTAGGTCCTAATATCTCACCCAGACCTGATGTGTGTGTTGTCGGTCCTAATATCTCACTCAGACCTGATGTGTGTGTTGTCGGTCCTAATATCTCACTCAGACCTGATGTGTGTGTTGTCGGTCCTAATATCTCACTCAGACCTGATGTGTGTGTTTTAGGTCCTGATAATTTACTCAGACCTGATGTGTGTGTTGTAGGTCCTGATATCTCACTCAGACCTGATGTGTGTGTTGTCGGTCCTAATACCTCACTCAGACCTGATGTGTGTGTTGTAGGTCCTAATATCTCACTCAGACCTGATGTGTGTGTTGTAGGTCCTAATATCTCACTCAGACCTGATGTGTGTGTTGTAGGTGCTAATATCTCACTCAGATCTGATGTGTGTGTTGTAGGTCCTAATATCTCACTCAGACCTGATGTGTGTGTTGTAGGTCCTGATATCTCACTCAGACCTGATGTGTGTGTTGTAGGTCCTGATATCTCACTCAGACCTGATGTGTGTGTTGTAGGTCCTGATATCTCACTCAGACCTGATGTGTGTGTTGTAGGTCCTGATATTTTACTCAGACCTGATGTGTGTGTTGTAGGTCCTGATATCTCACTCAGACCTGATGTGTGTGTTGTAGGTCCTGATATCTCACCCAGACCTGATGTGTGTGTGTATGTGTGTGTGTGTGTGTGTGTCTGTGTGTGTGTATCAATAACACATCTAAATGTTAGTGATTGGTTAGTGGAGGCAACAGTGGCTCAGTTGGTAGAGCCTGGCCTTTGAGCCTGAAGGTTGTGGGTTTAAGCCCACCACAGAACCTTCTCCATCGACTCCCAGTGATCTCTGATGTCGTTATGTCCTTGGGCAAGACACTTAACCCCACATTGCCTGACGCCCCCGGTGAGAAATCAAGGCTGTATCGTCACTGACGGAGCAGCTGTCCTCCTGTGGACCCTCCACCTGCAGGATCAGTGAGGGGCCGGCGCTAAGACCCTCCAACTGCAGGATCAGTGAGGGGCCGGTGCTAAGACCTTCCAACTGCAGGATCAGTGAGGGGCCGGTGCTAAGACCCTCCACCTACAGGATCAGACCCTCCACCTGCAGGATCAGTGAGGGGCCAGCGCTAAGACCCTCCACCTGCATTATCAGTGAGGGGCCGGCGCTAAGACCCTCCACCTACAGGATCAGTGAGGGGCCGGCGCTAAAGGGGCGTTCACACCGGACTTAACTTCGGCGTCAAAAGCGTCAGGTTTGCATTGAAAGTGAATGGTGAAGCGCGTCAGGTGAAGCCGAGAGCCCCGGCGTCACTTGACGCGCGTCAAAAGCTTCAAGAGTCGCGCGTACTACGCGCTCACTTGAAGCTTTTGACGCGCGAAACGCTCGCGTATCAAAACAATCCCTCTGACGCCGAAGCTGAGCAAAGCTGAGCTTTTGAAGCTTTGACGCGGGCTTCAACCAATCAGGAGACGAGGAGCAGCAGCAGCAGAGGGTCTGTCTCTGTCATGGAGAGAAGTCATGTATCTGCTGCTGCTGTTTTATTGTTATTAGTAATATTATTTTTATGAGTAGTAACGTTCTGAGTAACAAAAATCATTGTACACATGCTGTGTAGTAAACGTAGTTTATTTAATATAAGAACAGGCTGACGATGAGTCTGGCTCAGAGCAAGGCAGCTCCGGGCGGGCGAGAGCCGGGGAGAGGCGAGCGAGAGCCGGGGAGAGGCGAGCGAGAGCCGGGGAGAGGCGAGCGAGAGCCGGGGAGAGGCAGTGAGAGGCAGGGAGAGGCGGGGAGAGGCGAGCTCCGGGGTTTGAGAACTCAGACTGGGTGAGTGACATGCGGAAGTACTGCTGAAAGCGAGACTCCTCCGTACGCAGCTCCTGGAGTAAATGACAGAACTCTGCAAACACTGCAGCCTCTCAAGTCTGTGGTGAACCCAGAACATGTTTTGTTGAAGCCCTACAACAACGTTATTTTGCTTTATATAACAAATAAAGGCTCGCTGCTCATTGAAAAATCCACCGCTGTCCTGACTACAGGCAACAGAGAAGCTCCTCCCACAGACAACAGAGAAGCTCCTCCCACCGGCAACAGAGAAGCTCCTCCCACCGGCAACAGAGAAGCTCCTCCCACCGGCGTCAGGCGCGTCACTCGCGTCAAAAGCTTCAAGCACCAAAATGACAAAACTATCCCGGCGTCAGTTGAAGCGCGTCAAAAGCTTTTTGAAGCTTTTGGTCTGAACGCGCCTTAAGACCCTCCACCTGCAGGATCAGTGAGGGGCCGGCGCTAAGACCCTCCACCTACAGGATCAGTGAGGGGCCGGCGCTAAGACCCTCCACCTGCATTATCAGTGAGGGGCCGGCGCTAAGACCCTCCACCTACAGGATCAGTGAGGGGCCGGCGCTAAGACCCTCTACCTGCAGGATCAGTGAGGGGCCGGCGCTAAGACCCTCCACCTGTGAGAAAAAGCAATCGCTATAAACCCGGAAGTTACTATTAACATTAATACAACATTTTAAGAACATTTGCTCTGTGTGCGTGTGCGTGTACCATGGTTCTGTCTCCTGGTTCTGCCCCTCCGTACCTGAAAAACATAAACATGACGACTGTAAATTGTTTATATCCTAAAGGGGCGTTCACACCGGACTTAACTTCGGCGTCAAAAGCGTCAGGTTTGCATTGAAAGTGAATGGTGAAGCGCGTCAGGTGAAGCCGAGAGCCCCGGCGTCACTTGACGCGCGTCAAAAGCTTCAAAAGTCGCGCGTACTACGCGCTCACTTGAAGCTTTTGACGCGCGAAACGCTCGCGTATCAAAACAATCCCTCTGACGCCGAAGCTGAGCAAAGCTGAGCTTTTGAAGCTTTGACGCGGGCTTCAACCAATCAGGAGACGAGGAGCAGCAGCAGCAGAGGGTCTGTCTCTGTCATGGAGAGAAGTCATGTATCTGCTGCTGCTGTTTTATTGTCATTATTGTTATTAGTGATATTATTTGTATGAGTAGTAACGTTCTGAGTAACAAAAATCATTGTACACGTGCTGTGTAGTAAACGTAGTTTATTTAAAATAAGAACAGGCTGACGATGAGTCTGGCTCAGAGCAAGGCAGCTCCGGGCGGGCGAGAGCCGGGGAGAGCCGGGGAGAGGCAGGGAGAGGCGAGCGAGAGCCGGGGAGAGGCGAGCGAGAGCCGGGGAGAGGCGAGCGAGAGCCGGCGAGAGGCAGGGAGAGGCGGGGAGAGGCGAGCGAGAGCCGGGGAGAGGCAGGGAGAGGCAGGGAGAGGCAGGGAGAGGCGAGCGAGAGCCGGGGAGAGGCAGGGAGAGGCAGGGAGAGGCAGGGAGAGGCGAGCGAGAGCCGGGGAGAGGCAGGGAGAGGCAGGGAGAGGCAGGGAGAGGCAGGGAGAGGCGAGCGAGAGCCGGGGAGAGGCGGGGAGAGGCGGGGAGAGGCAGGGAGAGGCAGGGAGAGGCAGGGAGAGGCAGGGAGAGGCAGGGAGAGGCAGGGAGAGGCAGGGAGAGGCGAGGAGAGGCGGGGAGAGGCGGGGAGAGGCGGGGAGAGGCGGGGAGAGGCAGGGAGAGGCGAGGAGAGGCGGGGAGAGGCGGGGAGAGGCAGGGAGAGGCAGGGAGAGGCAGGGAGAGGCAGGGAGAGGCAGGGAGAGGCGAGAGAGAGCCGGGGAGAGGCGGGGAGAGGCGGGGAGAGGCGGGGAGAGGCGAGCGAGAGCCGGGGAGAGGCGGGGAGAGGCGGGGAGAGGCGGGGAGAGGCGGGGAGAGGCAGGGAGAGGCGGGGAGAGGCAGGGAGAGGCAGGGAGAGGCAGTGAGAGGCAGGGAGAGGCGAGCACCGGGGTTTGAGTGACATGTGGAAGTACCGCTGAAAGCGAGACTCCTCCGTACGCAGCTCCTGGAGTAAATGACGGAACTCTGCAAACACTGCAGCCTCTCAAGTCTGTGGTGAACCCAGAACATGTTTTGTTGAAGCCCTACAACAACGTTATTTTGCTTTATATAACAAATAAAGGCTCGCTGCTCATTGAAAAATCCACCGCTGTCCTGACTACAGACAACAGAGAAGCTCCTCCCACAGACAACAGAGAAGCTCCTCCCACCGGCAACAGAGAAGCACCTCCCACCGGCAACAGAGAAGCTCCTCCCACCGGCAACAGAGAAGCTCCTCCCACCGGCGTCAGAGAAGCTCCTCCCACCGGCGTCAGAGAAGCTCCTCCCACCGGCGTCAGAGAAGCTCCTCCCACCGGCATCAGGCGCGTCACTCGCGTCAAAAGCTTCAAGCACCAAAATGACAAAACTATCCCAGCGTCAGTTGAAGCGCGTCAAAAGCTTTTTGAAGCTTTAGGTCTGAACGCGCCTTTAATGTGTTCATGGTCAAAGCTCTCCTCACCAGATCCACTAGCATGCTAAACTGTGATGTCACTGGTACCTCATCATGGCCTGTGTCCCAGCATGCACTGCTCTGGCCCAGTCCCCTGATTGGCTCTCCTGGGTCACATGGGGCGCAGCAGCCGAGAGGAACAGAGAGTACATCTGCAACAAAATGTTAGATTATAGGTCACTATTACAGGTACTACAGGTACCACAGGTACTACAGGTACCACAGGTACTACAGGTACTACAGGTGCTACAGGTACAACAGGTACCACAGGTACTACAGGTACAACAGGTACTACAGATACAACAGGTACTACAGGTGCTACAGGTACCACAGGTACTACAGGTACAACAGGTACCACAGGTACTACAGATACAACAGGTACTACAGGTGCTACAGGTACCACAGGTACTACAGGTACTACAGGTACTTACAGGTACTACAGATACAACAGGTACTACAGGTACTACAGGTACTACATGTATTACACGTACTTACAGGTGCTACAGGTAATACAGGTACTACAGGTACCACAAGTACCACAGGTACAACAGGTACTACATATACTACAGGTACCACTGGTACTACAGGTGCTACTGGCAACACAAGTACAACAGGTGTGACGAATATTCACAAAATGCTGCACATCAGACAAAGGAATATGCACTCAGGAATCATAAGAGATGACCAGCTTACAAAACCAGACAATTATTGACTCCAAGAATAAACAAATGCTCTCTCCCACTCTCGACGAGGGCAAAAGTCCAACACAATCAGGCGCCCAGTGGTGGGGGGCATTGTTTGCTCAGGTGGAGATGGAAGACCGGGTCCAGACCAGGACCAGGGGCCAGACCAGTCCCAGATCTGTGACGTCATCAGACCCTTTGATAGAAACTGCTGGGAGGAGATTGGCAGTCAGTCAGCCGAGGGCCAGGAGAGGGACATATTAGTTTAGGAGCACTTTTTTTGTTGAATATTCTGTATCTGATTGTAAAGATAATTAAATGCAGATGTTAAACGTGAAGATCTCTTGTCTCGCTCTTGCATCGATTTTGGATACGTCAGTCAAAGGGAATTATTGACTTCATTTTGGTGAATCCCGACGTGATCGGGGCAGGAGCGGGACAGAGATGAGCTCAGTTATAGAGACTGGATTTGTGGGTTTGGAAAAATCTCTCTGCTCTTCAAAAAGGTCGCTTCTAAGGTAAGCGGATCACAGTTTTGGAAATCTGCACATTGTTTTAAATAGAAGAGAGAGAGATTTTGGCTCGACAGATTGCAGCGTGGCCAGACGACCGCCGTGACGGGGCGTTCTATCGGACGCGATAGAACAATAGTCAGGTTTAGACGTTTTAACCTTGGGGGAAGCATGGGTCCCTCCAAAAAAAACAGAATAGATGTTGAAAAGAGAGCCACAGGATTTAGAAGTGCAAAAGAGGCACACCTTCGTGCAGAGAGGCACAAGCATATTAGTGAAAAATAGGAATAGAATTAGAGAAATAGGGATAGTTAGGGTCAGAAGTGATAGGATAATAAAAACTCCATATCCCCCGGGGGGCGGGAAAAAAAGGGTACATTTTGAGTAAGATGGTTTAAGGTAGTCTGAGTAAGAAGGTTAGGGTTCATGTTTGTTTTAGCTGTTGATTGACTGGACTTGTGTTGGTGATTTCAATGGTTTAGTAAAGTCTCTGAGATGACTTCTGTTGTGACCTGGGCCTATTACAAGATAAATTGTATTGTATTGTAAGTAAGTTGGTTTAGGTTTTAGGTTTAATAGGCTGGGTTCTGAGTAAGATAGTTAGGTTAGGGTTTAAGGCGGTCTGGAGTTAGATGGTTAGGGTTAGGGTAAAGGGTGGTCTGCCGTAAGATGGTTAAGGTTAGGGGGTTAAGGTGGTTGAGTAGATCGGTTAAGGTTAGGGTTAGGTGAGTGCTGAGTAAGATGTTAAGGATTAGGGTTAAGGTGGTAGAGTGAGATTCGTTAAGGTTAGGGTTAAAGCTGCACTATTGATTTGGGATTTTGAAGCCGCCAGACTCGCTGGCCTCTCTCTTTTTGCTCCCCTCCCCGCACCGACGAGCTATCGCCCCCACACACACCCCACTGTTGGGACGGAGCTAGCGTCTCCCACTATGGATAAATACATGGACATGATTTGTCACGTGGATGGCGTGACCATTAGACGATAGAACCGGGAAGCGCGGAGGAACGAGACTTTCTTTTGGGATGGCTGTCTCGCTGTGTAATCAGTACCTGGGACGACTGACGAGGAAGCATCAGGTTAGCTCCGCCACTTGTTGTGCTAAACTCAGCCTTCTGTGCCTAACGGACCTGCTAGATTTCTCACGAATAGTGGGGGTTGCAGTGGTCGCTGTGATTGGTCACAATTGGACCCGAAAACACATTCTCTTCCTGTTTCTACAAAACTCGATCTAAAATATAAGTACGCCCAGCCCAAATCCTGCGGCTACTTATTTCTTCAATAAGGACGAATATCCATTGCACATGCTCAATGGGCCATGGATAGCTTTTCAGTAATGAATACAAAAATAAAGTCAGATAGTGCAGCTTTAACCCTCACCTTAACCATCTCATCAGTCCACCTTAACCCTAACCTTAACCATCTTAACTCAGCACACCTTAACACTAACTTAACCATCTTCTCAGACCACCTTAAACCCTAACCTTAACTCTTACTCAGACCCACCCTTAATACCCTATAACCTAACCACTCTAACCAGACCGCTAAAACCTAACCTAAACTATCTTACTCAGACCGCCTTAAACCTAACTTAACCATCATAATTACAATTACAATACAATTTAATCTTGTATAGCTAGGTACAAACAGAAGTCATCTAGAGACTTAACAAAACCATTAAATCACCAACCACAAGTCAGTCAATCATCAGCTAAAACACATCGAACCCTAACTTCTTATCTAGACTACCTTAACCATCTTACTCAGACCACCTTAACCTTAACTCAACCTTAAACCATCTTACTCAGCCGCTTAACATTAACCTAACCATCTTATCAGACGCCTTTAAACCTAACCTGTAAACCATCTTATCAGGACGCTTAACCCTAACCCTCAACCATCTTCCCAGACCGCCTTAACCTCTAACTCAAACCTTAACCATCTTACTCAAGACCGCCTTAACCTTAACTACCATCTACTCAGACCGCCTAACCAAAAAACCTTAACCATCTTACCTCAGACCGCCTTCAACTAAACTCAAACCATCTTACTCAGACCGCCCTTAACCTTAACTCAAACATAACATCTTTACTCAGACCGCCTTAACCCTTAACCCTAACCATCTTACCTCAGACCGCCTTAAACCTAACCATAACCATCTTACTCAGGACCGCTTAACCATAAACCTTAACCATCTTACTCAGACAGCCTTAACCTTAACCTTACCCTAACTTAACCATCTTACTCAGACCACCTTTACTACTTAACCATCATCTCAGACCACTTAACCCTAACCCTAACCATCTTACACAGACACCTTTACCTAACTTAACCATCTTCATCAGACCCACCTTAAACCTAACCTTAACCATCTAACTCAGGACCGCCTTAACCTACCTACCATTCGTACTCAGACCACCTTAACCCTAACCTTAACCATCTAACTCAGGACCACCTTAACCCTAACCTTAACCCATGTACTGAAGTCAAATAATTCCCTTTGACTGACGTATCCAAAGTCGAAGCAAGAGCGAGAAAGAATCTTCCAGGTTTAACATCTGCATTTAATTATCATTCAATCAGATACAGCAATATTCAACAAAAAAAGTGCTCTAACACTATATGTCCCTCTCCTGGCCCTCGGCTGACTGAATGCCAATCCCTCCCAGCAGTTTCTATCAAAGGTCCGTGACGTCACCAGTTCTGGGAATGGTCTGGGCCCCTGGTCCTGGTCTGGACCGGTCTTCCATCTCCACCTGAGCAAACAATGCCCCACCACTGGGCGCCTGATTGTGTTGGACTTTTGCCCTCGTCGCGCCAAAAGTGGGCGAGAGCATTTGTAATTCTTGGAGTCAATAATTGTCTGGTTTTGTAAAGCTGTCCATCTCTTATGATTCCTGCGTGCATATTTCCTTTGTCTGATGTGCAGCATTTTGTGAATATTCGTCAGTCCCTCTTTTGACCTATTATTAACCAATAGGTCACAATCTTTCATATTCCCTGGTGACGGGACAGGGGAGATTCCATCATCTAGTTCTGGGCTCGATATCTGTGATGAGTTAATACAGGAAGACGAACAAAACACAACCACATTGAAACATTCCTTCACTAAACTCTTTGATGACCACTGCTGTCATTCTGATCCTTCTTTAACCTCGTCTGTAATGTATGCACTAAAATATTCACATCAGTTTAAAACAATCTATCTATTTACCAATATGTTGATCTTTGCTTTTATTGAGGCCATATTCTTAAAACATCATGTTTTTATCTAATAAATCTATCTATAACTGTGGTTCTGCTGTTCAATATCAGTGGCTCTGTTTCCCATTTTGTGGGGGCTTTGCTCATTTTTCCAAACAACCTTTTGTTGAACCAGGAAGTGCTGTCACTTTCCTTCTCTCAGACCGTTTGGGATAAATGTACATCGTTAATCACATTGGTATTATCCGTACAGGAGCTAATCTATTTAGCAGGTTTTCTTGGGTTAGTCCCTATACAACGGTATTTTGTTTCATAATCTGTTGCTGACTCTTAAAATTCTCAAAACTACTAACGCTCTACTTTTGTGCTATAACCAAATCAATAAATGCTTTCAAATGTTTTTTTTAACTCTTTTGAATCTGTGTTGGTTCTAATCGATTCATAATCTATCTCATTAGCTTTTTGCGATTGTCAACATTTCACCTATTGTTTGAAACAAGTGAATTTGACAGTATCTAATAAAAAACTGTGCATAAACTGTAATGAACTTTCTCTACCTTTGAAGTAAATACTTTTGGAATAATATGAAGGAATGGTCTTTTACGTTTGATAATAGCCTGTCTAAAAATAATCTCTATTTTTGAAAGCATCTATCTTATTTTTACCACTTATTGTGACTCCAAAATCTTGGTTGTAGTTGAGCCAAAGCATATTCCCAACTGTTGAGTCTGATTGTACAATAGCATTGCAATAGACGATTTTTTATTGGCGGTTCTTGTTCTGAAATCACTATTCTATGTATTGTATTTCAGGACACATCCAAAAACAACACAGTCGTTCTCCAATATTAACGACATACATCTAAATTCAAGTTGCCTAAAGGGATTTTAACTATTTTAAAACGTTCTCTACGATTATAAGGCTATGAAAATAATTATTTAATAAACAAAAGCACATTCATGGCTTCTGTCCACTGCTTATAACTGTTTAAAGGAGTTAGTCCCAAAACTTAAATTGTGTAAATACATCAGCTGTTTGTAATAAACAATAAAATTTGACCTGTTCTCCAAATTGGAGCAGTCCAGAGGCTGCGTCAAATGCAATGTTATATTTGAGCTATTTTTAGTATTTAAAATTGAGTTAAAGCTGTCGTTCTATGGTCTGCTTTTAATACTACTCTATAAACACATATGCCACTAGTACCTACAGATGTGGGAAAAAAGAAGCATCTAAAAAAAAAAAAAAAAAATTTTGACTCTATATGATTCCTTTTTACTTTAGGTTATTAGAATAATTTTGACATTATTGATACTTATTTTCACATAGAACTATTTTGATTATTCCACTAGTCTAACATTTATTACTATTGTCTTATTTGACACTGCAACCTATAGCTCCTGATCCAATGACATTATAGCTCCAGATATTTCATCATTCTAATTATTATCTTATTATTCTTATGAGTATTATCTTAAAGAGTAGATCCTGTTTGGATGTTTATTAAGGCTATTATTTCTCCTTTGAATTTGGCAAAACCCTTATGAATTTGCACAACACTAAATTTAGAATGACCCCCCTATGGGACAACTATAGAATTTTATTTCTTTTGGCAACTTCCGAAAATTACTAATATTTTCCATTTTGCTTTTTAGGCTGCCCTTTCTATTCTTTATTTGTTCTTGTAAATATATGTTTTACACTTTCTTTCTATTGATTTAGAAGGTAAGGACCATGACACCTATGACAATACAATACTCCCCTCTGTTGGTCGTGGTCCAAAGTATAATAACATGCATCTGTTGTGTGTGTAAGATTACTGTCCAATCCTGTTGCTCCTCCGGATCCGTCCTCATTCCTATTGTGGGCTTTGGTGCCAAAGTAGCTGCTCATTTCGTAATTCATCTAATGTATCCATGAAGAGGTGCAGTTTATCTCTTTATCTGAAAACAAACATTAGAACACAAGGAACGCCCACTTCTCTCGTCGCATGGTGCGGCCTGTCAATCAATCCAATGGGCAAAACAATAACTGCATTGACAGACGGTGAGTGACATAGGGCAGGAGGCTGTAGCCAAAATACAGACTTACATATGTAAGTTTTAATTTTCACTCCCCTAAAAGTGAGTTTACAAACCAAAGTTGTCCTCCTCCCAATGACCGCTCACTGCGGTTGGACCGAATCCTGTCGGACAAACAGCAGAGGTGAGGGGCTCCCATTACTTCAGCGACGGTATTTCATATCAGAGTACTTTCGCGAGTACTTTTCTCAGATTACTCATCCAGAGTACTCTCACTTTTACAACCTGTTCATAAAGCTGTTCATCTTTGAATCTCTCGTACTTACACGTATGCTGTGAAAAAAATATTATTCCATGATCACCTTAAAAACCTTACCGAAAACTTTTGTTATACAATGATTCGTTCAGCATTCCTCAGTTTCTCTCCACAACACAACTCACAACACAATCACAACACCCCACGTAGTATTGGTCAGTTTGTTAACTCATTCACTGCCAGACGACAAAAGTCGTTCTATTGTATAGTGACGCTCACTGCCCAAGACGACATTAGACGACTTTTTCTTGTTATTACACGGGAGGCTGCAGTAATGTCTGGCGCACCTTGTTAAGACCCACAACCACGAAATATAGTGCAAATGTACCTGTAATGCTAAATCACCACCAGAAGGATGCAGTATTGCACCACGAGAGAGGTCATAAGTCAGTGGAGAGAAGGAGGAGGAGTGTGGGGTCTTTGTAGAGCGTGGTGCAGTAGCAGAGCGATGCTTAGCGTACTGTAGGCATTGAGACGGATCAGATCTAGTTTGCGATAGTAGAGCAGGCGTGATGGCAATAAAGAATAGTTATAAGCAGTATACACTGCTTCAGAGATTGATCGCGGGATCAGTGAGTGGGTCGGAGGGGAGAGAGGGGGACCACGGTGGAGTAAGTAAAAACAAAAACGGGTCCGTATCTGCAGCATATTTGCGCGGAGCACGAGCCCCGAGCAGAGGAACACCTTCCGCCTCTCGCAGCGTATCAGTGCTGTTGTTACTGATGCCTCGGATTCGTTCAGCAAACCTGATCATGATTTATCGGACACACTCACATACACTCACACGCACTTCACTCACTCACTCACGCACACAGACACTCACTCGCACACTGACACTCACACACACAGACACTCACTCGCACAAGACCATCACTCGCACACTGACACTCACTCACACAGCATCGCTCGACACTGACCTTAACACAACACTCCAATTTCACATGCTTCTTCTATTTTATACATCTATAGTTTTATTGATCTTTGTGTTGTTGTTGTTTGGACGTTTTGGTTGTTGTATAGAAGAAAGTTAAATTTTCTATCTGTGAATAAAATTGCCCAACAATTTGCATCAAAAGTATTAATTTCAGAGTCATTGTTTTTATAAATTTTGATATGGAACAGTGTGAAGATGTTTGAGGGTTTTTTTATCACTAAAGCAGCAAAATGCATCTAAAGTCCTCTTTTCTGCTTGATATGTTCTGTTTAATACAGACTCGTTTCTCTGTTTTTCTTGTCAGGACCCGGTGTTATGGTGAAGTATGCTTAGCCCTTTTCTATGGCGGAATAACCTCAAGACCGGTAAGAGTAGAAAAACAAAACTGTTTTTTGCAGAGGTAAAGCAGGAGAGGTGGAATCTTTTAATTTGGTCGCCCTTTGGTGTGTACATCGTCTAAAAAATGAATATTCTGTGGCCACTTCAAAGTTGGGTCAAATCACCTGAAACAAAAATTGCTGGCAGAATGCACTCTCAAATCTGAAAATTTCCTGGCAGTCAGTGAGTTAAGGTCAAAAGTGCGATATGACATGACGCACAAACATATAACATACACAAACATATAACATACACAAACATATAACATACACAAGAGGCCTGTAATGTTTACCTTTGTTATATTTTTCCATGTCAATTACAATTGTTCATGAGCTATTTTTAGTTGCAACTTTCAGAGCCTGCAGACAAGTTCCAAAGCTTTGGAGAGATTTTTCCTAAAAGGATCCATTTCAAACTTTAGTGTTTAAACCACGTGGTCTTTACTCGGGCTTGTCACAAAACGTGTCACCTATATTTTTAAAGTGCTCTTGCTACTTAACAAAAAAACTCATGCTCGGGAAAAAAATGTTTTTCCCTTCTTTTTTTAAAGCCAGTTCGGAATCCTTAAAAAATGTAAATTTGTTTCAAACTTTAAACCTTCACCCTTGTTTTACGTTCATGGGAGAAAGACATTGTCCTATGTGTGTTGCTTGTACTTGCACCAATCATGTCACAGATAACTGCACAGTTATATCAAAGAACATAATTGTCCTAATAGTTTTAATTGTAGTATTTGGAAGAGAAAACATGTCATTAAAAGAATTTCTACAAAGTCCCTACATCTTTGTTTTCACCAATGAACAGTGTTGCGTCTATGTGTTAGCAGAAATGATCCAATATCACCTTTAGCAAAATCCAGAAAAGCTTTAAATCACCCCTTTTTTCAAACTTTAATTGTCTGAACAAACCATTTTGTACTAAATGCAGCGGTCCATTAAAAGCTGCAGTTCTCTTTCTAGCACAGTTTCAATGTGCATGTGACTGTTTTTAAATAATTAAGAACCCGGTTCACAAGGTTGAAACACTGCATTTAATATCCGTATTACCAAGATCATGCAGTAAAAATCAATAATTCTAATCTTCTCCGCGTCTATAACTTTAAATAATACTAGTTTCAATATAGAGCTCCTCTACCTTAAATAGACGCTGTTATAATCTCCTTGTGTCTCATGTAAAGCAAGAGTTTCTAATTAATTCTAACGGATTGTCCTGTATTCTTTCATGCAGATAAATCGGTGGTGTTATGAACGAAATGACCTAGCTAAATGAGTAATATGACTTTAATATGTCTCTGTGCGTTTGTTGCATGTCTGTATATTTCTTCTGTGTGGATCATTTTAGGCCAGCCACTCTCAAATGTCCGTTAATGTCTTTCTTTTACTCATGCGTCTTTCAATGTCTTTTGTCTCAAAGTGTCAATGTCTATGTCTCATGACTTTTTCCTTCTTTCTTTAAACAATCACTTTCTTTATTCTTCTTTCAATATCACTTCTTTTTTCTTTCAATCCTTTACATGTCTTTCTTAGTCTCAGTGTGTGTCCTTCTTCTTCTTGTTAGGTTTACACAAGTTCTCTCGTGCACATAAAATCACCGGTTTTGTGCAAAAGTCTGGTTCTTCTCCATGAAATGGAGGCCGGAGAGGTCTTTTCGAGAGTTCTGTTAGCAGCTGCCGCCGATGCTGCAGTCTTTGCTGCCCCCCTGTGGGTGAAACGGGGGGGAGACGCAGATTGTCCGTGCTGATGGCGCCGATTGAGGTCTTGTGGCAGACGATTTTGGCCAAATGAGACAGACAGAAGTTTTCTCGGAAAAAACAGACAACAAGAAGCACAAACAAGTGTGTAAATTACCATACGAAACCAATGATTCAAATTACAATTCAAAATAAACCTATGAAATAATTATATAAACATTTTAACATAAAAATTTGAAAACCAATTATCATTCAACTGCTATCCTAAGCCCTCTACTTTTTCCAAAAAGTATAATGCTCTATAAGATCATTTTAATTTTATATCACCAAAATGTAGGGAAAAAAACTTGTCCGATAAAAAATAAAAAATAAATAATGCCTCTTTGTAATTCTAACTCAAAGTTCTGTGATCCTATGACTCCATGTCAGTAACTTTATCGTGTGTTTATATGTAATTTACATACAAAAATTCTTTCTTCACGAGAGAGATGAGAAAGACAGATGAGATGGGAGAGAGAGAGTAGAGAGTGAGAGAGAGAGGGGAAGGGGGAGAGAGAGGACAGAACGAGGAGGGGAGGGGCGAGTGGGCTTGTATGCCTCAAGCATTTTTCAGAGAGGGAGCCAGGAGGGAGAAGGAGGGGCTGTGTGGTTTCTCAAACAGAGGGTGTACATGTACGATGAAAATACACCCAATTCATGAACATCCCCTTTAACATTGCTACATTTTCCTCGTTTTTTATTGGCGTGACAATGTTTTATCAGTGGGTGAGAGTTCTCTCCGTCAAACGATTTAATTATTTAAATACGTCAGTAATGGGAAAAACATTACATTTGCGTACTGATTAATGTATCGAGGGTTCCAGCAGAATCTTTTTTTTTCCTGTTTCTGTAACTATCGCAACATTAATCAGGTTAGCAAATTGTAATGTTTTCCATTACTGGACGTATTTAATAAATGTTTAAAGTGTCGTTGAGTGAGAGAACTCTCACCACTGATTAAAACATTGTCACGATAAAACAACGAGGGAAATGTTAGCAAATTTTAAAGGGGATGTTCATGAATAGGTGTATTTCAGTCGTTACATGTACTCTTGTTTGGAAACCCACACAAGCCCTCCTTTCCCTCCTGGCTCCCTCTCTGAAAAATGCTTGAGGCATACAAGCCACCGGCCCCTCCCTCCCTCGTTCGTCTCTCTCTCTCCCCTTCCTCCTCTCTCTCTCTCTCTCTCTTCTCTCTCTCTCTCTCTGTCTTTCTTTCTCTCTCGTCCCCTGAAGAAAGAATTTTTTGTAGCAAATTATCTATATTAACACACGATAAAGTTACAGCCCATGGAGTCATAGGATCAGCAGAACTTTGAGTATAGTTAAAAGAGGACATTATTTATTTTTATTTTTTATGCTGGACACGTTTTTTTTTCCCTTACATATCTGGTGATATAAAAGATAGAATGATCTTAGAGAGCATTATACTTGTGGAAAAAGTAGGGCTTAGGATAGCAGTTGAATGCAGGGAAAAAAAATTGGGGGTTTTTTTTCAGAATTTAATGTTTTTAAAATGTTTAATATTAATTATATCATAGGTTTCTTTTGAATTGTAATTAATCATTGGTTTGTTATCTTATGGTAATTCAACACACTTGTTTGAGCTTCTTGTATGTCTGTTTTTTCCGAGAAAACTTCTGTCAGTCTCAATGGCCAAAATCGTTTCTGCCACAAGACCTCAATCGGGCGCATCACACGGACCATCTGGTCTCCCCCGTTTCACCACAGGGGGGCAGCAAAGACTGCAGCATCGGCTGCAGCAGCTAAACAGGAACTCTCGAGAAGACCTCTCCGGCCTCCATTCAGGAGAAGGATCCAGACATTTTGCACAAAACGAGTGGAGATTATGTGCACGGAGAAAAACGTTGTGTAAACCTACACGAAGAAGAAGGGGACACACACTGAGAAAAGAAAGACATGAGAAAGTGATTGAAAGAAGAAAGAAGGTGATTATTGCAAGAAGGAAGAAGAAAGTGATTGTTTAAGAAGAAGGAAAAAGACATGGAGACAAAGACATTGAGACACTTTGAGACAAAAGACATTGAGACGCCATGAGTAAAGAAAGACATTAACGGACATTTGGACGTGGTGGCCTAATGAAGCACAAGGTAAATATACAGACAGGGCACCAAACGACGAGAGACATATTTAAGTCATATTTACACATTTAGCTAGGTATGTTATCAACACCAAATTTAGTGCATGAAGAATTACAGGAACAATCGTTAGAATATATTAGGATCTTGCTTTAGCATGAGACACAAGGAGATTTAGAACAGCAGTTTATTTAAGGTAGAGGAGCTTCTATTATTGAAACAGTATATTAAAGTAATAGACGCGGAGAAGTTTGAATTATGATTTTAAAACTGCATGATCTTGGTTAATAGGATATTAAAGCAGTGTTTTCAACCTTTTGAACCGTGGTTCGTTAATTTATTTACAAACAGTCACATGCACAGTTGAAACTGGTGCTAGAAAGAGAAACTGCAGCAATTAATGGACGCTGCATTTAGTACAAAAATGGTTTTGTTCAGACAATTAAAGTTTGAAAACTGATTAAAGCATTTTCTGAATTTTTGGCTAAAGGTGAATTGGATCATTTCTGATAACACATAGACCGCAACACTGTACATGGTTGAAAACAAAGATGTAGGGACTTTTTTTAAATCGTTTTATGACATGTTTCTCTTCCAAATAGCCTAAATTAGAACCAATTAGGACAATTATGTCTTTGGATATAACTGTGGGAGTTTATCTGCGACATGATTGGTGCAAGTACAACAACACACATAGGACAATGGTCTTTTCTCCCCTATGAACGTTAAAACAAGGGTGAGTATTAAAGTTTGAAACTAATTTACATTTTTTAAGGAAATCCGAACTGGCTTATAAAAAAAAAAAGGGAAAAAACATTTATTGCACGTGCATGAGTTTTTGTTAAGTACACAAACGAGGTATTAAAAATATAGGGACACGTTTTGTGGCACACAGCCCGAGTAATGACACGTGGTTTAAACCTAAAGCTTTGAAATGGGATCTTATAGGAAAAATCTCTCAAAAGTTAGATGTTTGCAGGCTCTGAAAAGTTGCAACTATAAAATAGCTCATGAGACAATAGTAATTGGACATGGAAAAAATATAAACAAAGTTAAAATTTAGGGCCTCTTGTGTATGTTAATGTTTGTGTTTGTATATGTACTGGTATTTATATGTTTGTGCGTCATTGTCAAATACACTACGTTTGACCTTAAGCTCACTGACTGCCAGGCATTTTCAGATTGAGAAGTGCATTCTGCCAGCAATTTCAGGTGATTTGACCCCCAAATTTGAAGACTGCCACAGGATTATTAATTTTTTAGACGATGTAAACACCAAGGGCACCAAATTAAAGACTTCACCTTCCTGCTTTACTCTGTAAAAAACAGATTTTGTTTCTACCTTCCTTACCGTACTTGAGGTATTCGCCAAGAACAAAGCATTACTTTCACCCATAACACCTGGGTAGAGCAAGAAAACAGCGGGGAAACGTGCTGTATGTAAACAGGAACATATCAAGCAGAAAAGAGACTTAAGATGCTGTTTTGACTGCTTTAGTGGACAACTCAAAACATCTTCACACTTGTTCCATTACAAAATTATATAAAAACTTGACTCTGAAATAATACTTTTCTGACTCGGCAAATTGTTGGCAATATATTCACAGATAGAAAATTTAACATTCTTCTAAACCATCAACCAAAAGTCAAACACAAAAACAACACAAAGATCAATAAAAACTATAGATGTATAAAAGTAGAATGAAGCCAGTGAATTTTGAGTGTGTTATTTCGGCTGAGTGTGAATTCAAGTGTGCGCGCGATGTGTCTGTGTGAGAGAGTTTCAGTGTTTGCGATAGTGGAGTGCTCTGTGCGGTGAGTGTCTGTGTGTGTGAGTGTCAGTGTGCGAGAAGTGTGAGTGTCTGCTGTGCCTCTGTGAGTGAGTGAGTGAGTGCCGTGTGAGAGTTTGTGAGTCGTGTCGATAAATCATGATTCAGGTTTTCAGAACGACATCCGAGGCATCAGTAAAACAACAGCAGTGATACGCTGGCGAGAGGCCGGAAGGAGTGTCTCTGTCGGGGCTTTGCTCCGCGCAAATATGAGCTGCAGATACGGACCCTCCACGGGGTACTCCCCTCTCTCCCTTCGAACCTCACTCACTGATCCGCGAGTCAATCTCCTGAAGCAGTCAGTGTATATGCTTATAACTACCTTCTTTTTTGCCATCACTCTTGGCTTATACTATCGCTAAACTAGATACTGATCCGTCTCAATGCTACAGTACGCTATCATCGCTCTGCTAAGCAGCAACGCTCTCCAATGACCCCACACTCCTCCCTCCTTCTTCCACTGACTTAGACCTTCTTTGGTGCAATACTGGCATCCTATGGTGGTGATTTATCATTACAGGTACCTTTGCACTAAATATCTCCAGTGTTGTCGGGTTCATTAACATAGGTGTGCGACAGACACTTACTGCAGCCTCGCACCGTGTAATTAACACGAAAAAGTCGTTAAGTCGTCTGAGGGCAGTGAGCGTCACTATACAATTGAAACGACTTTTGTCGTCATGGGCAGTGAATGAGTTAACAAAAATGGACCACTGCTAACGTCGGGGTGTTGTGAGTGTGTTGTGGTGTGTTGTGGATGTGAACTGAGGAGTATGCTGAACGGAATAGGGAATAACAAAAGTTTTCTGGTATGTTTTAAAGTGATCATGGAATAATTATTTATTGTCAACAAGCATACGGTTGTTTGTAAGTACTAGAGATTCTAGATGACAAGCTTTATTGAACTGTGATGTTAAAGTGAGAGTACTACTGGGGATGAGTTCTCTGAGAAAAGTACTCTGCGGAAAGTACTCTGAGATGAAATACTCGTTGAAGGTACTGGGAGAGCCCCTCCCTCTGCTGTTTGTCCGGACAGTGAATTCGGTCCCCAACCGCAGGTGAGCGGTCTTGGGAGGAGGACAAACTTTGGTTATGTACTCACATTTTAGGGAGGTAAATTAGAAACCCTACATATTGTTAAGTCTGTATTTGGCTAACCAGCCTCTGCCTGATTGTACACACCGTCTTTCAATTGCAGATATGTTTTTGCCCACATTCGATTGAATTGACAGGCCGCACCAAGCGCACGAGAGGAAAGTGGGCGTTTTCTTGTGTTCTAATGTTTGTTTTTCAGATGAAAGATTAAACTGACTGCTTCAGGGGTGACAGTAGTTATGAATTAAGGAAATTGAAGCCTCTTACTTTTGCACAAAGCCACAATATGAATTGAGGACGATCCGGGAGGAAGCACCAGGATTTGGAACAGTAATTACCCACACATACAGATGCCCCAAAAATGTTATACTAGGGACCACGACCAACAGAGGGGAGTATTGTATTGTCATAGGGTGGTCATCGGTCCTTAACTTCTAAATCTATTTAGAAAAAGAAAGTGTAAAAACATTATATTTACAAGAACAAATAAATATAGAATAGGGCAGCCTTAAAAAACGCAAATGGGAAAATTATTAAGTAATTTTCGAAGTTGCCAAAATGAAATAAAATTATATATTTACCCAAGGGGGTCATATCTAAATTTAGGTTGTGCAAAATCAAAAGGGTGTGTGCAAATTCAACAGGAGAAATAATAGACGACTTATAACATCAAACAGATCTACTCTTTAAGATCAAAATAAGGGGGATCATTTAATAATTCACTAATAAGAATAGACTAGAATGAAATAGTCTGGAGCTATAATGTCATCACTGGATTCGAGGAGCTATGGTTGAAGTGTCAGAATAAAACAATAGTGAATAATAGTCTAGACTAGTGGAACTAATCAAATAGTTCTATTGTGAAAAATAAGTAATCACTAATGTCAAATTTTTGTTCTACATACCTAAAGTAAAAAGGAATCCAATAGAGTCAGATTTTAGATGCTTCTGTTTTCACCTCTGTAGGAACTAGTGCAGATGTGTTTATAGAGAGTGTATTAAAATGCAGGACATAGAAACGACAGGCTTTAACACATTTTAAATCTAAAAATCGTCAATATAACATAGCTTTTGACGCAGCCTCTGAGATGCTCCATTGGAGAGAAACAGGTAAATGTTATTGTTTATTACAAACAGCAGATGTATTTACACCTAATAAGTTTTGGACAAACTCTTTAAACAGTTATAAGCAGTGGACAGAAGCCATGATTGCTTTTGTTTATTAAAAAATTAATTTCATAGCTATAATCGTAGAGAACGTTTTTAAATAGTTTAAATCCTTTCAGGCCACTTGATTTAGATGTTGTCTTAAATATTGGAGTAGACTGTGTTGTTTTTGGAATTGTGCTGAACTACTAATACCTAGAATAGTGATTTGCAGAACAAGAACGGCCAATAAAACATCGTTCTTTTGCCAATGCTATTGTTTCAATCAGAAATCAAAAGTTGGGAATATGCTTTGGCTCAAACTACAACAAGATTTGGAGTCACAATAGTGTGTAAAATAGATAGATACTTTCAAAATAGAGATTATTTGTAGCCAGGGCTAATATCAAAGGTAAAAAGACCATTTCCTTCATATTATGTCAAAAGTATTTACTTCAAAGGTAGATAAAGTTCATTACAGTTTATGCACAGTTTTATTAGATACTGTCAAATTCACTTGTTTCAAACCATTAGGTGAATGTTGGACAATGCAAAAGCTTCTGAGATTAGATAAAGAGAATCGATTAGAACCAACACAGATTCAAAAAACATTTGAACGCATTTTTAATGATTTGGTATCGCACAAAAGTAGATCTATAGGTAGTTTTGAGGAATTTTAAGAGTCAAGCAATCAGATTAGAGAAATCAAATACCGTGTTATAGGGACTAACCCAGAGAAACCTGCTAAAATAGATTAGCTCGTAACGGATAATAACAATTTATTGATTAACGATGTACTTTTTATCCCAAACGGGTCTGAGGAAGGAAGTGACAGCACTTCCTGGTTCAACAAAATGTGATTAAGTGTGTTTGGGAAAATGAAGCAAAGCCCCCAAAATGGCACCAGAGCCACTGATTATTGCCAGCAAACTCAGTATAGATTAGATTTATTAGATAAACAACATTATGTTTAAGAATAAGTGCTCAATAAAAGCAAAGATGCAAACCATATTGGTAAATAGCATTAGAATAGTTTAAAAACTCATAGTGGAATAGTTTTAGTCGCATACATGACAGACGAGTTGAAGAAGGATCAGACTGACAGCAGTGGTCATCAAAGAGTTTACGCAGTGGATGGAATGTTTCAATGAGTTGTGTGTTGTTCGTTTTTTCTTTTTTTTTTTTTTTTCCTCTACCTGTATTAACTCTTCACAGATATAGAGCCAGAACTAGGATGATGAATCTCCCCAGTCCCGTACCAGAGAATATTGCAAGAATGTGACCTATTGGTTAATCTAGGTCAAAAGAGGGGGACTGACGAATTATCACAAAATGCTTTGCACATCAGGACAAATGACTTATGGCACTCAGGAATCATAAGAGATCGACCACGCTGCTTCAAAACCAGACAATTATTGACTCCAAGAATAAACAATATGTCTCTCCCATCTCGACGAGGTAGGCCAAAAAGTCCAACACCCCCCCAATCAGGCGCCAGTGGTGCGGGGGCAATGTTTGCTCAGGTGGAGATGGAAAGACCTGGCCAGACTCAGGACCAGGGGCAAGACCAGTCCCAGATCTGTGCACTGTCATCGGACCCTTTGATAGGAAATTGCTGGGAGGAGATTGGCAGTCAGTCAGTCCGAGGGCCAGGAGAGGGGACATATTAGTTTAGGAGCACTTTTTTTGTTGAATATTCTGTATCTGATTGTAAAGATAATTAAAGGCAGTATGTTAAACGTGAAGATCTCTTGTCTCGTCTGCATCGAGTATGATACGTCAGTCAAAGGGAATTATTGACTTCAGTACGATGGTTAAGGTTAGGTTAAGGTGGTCTGGTTTTTAGATGGTTAAGGTATAGGGTTAGGTGGTCTGAGTACGATGGTTAAGGTTAGGTTTAATGCGGTCTGGAGTTAGATGTTTACAGGTTAGGTTTTAAGGTGGGTCTGAGGAAGATGGATAGGTTAGGGTAAAGGTGGTTCGGAGTACGATGGTTAGGGTTAGGGTTAAGGTGGGAGTTGAGGAAGATGTTAGGTTAGGGTTAAAGGTGTGGGTAGAGTAGATTGGTTAAGGTTAGGGTTAAGGTTAAGGTTAAGGCGGTTGAGTAGATGGTTAGGTTAGGGTTAAGGCCTGGTCTGCGTAAGATGGTTATGGTTAGGTATAAGGCGGTCTGAGTAAGTGGTTAGGGTTAAAAGGTTAATGCGTTGAGTATGCTGGTTAAGGTTTGAGTTAAGGTTAAGGCGGTCCTGGGAGTAAGATGGTTGAGGTTAGGTTTAGGGCTGGTATCTGAGTAGAATGGTTAAGGTTAGGGGTTAAGGCGTCTGAGTAAGTGGTTGGTTAGGGTTCAAGGTTCAGGCGGATGAGTAAGATGGATAAGGTTTGAGTTTGATAAGGTTAAGTCGTTCTGAGAAGACGGGTGAGGTTAGGGTTAAGGCGGTCTGCGTAAGATGGTTGATGGTTAGGCTTTAGGCGGTCTGAGTAAATGGTTAGGGATAAGGTTAAGGCGGTTCTGAGTAAGATGGTTAAGTTGGAGTTAATGGATAGGTGGTTCTCTGGAGTAAGATGGTTAGGTAGTCTGAGTAAGAAGGTTAGGGTTCATGTGTTTTTTTTTAAGCTGTTGATGACTGACTTGGTATGGTGATTTCAATGGTTTTGTATGTTCTCTGAGATGACTTCTGTAGTGACTAGGGCTATACAAGAATAAATTGTTATTGTATTGTAGTAAGATGGTTAAGGTTAGGTTTAAAGGCGGGTTGAGTAAAGATAGTGAGGGTTAGGTTTTAAGGCCGAGTCAGAGGTAGATGAGTTAGGGTTAGGGTTAAGGGGGGGTGTCTGAGATAAGAGTTCAAGGTCTAGGGTTAAGGTTGGTTTGGTAAGATGGATAAGGTTTGGGTTAAGGTGTGTTACTGAGTAAGATGGTTAAGGTTAGGGTTATGGTGGTCTGACGTGAGATGGTTAAGGTTAGGGTTAAAGCTGCACTAACTGACTTTGGGATTTTGAAGCGCAGGACTCGCTGGCTCTCTCTTTCAGCTCCTCCCGCACCACGAAGCTAACGCCCCCACAACACACCCACTGTTGGGTCGGAGCTAGCGTCTCCCAATATGGATAAATTACTATGGACTGATTTGCCCGTGATGGCGTGACCATAGAAACGATAGAAACCGGGAAGCGCGGGGAACGAGACTTTCTATTGGATGGCATGTCTCGCTGTGTATGCAGTAACCGGTGCGAAGACGAGGGAAGGCATAGGTTAGCTCCGCCCCTTGTTTGTTTATCGTGTGCTAACTCAGCCTTCCGTGCTAACGGACCTGTAGATTTCTCACGGAAAGTGTGGGGCCAGTGGTCGCTGAGTGGTCACAATTAGCGACCGAAACACATTTTTCCTTTCGTTTCATCAAAACTCGACAAAAATATAATGTCACGCCAGCCCAAATCTGCGTACTTTTTCTTCATAGGTGCGAATATCCCAATGCACTGCATGGACATGGATAGCTTTTCCGTCATGATACAAAAATAAAAGTCAGTTAGTGCAGCTTGAACCCTACCCTTAAACCATCTCACTCAGACCACTTAACCTAACCTTAACCATCTTACTACGGACCACATAACCCTAACTTAACCCTCTTACTCAGATCCACCTTAACCTAACCTTAACATCTTACTTCAGGACCTACCCTTAACCCTAACCCTAACCATCTAACTCAGACGCCTTCAAAACCTAACCTAACTATCTTATCAGACCCGCTTAAACCTAACCTTAACCATCTTACTTACAATACAATACCATTTATTCTTGTTATAGCCCTAGGTACACAACAGAAGTCATCTCAGAGACTTAACAAAACCATTGGATATCCCAACACAAGTCAGTCAATCAACAGTAATACACTGAACCCTAACCTTCATAATCAGACTACCTTAAACCAACTTACTTCAGCCCCCTTAACCTTAACTCAAACCTTAACCATCATTACTCAGCCGCCTTAAACCTTATCCCTACAACCTCTTACTCGACCCGCTTCAACCTAACCATAACCATCTTACTCAGACCGCCTTAACCCTATCCTCAACTTCTTACTCAGACCGCCTTAACCTTCTAACTCAAACCTTAACCATCTTACTCAGACCGCCTTAACCTTAACCAACCATCTTACTCAGACCGCCTTAACCCTAACCATAACCATCTTACTCAGACCGCCTTAAACCTAACTCAAACCATCTTACTCAGACGCCTTACTTAACTCAACCTTAACCATCTTACTCAGACCGCCTTACCTTAACCCTAACCAACTTACTCCAGACCGCCTTAACCTAACCATCACCATCTTACTCAGACCGCCTTTAAACCCTAACCTTAAACAACTTACTCAGACCCGCCTTAACCTAAACCGTAACCCAAACCTTAACCATCTTACTCAGACCACTTTACCCTAACCTTAACCATCTTCCTCAGACCCACTTAAACCCTAACCCTAACCATCTTACTCTGAACCACCTTTACCCTAACCTTTAACCATCTCCTCAGACCCACCTTAAACCTGAACCTAAACCATCTAACTCAGACCGCCTTAAAACCTAACCTTAACCAACGTACTCAGACCACTTAACAACTACCTTACCATCTAACTCAGACCACCTTAACCCTAACCTTAACCATCGTACTGAAGTCAATAAATACCCATTGATGACCGTATCCAAAGTCGCTGCAAGAGCGAGACAAGAGATCTTCACGTTTAACATCTGCATTTAATTATCTTTTACAAACGATTACAGGAATATTCAAACAAAAAAAAGTGCTCCTAAATAATATTGTCCTCTCCATGGCCTCGGCTGACTGACTGCCAATCTCCTCCCAGCAGTTTCTATCAAAGGTCCGTGACGTCACAGGATCTGGGACTGGTCTGGCCTGGTCTGGTTCTGGACCCGGTTCTTCCATCTCCACCACTGAGCAAACAATGCCCACCACTGGGCGCCTGATTGTGTTGGACTTTGCCCTCGGTCGAGCGTGGGAGAGAGCATTTGGTTTATTCTGGGAAGTCAAATAATTGTCTGGTTTTGTAAGCTGGTCATCTCTTTGATTCCTGAGTGCATATTCTTTGTCTGATGTGCATCTTTTGTGGAATATTCGTTAAGTCCCTCTTTTGACCTATATTAACCAACTAGTTCACACTTTCAATATTTCTGGGTGACGGGACTGGAGGAGTTCCATACCTCCTAGTTCTGGGCTCGATATCTGTGAAGAGTTAAAACAGGAAGACGAACAACACACAACCACATTGAAAAAACATTTCCTTCACTAAAACTCTTTGATGGACCACTGCTGTCATTCTGATCCTTCTTCAACCTCGTCTGTAATTGTATGCACTAAAAAACTATTCACTATAGTTATAATTGGTTAAATATTCTATCTATTTACCAATATGTTTTGCATCTTTGCTTTTAATGAGCCATATTCTTAAACTATGTTTTTATCTAATTAAATCTATCTATACTGTGGTTTGCTGTCATTAATCAGTGGCTCTGTGCCATTTTGTGGGGCTTTGTCATTTTACCAACCACCCTTTTGTAGAACCAGGAAGTGCTGTTTTTTCAACTTCCTTCTCTCAGACGTTTGGGATAAATGTACATCGTTAATCCAAATGGTATTATCCGTACCTGGAGTAATCTATTTTAGCAGGTTTCTTGGGGTTAGGTCCCTATACAACGGTAGTTGATTCTCTATCTGTTGCTGACTCTTAAAAATTCTCAAAAATACTAAAGATCTACTTTTGTGCTATACCAATTCATTAAAAATGCTTTCAACTGTTTTTGGAATCTGTGTTGGTTCTAATCGATCTATTAATCTATCTCATTAGCTTTTTGCATTGTCAACATTCTCCTAGGTTTGAAACAAGTGAATTTGACAGAATCTAATAAAAACTGGCATAAACTGTAAGTACTTTATCTACCTTTGACGTAAATACTTTTGGACCTAATATGAAGGGAAATGGTCCTTTTACCGTTTTGTATTAGCCCTGTCTAAAAATAATCTATATTTTTGAATGCATCTATCTTTTTACACTCTATTGTGGACTCCAAAATCTTGTTGTAGTTTGAGCCTAAGCTATTCCCAACTTTAGGTTCTGATGGTAACAATAGCATTTTTTTGGGGGGGCCCAATAGACGATTTTTTATTGGCCGGTTCTTGTTCTGCAAATCACTATTCTCATGTTTTTTTTTGTATTTCAGACACAATTCCAAAAACAAACAGTCGTTCTCCAATCTAACGGGAGCATACATCTAAATCAAGTTGCCTGAAAGGGATTTTAACTAATTAAAACGTTCTCTCGATTATAAGCTATTGAAGACTACTATTTAATAAACAAAGCACATTCATGGTTTGTCCCACTGCTTAAAACTTTTAAAGAGTTGTCCCAAACTTAATATGTGTAAATTACATCAGCTGTTTGTAATAAACAATACATTTGACCTGTTCTCAATGGCGAGCTCAAGAGGCTGCGTCAAAAGCAATGTTATTATTGAGCTATTTTAGATTTAAAATTGTGTTAAAGCCTGTCGTTCTATGTCTGCATTTTAAATACTAACTCTCTTATAAACACATCTGCACTAGTTCCTAACCAGATGTGGAAAACAGAAAGCATCTAAAATCCTGACTCTATTTGATTCCTTTTTACTTTAGTTATTAGAAAAATTTGACATATTGGAATACATATTTTCACAATAGAACATTTTGATTATTCACTAGTCTAAACTATTATTTACTATTGTTTATTCTTGACACTCAAACCTATAGCTCCTCGAATCCAATGACATTATAGCTCCAGACTATTTCATTCTATTTATTATTATCTTATTAGTTATATGATTATTATCTTAAAGAGTAGATCAGTTTGATGTTATAAGCGCTAATTATTTTCCTTTTGAATTTGCCACACACCCTTTTTGAATTTGCCCAACACTAAACTTTAGAATGACCCCTATGGGACAAAATAGGAATTTTATTTTCAATTTGGCAACTCCGAAATTTACTTAACAATTTCTCATTTTGTTTTTTAGGCTGCCTTTCTATTATTTATTTGTTCTTGTAAATATATGTTTTACCACTTCTTTCTAATGATTTAGAAGGTTAAGGACCATGCCACCTATGACAATACAATACTCCCCTCGTTGGTCGTGGTCCAAAGTATAAAAACATGCATCTGTAGGTGGTTGTGTAGATTTACTGTTCCAATCTGTTGCTCCTCCCGGATCGTCCTCAATCATATTGTGGGCTTTGGTGCCAAAGTAGAGGCTCATTTCCTTAATTCATACTACTTGTCATCCTGAAGCAGGTGCGTTTATCTTTCATCTGAAAAACAAACATTAGAACCACAAGAAACGCCCACTTTCCTCTCGTCGCATGGTGCGGCCTGTCAATCAATCCCAATGGTGCAAAACTAACTGCATTGACCGACGGTGTGAGACATCAGGGCAGAGGCTGTACGCCAAATACCAGACTTAACTAATATGTATGTTTTCTAATTTTTTTCTACCTCCACTAAATGTGAGTTACAACCAAAGTTGTTCACTCAATGACGCTCATGCGGTTGGAACCGCAACCCCCAGCCCCCCCCCCCCCCCCCACCCCCCCCCACCATTTCGGACAAACATCAGAGGGAGGGGCTCCCAGTACCTTTCAGCGAGGTATTCATCTCAGGAGTACTTTCCGCAGAGTACTTTTTCGCGTACTCATCCCAGAGTACTCTCACTTTTTACACCTGTTCAATAAAGCTTGTCATCTTTGAATCTTATTAGTACTTACACCGTATGCTGTTGACAACAAAATAATTATTCCATGATCACATTAAAAACATTACAGAAAACATTTTGTTATTCCATGATTCGTTCAGCATTCCTCAGTTCACTCCACCGACACTCTCCCAACACACTCACAAACACCCCACGTTAGTATGGTCCAGTTTTGTTACTCAATCACTGCCATGACGCAAAAGTCGTTCTATTGTATAGTGACGCTCACTGCCCAAGACGACTTAAGACGACTTTATTCGTTGTTATTACACGGGAGGCTGCAGTTTAATGTCTGGCGCCACCTTGTTAATGACCCACAATCACTGATATATAGAGCAAAGTACTGTATGATAAATCACCCAACAGTAGGATGCAGTATTGCACACAGGAGAGGTCATAAGTCAGTGGAGAGAAGGAGGAGGAGTGTGGCGGTCGTGGAGAGCGTGCATGCTGTAGCAGAGGATGCTCAGCGTACTGTAGCATGAGACGGATCAGATTCTGTTTAGCGATAGATTATAGCAAGAGTGATGGCAAAAAAAGTAAAAGTTATAAGCAGTATACACTGCTTCAGAGATTGACTCGCGGATCAGTGAGTGAGGTCGAGAGGGGAGAGATGGGAGACCCCGGTGGAGGTCCGTATCTGCAGCCATATTTGCGCGGAGCAAGAGCCCCGAGCAGAGACACACCTTCGCCTCTCGCAGCCGTATCAGCTGCTGTCTGTTACTGACATGAACCTCGGATTCGTTCAGCAAACCTGATCATGATTTAACGGACACACTCACAAAAAACCACTCCACACGCCACTCACTCACTCACTCACGCACACAGACCCTCACACGCACACTGACACTCACACACACAGACACTCACTCGCACAGACACTCACTCGCACACTGAACTACTCACACGACACTCGCTCGCACACTGACAAGCTCACACCACACTCAAATTCACTGCTTCATTTATTTTATACATCTATAGTATTATTGATCTTAGTGATGTTGTTGTTTGACGTTTGGTTGATGGTATAGAAGAAAGTTAAATTTTCTATCTGTGAAAAACTTGCAACAATTTGCCATCAAAAAGGTATTATTTCAGAGTCTGTTTTTATAATTCCTTAGTAATGGAACAGTGTGAAGATGTTTTCGAGTTGTCACTAAAGCAGCAAAAATGCATCTAAAGTCTCCCTTTTTGCTTGATATGTTCTGTTAACATACAGCTCGTTTCCTCTGTTTTCTTGCTCAGACCAGGTGATATGGGTGAAAGTATGCTTGTCTATGGCGAATAACTCAAGAACGGTAAGAGGGTAGAAACAAAACTGTTTTTTTCAAGAGTAAAGCAGGAGAGGTGAATCTTTAATTTGGTGCCCTTGGTGTTTACAGTCTAAAAAATGAATATTCTGTGGCACTTCAAAGTTGGGTTTTTTTTTCAAATCACCTGAAATTGCTGGCAGAATGCACTTCTCAAATCTGAAAATGCCTGGAGCAGTGAGTTAAGTCCAACGTCGTAGTATTGACAGAGCACACACCTATAACATAACAAACCGTATACATACAAAATATAACCATACAAAGAGGCCTGTAATTTTAACTTTTGTTATATTTTTTCCATGTTCAATTACAATTGTTCATGAAGCTATTTGTATAGTTGCAACTTTCAGAGCCTGCAGACATGGCAAAGCTTTTGAGAGATTTTTCTAAAGGATCCATTTCAAAACTTTAGTGTTTAAACCACGTGGTCTTTACTCGGGCTTGTCACAACAGTGTCCCCTATATTTTTAATGAGCTCTTGTTACTTAACAAAAAAAAACTCATGACGTGCAATTAAATGTTTTCCTCTTTTTTTTAAAAGGCCAGTTCGGATTCCTTAAAAAATGTAATTAGTTTCAAACTTAATACTGTCAAATTGTTTTACGTTTATGTGGAGAAAAGACAATTGTCCTATGGTGTTGGTTGTACTTGCACCAATCATGTCTCAGAAAAAACTGCCAACAGTTATATCAAAGACATAATTGTCCTAATTGTTTTAATTTAGCTATTTGGTAAGAGGAAACATGGTATAAAAGATTTCAAAAAATGTCCCTACATCTTTGTTTTCAACCAATGAACAGTGTTGCGCTATGTGTTATCAGAAATGATCCAATCTCACCTTTAGCCAAATTCAGGAAATGCTTAATCATTTTTCAAACTTTAAATTGTCAGAACAAAACCATTTTGTAACTAAATTGCAGAGTCCATTAAAAGCTGCTGTTATCTTTCTAGCACCAGTTTCAACAGTGCATGTGAATGTTTTATATAGATTACCCCCCCTACCGGAACCACGGATTCAAAGGTGAAAACATGCTTTAATTTATTCCGTATTACCAAGATAATGCAGTTAAATCAATAGTTCTAACTTCTCCGCGTCTATAACTTTTAAATATACTGTTTCATAATAGGCTCTCTACCTTAAATATACTGCTGTTCTATCTCCTTGTGTCTCATGCTAAAAGAAGAGTCTATTAATTCTAACGATTGTCTGTAGTCTTTCATGGCAGCTAAATGTGGTGTTATGACGGATATGACCTAGGGCTAAATGGTAAATATGACTTAAATGTCTCTGTGCGTTTGTTGTGTCTGTATATTTACTCTGTGTGTCTCATTTAGGCCAGCCACGTCTCAAATGTCCGTTAATGTCTTTCTTTGACTCATGGCGTCTTTCATGTTTTATGTTCTCAAAGTGACATATTGGCTTTGTCTCCATGTATTTTTCCTTCTTCTTTTAAACATCACATTTTTTCTTCTTCTTTTCAATAATTCACTTCTTTTTCTTTCAATCACTTTCTCATGTCTTTCTTGGTCTCAGTGTGTGTCTTCTTCGTCTTGTTAGGTTTACACAACGTTCTTTCCGTGCCACATAACTCCACTCGGTTTGTGCAAAAGTCTGGTTCTTCTCCATGAAATGGAGGCGGAGAGGTCTTCTTCGGAGAGTTCCTGTTAGCTGCTGCAGCCGATGCGCAGTCTTTGCTGCCCCCTGTGGGTGAAACGGGGGAGACGCAGATGGTCCGTGCTGATGGCGCACGATTGAGGTCTTTGGCAGGACGATTTTGGCCAAATGAGACAGACAGACGTTTTCTCGGAAAAAACAGAAATCAAGGAAGGCACAAACAAGTTGTTAATTACCTACGAAACCAATGATTAATTACAATTTCAAAATAAACCTATGAAAATAATCTATATTAACATTTTAAACATTAAAAATCTGAAAACCTTCTGCATTCAACTGCCTATCCTAAGCCCTACTTTTTCAAAAGTATTAATGCTCTCTAAGATCATTTAACTTTTATATCACCAAAATGTAAGGGAAAAAAAACTTGTCCAGATAAAAAATAAAAATAAAATAATGCCTCTTTATAATCTAAACTCAAAGTTCTGTGATACTATGACTCCAAGTCCGTAACATTATCGTGTTATATATGTAATTTTCTACAAAAAAAATTCTTTCTTCACGAGGAGAGAGAAAGACAGAGAGAGATGGCGAGAGAGAGAGAGAGAGGATGAGAGTGGAGGAAGGGAGAGAGACGAGGACAGAACGAGGGAGGGGAGGGGCCGAGAGGGCATGTTTGCCTCAAGCATTTTCCGAGAGGGAGCCAGGAGGGAGAAGGAAGGGGCTGTGTGGTTTCAACACAGAGAGTACATTTACGACTGAAATAACCAAATTCATGAACATCCCCTTTTAAAATTTGCTACATTTTCCTCGTTTTTTATCGGGCAATGTTATATCAGTGGTGAGAGTTCTCTCTCGTTCAAACGACACTTTACATTTAATTTAAATACGTGGGCACGTAATGGAAAAACATTACCATTTGCTACTGATTTAATGTATCGGCGGGTTCCAGCAGATCTTATTTTCCTGATTCTCTGTAAACTATCGAAACATTAATCAGGTAGCCAAAATTGTAATGTTTCCATTACTGACGTATTTAAAAAATGTAAAGTGTCGTATGACGTCGAGACGAAAACTTCACCACTGATAATTAAAACATTGTCCACGATAAAAAACGAGGGAAAATGTAGCAATTTTAAAGGGGATGTTCATGAATTTGGTGTATTTCAGTCGTACATGTACTCTCTGTTTTGAGAAAACACACGCCCCTCCTTCTCCCTCTGGCTCCCTCCTCTGAAAAATGCTTGGGCATACAAGCCACTCGGCCCTCCCCTCCCTTGTTCTGTCCTCTCTCTCTCCCTTCCTCCTCTCTCTCTCTCTCTCTCTCCTACTCTCTCTCTCTGTCTATCTATCTCTCACGTGAAGAAAGAAATTTTTGTAGAAAATTACATATATACACACGATAATGTTACTGACATGGAGTCACTTAGGATCACAGAACTTTGAGTTCGATTATAAAGAGGCATTATTTTATTTTATATTTATCTGGACAAGTTTTTTTTCCCACTTTTGAGTGAATAAAAGGGTAGAAAGATCTTAGAGAGCATTATACTTTTGGAAAAGTAGGGCTTAGGATAGCAGTTGAATGCAGAATTGAGTTTTTTTCAGAATTTAATGTTTTAAATGATTATTAATTATTTCATAGGTTTTATTTTGAAATAGTAATTAATCTATTGGTTTCGTATGGTAATTAACACACTTGCTTTGTGCTTCTTGTTTGTCTGTTATTTCGAAGACAAACTTCAGTCTGTCTCATTTGGCCAAAATCGTCTGCCACAAGACCTCCAATCGGGCGCCAGATCAGCACGGACCATCTGCGTCTCCCCCGTTTCACCCAGGGGGCAGCAAAGACGCGCATCGGCTGCAGCAGTAACGGGAACTCTCGAAGAGACCTCTCGGCCTCCATTTCATGAGAAGAACCAGACTTTTGCAAACAAACCCGTAGTGGAGTTTGTGGCCACGGAGAAGAACGTAGTGTAAACCTAACAGAAGAAGAAGACCAACACACTGAGACAAAGAAAGACATGAGAAAAGTGATTGAAAGAAGAAAGAGGTGATTATTGAAAGAAGAAGAAAGAAAGTGCTTGTTTAAAGAAGAAGGGGAAAAAGACATGGGACAAAGACATTGGGACACATTGAGACAAAAAGACATTGAAAAGACGCCATGATGTAAAGAAAGACATTAACGGACATTTGAGACGTGGTGGCCTAATGGAGACCACAGAAGGTAAATATACAGGACAGGCAACAAACGCCAGAGATCATATTAAGTCATATTTACACATTTAGCTAGGTATTTCGTCATAACACCACATTTAGCTGCATGAAGAATACAGGACAATCGTTAGGAATTTCATTGACTCTTGCTTTTAGCATGGACAAAGGGAATAGAACAGCAGTATAATTAAGGTAGAGGAGCTCTATTATTGAAACTAGTATGATTTAAAGTTATAGACGCGGAGAAGGAAGTTTAGAAATATTGATTTTACTGGCTATGATCTTGGTAATACGGTATTTTAAAGCAGTGTTTTCAAACCTTTGACCGTGGTTCGTTATTAAATATTTAAAAACAGTCCAATGCACAGTTGAACTGGTGCTAGAAAGAGAACTGAGCTTTTAATGGACGCTGCATTTAAGTACAAAATGGTTTGGTTCAGACATCAAAAGTTTGAAAATGATTTAAAGCCATGTCTGAATTTTTGGCTAAAGGTGATATTGGATATTTTCTGATAACATAAGACGCAACACTGTTATTGGTTGAAAACAAGATGTAGGGACATTTTTTGAAATCATTTAGACATGTTTCTCTACCAAATAGCTAAATGAAACAATTAGCGACACATTATTGTCTTTGATAAAACTGTTTGGCAGTTTATCTGAGACATTTGATTGGATTGCAAGGACACAACACACATAGGACAATGGTCTTTTCTCCACCAATGACCGTTAAAAAACCAAGGGTGAAGTTATAAAGTCTGAACTAATTACATTTTTAAGGAATCCGAACTGGCTTTAAAAAAAAGGGAAAAACAATCTTATTTGCAAGTGCATGAGTTTTTTGTTAAGTAACAAGAGCTCATTAAAAAATATAGGGGACACAGTTTGTGACAAGGCTCCGATTTTAAAGACCACGGTGGGTTTAAACACTAAAGTTTGAATATGGATCTTTTAGGAAAAATCTCTCAAAGTTTGCATGTTTGAGGCTCTGAAAGTTGCAACTATAAAATAGTCTCATGAGACAATTGTAATTTGACATGGAAAATTATAACAAAGTTTAAAATTACAGGCCTCTTGTGTATGTTATAAGTTTGTGTCATGTATATGTTTGTGTAAGGTTATATGTTTGTGCGTCATGTCACATACACTACGTTGACCTTAAACTCCCTGACTGCCAGGCATTTTCAGATTTGAGAAGTGATTCTGCCAGCAATTTTCAGGTGATTTGACCCACTTTGATGCCACAGAATATTCATTTTTTATGTACGATGTAAACACCAGGGCACCAAATTAAAGGATTCACCTCTCCTGCTTTACTCTGAAAAAAAAAACCGTTGGTTTCTACCTATTACCGTTCTTGAGTTATCGCCATAGAACAAAGGTATTACACCATTAACACCAGGTCTGGCCAAGGAAAAGACAGCGGGTAACGAGCTGTATGTAAACAGGAACATTCAAGACAGAAAAGAGACTTTAGATTGCATTTTTGCTGCCTTTAGTGACAACTCAAACATCTTCACACTTGTTCCATTACAAAAATTATAAAAAACATGACTCTGAAATAGTACTTTTGATGGCAAATTGTTGGCATTTATTCACAGATAGAAATTTAAACTTTTCTTCCTATACCATCAACCAAAACGTTCAAAACAACAACAACACAAAGATCATTAAAACTATAGATGTATTACCAAAAATAGAAATGAAGCATGTTGAATTTGAGTGTGTGTGTCGTGAATGTCAGTGTGGCGAGGAGCAGAGTGTCTGTGTGATGTGAGTGTCAGTGTGGAGTGAGTGTCTGTTGCGAGGAGCGTGTCTGTGTGTTGTGAGTGGTTGTCAGTGATGGCGATCGTGAGTGGTCTTTGTGCGTGAGTGAGTGAGTGAGGTGCTGTCTTAAAGTTGTTGTGTGAGTTGTTTGTGGTGTGTCCCCCCCCCAGATAAATCATGATCAGGTATGCTGAACGAATCCGAGCCATGCATCAGTTAACAACAGCAGCTGATACGCGCTGAGAGGCGAAGGAGTGTCTCTGCTCGGGGCTCTTGTCCGCGAAAAATATGGCTGCAGATACGGACCTCCACCGGGGTCTCCCCTCTCTCCCCTCTCGGACCTCACTCACTTGGATCGCGAGAGTCAATCTCCTGAAGCAGAGTATACAGTTATAACTATTCTTTTTTGCCACACTCTTGCCTATACTATCGCTAAACTAGATCTGATCGGTCTCTCACTGCTACAGTACGCTGATCATCGCTCTGCTACAGCAGCACGCTCTCAAAACCCCACACTCCTCCTCCTTCTCTCCACTGACTTATGACCTCTCCTGTGGTGCAATACTGCATCTAATGGTGGTGATTTAATCACTTTACAGGTACATTTCGCACAAGATATCAGTCGTTGTGGGGTCATTAACAAGGGTGGCCAGACATTACTGCAGCCTCCGTGTAATAACACGGAAAAAAGTCGTCTAAGTCGTCTGTGGCAGTGAGGTCCACTAAAACAACTAGAACGACTTTTGTCGTCATGGGCAGTGAATGAAGTTAACAAACTGGACAATACTCAACGTGGAGGTGTTGGGAGTTAGTGTTGTGTGCTGTGTTGTGGAGTGAAACTGAGGAATGCTGAACTGGAATCATGGGAATTAACAAAAGTTTTCTGTCATGTTTTAATGTGATCATGGGAATAAATAATTTTTTGTCATACAGCATACGGTGAATATAGTACTAGAGATTCAAAGACGACAAGCTTATTGAACAGGTGTACAAGTAGATGAGTACTCTGGGCCAGAGTCTCTCGAGAAAAAAGTACTTGCCGGAACGTACTCTGAGATGAAATACCTCGCTGAAGGTACTGGGAGCCCCTCCCTCTGCTGTTTGTCCGGACAAGTGATTCGGTCCAACCGCAGTGAGCGGTCATTGGGAGGAGGACTGACTTAGGTTTTGTAACTCACTTTAGGGGAGTGTAAAATTAGAAAACATACATATTGTTAAGTCTGTATTTGGCTACAGCCTCTGCCCTGATGTCACACACCGTTCTGTCAATGCAGTTATGTTTTGCCCATTGGATTGATTGGAACAGGCCGCACCATGCGACGAGAGGAAAGTGGGCCGTTTCTTGTATGTTCTAATGTTTGTTCTTTTCAGAGGAAAGATAAACAGCACTGCTTCAGGGATGACCCGTAGTATGAATTAAGGAAATGAGCTCTACTTTGGCACCAAAGCCCACAATAGAATTGAGGCATTCGGGAGGAGCAACAGGATTGGAACAGTAATCTACCACACATACAGATGCATGTTTTATACTTTGGACCACGACCAACAGAGGGGGTCATTGTATTGTCATAGGTGGTCATGGTCCTTAACCTTCTAAATCATTAGAAAGAAGTGTTTAAAACTATATTTACAAGACAAATAAATAATAGAAGGCAGCCTAAAAAGCAAAAATGGGAAAATTATTAAGTAATTGTTCGGAGTTGCAAATGAAATAAAAAACTATATTTGTCCCCCTTGGGAGGTCATTCTAAATTTAGTTAGTGTTGTGCAAATTCAAAATGGGTGTTGTGCAAATTCACAAGGAGAAATAATAGCGCTTATAACATCAAAACAGATCTACTCTTTAAGTAATAGATCAATAATAATAAGATCTAATATAGAATAGAATGAAATCAGTCTGAGCTATAATGTCATTCGGATTCGAGGAGCTATAGGTTGATCGTGTCAGAATAAACAGTAGTAATAAGTAGTTAGACTAGGGAATAATCAAATAGTTCTATTGTGAAAATAGTCTCAATATGTCAAATTATTTAATAACTAAGTAAAAAGGAATCAAATTGAGTCAGATTTTAGATGCTTCTGTTTTCCACATCTGTAGGAACTAGGCAGATGTGGTTATAGAGAGTTAGTATTAAATGCAGACATAGAACGACAGGCTTTAACACAATTTTAACTCTAATAAATAGCTCAAATAATAACTTTGTTTGACGCCGCCACTGAGCTGCTTCATTGGGAGAACAGGTCAAATGTTATTGTTTATTACAAACAGCTGTGTATCTACACATATTAATTATTGAGACAACTCTTTAAACAGTTATAAGCAGTGGACAGAAGCCTCTGTATGTGCTTTTGTTTATTAAATAATTAATTTCATAGCCTTTATAATCGTAGAGAACGTTTTAAAATAGTTTAAATCCCTTTCAGGAACTTGATTTAGATGTATGTCTTTAATATTGGAGAACGACTGTGTTGTTTTTGGAATTGTCAGAAATACAATAATGAATGTGCTTAGAGAACAAGAATCGGCCAATAAAAAAATCGTCTATTGCCAATGCTTATTGTTACAATCAGAACTTCAAAAGTTGGGGGAATATGCTTTGGCTCCAAACTAAACAAGATTTGTAAGTCACAATAGAGTGTAAAATAGATAGATGGCTTCCAAAAATAGAGAATTATTTTTAGACAGGGCTAATATCAAACGGATAAAAAAGGACAATTTCCTAATATTATGTCCAAAAGTATTTCTTCAAAGGTAGATAAAGTTCATTACAGTTTATGCAACAGTTATATTAGATACTGTCAAATTCACTTGTATAAACATAGGTGAATGTTGACAATGCAAAAAGCTAAAGATGATAGAATTAATGAGATGGATTAGAAACCAACACAGATTCAAAAACATTAGAAAAGATTTTAATGATTGGTATAGCACAAAAGTAGATCTTTAGTAGTTTTGAGAATTTTAAGAGTCAGCAACAGATTAGAGAATCAAAATACCGTTGTATAGGGACTGAACCCAGGAGAACCTGCTAAAATAGATTAGTATCTGTTACGGTGAATACTATTTGATTAACGTTGTACCCATTTATCCCACAAACTGGTGTTGAGAGAAGGAAGTGACAGGCACTTCCTGGTTCAAACAAAATGTGTTTGGAAAAATGAGCAAAGCCCCACAAAATGGACAGAGGGAACACTCTGATAATGACAGCAAACCACAGTTATAGATAGTTTTCTTAGATAACAACATACGTTTAAGAATATGGCTCAATAAAAGCAAAGATGCAAACATATTGGTAAATAGATTGGAATGTTTAAACTATAGTGATGTTTTAGTGCCATACATTTACAGACGAGGTTGAAGTAGGATCAGAATGACAGCAGTGGTCATACAAAGAGTTTAGTGAAGGAATGTTTCAATGTGGTTGTGTGTTGTTCGTCTTCCTTGTATTAAACTCTTCACAGATATCGAGGCCGAACTAGGATGATGGAATCTCCCAGTCCCGTCACCCAGAGGAATATTGAAAGATTGTGGGACCTATTGGATAATATAGGTCAAACGAGGACTGACGAATATTCACAAAATGCTTGCACATCAGACAAAGGAATATGCACTCAGGAATCATAGAGGTATGACCCGCTTACAAAACCAGACAATTATTGACTCCAAGAATAAACAAAAATGCTCTCTCCCACTCTCGACGCGGGCAAAAGTCAAAACACAATCAGGCGCCCAGTGGTGGGGGGCATTGTTTGCTCCTGTGACGATGGAAAGGACCGGGGTCCAGACCAGCGACAGGGCCAGACCAGTCCAGTTCTGTGAACGTCATCGGACCCTTTGATAGAAACTGCTGGGGAGGAGCTTGGCAGTCAGTAAGCGAGGGCCAGGAGAGGAGGGACATTATTAGTTTAGGAGCACTCTTTTTTTTGTTGAATATTTGTATCTGTTGTAAAGATAATTAAAGCAGATGTTAAAACGTGAAGATCTTTGTCTCGCTCTTGCATCGATATGATAGTCAGTCAAAGGGAATTATTGACTTCAGTACGATGGCTAAGGTTAGGGCTAAGTCGTGTCTGAGTTAGATGGTTATAAGGTTAGGGTTAAGGTTGGTCTGAGTACGGTTGGTTAAGGTTAGTTTTAAGGCGGTCTGTCGTTTTGATGGTTAAGGTTTAGGTTTAAGGTGGGTGCTGAGGGAAGAATGGTTAAGGTTTGGTAAAGGTTTGGTCTGAGTTAAGATGGTTAGGGCTTCGGGTTAAGGTGGGTTGAGGAGATGGTTCATTAAGGTTTAGGGGTAAAGGTGGTCTGCGTAAGTGGTTAAGGTTAGGGTTAAGGTTAAGGTTTAAGGCTGGGTCTGAGTAAGAATGGTTAAGGTTAGGGTTAAGGCGGTCTGAGTAAGCTGGTTATGGTTCAGGTTTTAAGCAGGGTCTGAGTAAGATGGTTAGGGTTAAGGTTAAGGTTAAGGCGGTCTGTGTAAGATGGTTTAAGGTTTGGTTAAGGTTAGGCTAGGGGTTGTCCTGAGTAAGATGGTTGAGGTTAGGTTTAAGGCGGTCTGAGTAAGATGGTTAAGGTTCAGGGTTAAAGGGCGGGGTCTGAGTAAGATGGTTAGGGTAAGTTTAAGGCGGTTCTGAGTAAGATGGTTAAGGTTTGACGTTAAGTGTTAAGGACGTGTCTGAGTAGATGGTATGAGGTTTAGGGTTAAGGCGGTCTGAGTAAGATGGGATGGTTGAGGTTAAGTCGGTCTGAGTAGATGGTTAGGGTTAAGGTTTAGGCGGTCTGAGTAAGATGGTTAAGATTGAGTTAAGGTTAAGGTGGTGCTGAGTAAGATGGTTAAGGTAGTCTGAGTAAGAAGGTTAGGGTTCATGTGTTTTAGCTGTTGATTGATGACTTGTGGTTGGTGATTTCAATGGTTTTTGTTAAGTTCTGATATGGACTTCTGTTGTGACCTAGGGCTATTACAAGAATATAAATTGTCTTGTATTGTAAGTAAGATGTTAAGGTTAGGTTTAAGGGGGTCTGAGTAAGATAGATAGGGTTAGGTTTAAGGCAGGTCTGAGGTTTAGATGGTTAGGGTTAGGGTTAAGGGTGGGTTGAGTAAGATGGTTAAGTTAGGGTTAAGGTGGTCTGAGTTAGATGGTTAAGTTCTGGGTTAAGGTGGTCTGAGTAAGATGGTTAGGTTAGGGATAAAGGTGTGGTCTGAGTGAGATGGTTAAGGGTTATGGCTTTTTAAAGCTGCACTATGACTTTGGGATTTTGAAGCGCAGACTCGCTGGCCTCTCTCTTTATGCTCCCTCCCCGCACCCACGAAGCTATCGAACCCCCACCACACACATCCCACTGTTGGGACCGGACGCCTAGCGTCTCCCAATATGATAAATACGATGGACATGGATTGCACGTGGATGGCGTTTTGACCATAGACGATTAGAACCGTGGAATGGCGCGGTAGGAACGGAGACTTTCATTTGGATGGCTTGTCTCGCTGTGTATGCAGTAACCGTGGACGAAGCGAGGAAGCTTCAGTTAGCTCCGCCACTTGTTTGTTTTCTTTGCCGTGCTAACTCAGCCTTCTGTGCTAACTGACCTGTAGATTTCTCACGTGAAAGTGGGGGCCAGTGGTCCGCTGTGATTGGTCACATTCTGCGACCCGAAACACATTCTCTTCTTGTTCATCAAAACTCGATCTAAAATAAATGTCACGCCAGCCCAAATCTGCGTACTATTCTTCAAAAGGGAGAATAATCCCAATGCACTTGCATGGCATGGGATAGCTGTTCCGTAAAGAATACAAAAATAAAGTCAGTGAGTGCCGCTTTAACCTAACCTCTAAACCATCTCATCAGCCCACCTTAACCCTAACCTTACATCTTACTCAGACCACCCTAACCCTAAAACCTTAACATCTTACTCAGACCACCTTAACCCGAACTTCACCATCTTTACTCAGGACCCACCCTTAACCCTAACCCTAACATCTAACTCATGACCGCCTTAATACCCCCTTAACCTCTAACTATCTTACTCAGGACCCGCCTTAACCTAACCTTACCCATCATACTTACATACAATACAATTGATTCTGTATAGCCTAGGTCACAAAGAAGGCATTAGAGGACATACAACACCATTGAAATCCACCAACACAAGTCAGTCAATCAACAGCTAAACCATGAACCCTACCTTCTTACTCAGGACTACCTTAAACCATCTTACTCCGACCCACCTTAACCTTAACTCAAACCTTAACCATCGTACTCAGACCGCCTTAACCTTAACCCTAACCATCTTACTCAGACCGCCTTAAACTAACTAACATCTTTACTCAGACCGCCTTAACCCTAACTCAACCATCTTACTCAGACCGCCTTAACCTTAACTCAAACCTTAACCATCTTACTCAGACCGCCTTAACCCTAACCCCTAACCATCTTACTCAGACCGCCTTAACACTAACCTTAACCATCCTTACTCAGACCGCCTTAAACCTAACCTCAACCATCTTACTCAGAACGCCTTAACCTTAATCAAAACCTTAACATCTTACTCAGACCGCCTTAACCTTAACCCTAACATCTTACTCAGGACCGCCTTAAACCTAACCATAACCATCTTACTCAGACCGCCTTAACCCTAACCTTAACCATCTTACTCAGACCGCTTAATCCTTACCTTAACCCTAACCTTTACCATCTTATCAGACCCCTTTACCCTAACCTTAACAATTTCCTCAGAACCCACTTAACCCTAACCCTACCATCTTACTCAGACCACCTTACCCTATACCTTAACCATCTTCCTTCGACCCACCTTAAACCTAACTTCACCATCTAACTCAGACACGCCTTAAACCTAACCTTAACCATCGTAATCAGACCACCTTAATCCTAACTTAACCATCTAACTCAGACCACCTTAACCCTACCTTAACATCGTACTGAAGTAATAATTCCCTTAGACTGACGTATCCAAAGTCGATGCAAGAGCGAGACAGAGATCTTCACGTTAAACATCTGCATTTAAATATCTTTAAATCAGATACAGATATTCACAAAAAAGAAAGCTCTAAACTATATGTCCCTCTCCTGGCCCTCCGGCTGACTGACTGCCAATTCCTCCCCAGCAGTTTCTATCAAAAGGGTCCGATGACGGTCCACAGATCTGGATGCGTCTGGGCCCCTGGTCCTGATTCTGGACCGGTCTTCCATCTCCACCTGAGCAAACAATGCCCCCCACCACTGGGCGCCTGATTGTGGTTGGACTTTTGCCCTCGTCGAGAGTGGAGAGAGCATTAGTTTATTCTTGGAGTCAATAATTGTCTGGTTTTGTAAGCTGGTCATCTCTATGATTCCTGAGTGCATATTCCTTTGTCTGATGTGCAGCATTTTATGGAAAATTCGGGTCAGTCCTCTTTTGACCTATAATAACAATAGGTCACAATCTTTCAATATTCTCTGGGTGAGGGACTGGGGAGATTCTTCATCCTAGTTTGGCTCGTATCCGTGAAGAGTTAATCAGGAAGAGAACAACACAACAACCACATTGAAACATTCCTTCACTAAACTCCTTTGATGACCACTGCTGTCATTCTGATCCTTCTTCAACCCCGTCTGAAATTAAGCACTAAAAATATTCACTTATAGTTTAAAAAATATTCTAATCTATTTACCAATTATGTTTGCATCCTTTGCTTTTATGGAGCCATTATTCTTAAAACCATATGTTTTTATCTAATAAATCTATCTATCTGTGGTTTGCTGTCATTATCAGTGGCTCTGTGCCATTTTGTGGGGCTTTGCTCATTTTTCCAAACATATTTTGTGGAACCCGGATGTGCTGTCACTTCCTTCTCTCAGGGACCGTTTGGGATAAATGTACATCGTTAATTCAAATTGGATTATCCGTACAGGAGCTAATCTATTTAAGCAGGTTCTTGGGGTTAGTCCCTATACAACGGTATTTTGATTCATCGAAATCTGTTGCTGACTCTTAAAATTCTCAACTACCTAAAGATCTACTTTTGGTGCTATACCCAAATTCATTAACAATGCTGTACAAATGTTTTTGAATCTGTGTTGGTTCTAATCGATCTCATTAATCTATCTCATTGGCTTTTTGCATTGTCAAACATTCACCTATGTTTGAAACAAGTGAATTTGACAGTATCTATAAAACTGTGCAATAAACTGTAATGAACTTTATCTACCTTTGAAGTAAATAC
Organism: Knipowitschia caucasica; assembly: GCA_964034765.1. Taxonomy (NCBI): domain Eukaryota; kingdom Metazoa; phylum Chordata; class Actinopteri; order Gobiiformes; family Gobiidae; genus Knipowitschia; species Knipowitschia caucasica. Next base: position 1,137,870 of record OZ035841.1, read on the forward strand.
TTTTGACATAATATGAAGGAAATTGGTCCTTCTTACGATTGATATAAGCACTGTCCTAAAAACTAAACTCTATTTTTGAAGCACTCATCTATTTTACACTCTATTGTGACTCCAAATCATGGTTGTAGTTTGAGCCAAGCATATTCCCCCTTCCCGTTCACCACCCCCCCCCACAACTTTTGAGTTCTGTTTGTAACAAATAGCATTGGCAATAGACGATATTTTATTGGCCGGTTCTTGTTCTGCAAATCACTCTTCTATGTATTGTATTTCAGACAATTCCAAAAAACACAACTGTCGTTCTCCAATATTAAAGACATACATCTAAATCAAGTTGCCCTGAAAGGGATGTTAATATTTTAAAACGTTCTTACGATTATAAGGCTATGAATTAATTATTTAATAAACAAAATCAACTTCATGGCTATCTGTCCACTGTCTTATAACTGTTTAAAGAGTTGTCCCAAACTTAATATGTGTAAATACATCAGCTGTTTGTTAATAACAATAACATTTGACCTGTTCTCCAATGGAGCAGCTCAGAGGCTGCGTCAAATGCAACTGTTACTATTTGAGTATTTATAGATTTAAAAATTGTGTTAAAGCCTGTCGGTTCTCTGTCTGCCTTTAATACTAGTCTTTAAAACCATCTGCACTAGTTCCTACAGATGTGGGAAAACAGAAGCATCTAAGAATCTGGACTCTATTTGATTCCTTTTTACTTCTAGTTAATAGAATAATTTGACATTATTGAAACTTATTTTCCACAATAGAACTATTTTGATTTTCACTAGTCTAACTATTATTACTATTGTTTATTCTGACACTTCAACCTTATAGCTCCTCGAATCCAATGACATGTATAGCTCCAGACTATTCATTCTATTCATTATTATCTTATTATTATATGATCTATTTATCTTAAAGACGTAGATCTGTTGATGTTAAAGCGTATTATTTTCCTTTTGAATTTGCACAACACCCTTTGAATTTTGCACATAACACTAATTTAGAAGGACCCCTATGGGACAAATATAGAATTTTATTCATTTTGGCAAACTCCGAAAATTACTTAATAATTTTCCCATTTTGCTTTTTTAGGCTGCCCTTTATTATTTATTTGTTTTGTTAAATATATGTTTTACACTTCTTCTAATGATTTCAGAAGGTTAAGGACCATGACACCTATGACAATACATACTCCCCTCTGTTGGTCGTGGTCCAAAGTTATAAAAATGCATTGTATGTGTGTGTAGATTACTGTTCCATCCTGTGCTCCTCCCGGATCGTCCTCATTCATATTGTGGCTTTGAGTGCCAAAGTAGAGGCTCATTTCCTTAATTTCATCCTCATGTCATCTGAAGCAGGTGCAGTTTATCTGTCATCTGAAAAACAAAACATTCGAACACAAGGAAAACGCCCACTTTCCTCTCGTCGCATGGTGCGGCCTGTCAATCAATCAATTGGGCCAAAACATAACTGCATTGACAGGGACGGTGTGTGACATCATGGCAGAGGCTGTAGCCAAATACAGACTTACAATATGTATGTTTCTAATTATACACTCCCCTAATGTGAGTTACAAACCAAGTTGTCCTCCTCCCAATGACCGCTCACTGCGGTTGGACCGAATCACTGTCCGGACAAAACAGCAGAGGGAGGGGCTCCCAGTACCTTCAGCGAGTATTTCATCTCAGAGTACTTTCGCATGAGGACTTTTCTCAGAGTACTCTTCCCAGAGTACTCTCACTTTTACACCTGTTCAATAAAGCTTGTCATCTTTGAATCTTAGTACTTACACGTATGCTGTTGACAAAAAATAATTATTCCATGAACACATTAAAACATTACAGAAATTTTGATTTCCATGATTCGTGTCAGCATTCCTCAGTTCACTCCACAACACACTCACAACACACTTCACCACACCCCACGTAAGTAATTGGTCCAGTTTGTTAACTCATTCATGCCCATTGCGACAAAAGTCGCTTCTATTGTATAGTGACGCTCATGCCCAAGACGAACTTAGGACGACTTTTCGTGTTTTTACACGGGAGGCTGCAGTAATAGGTCTGGCGCCCTTGTTAATGACCCCAACATGATATTATAGTGCAAACTGTACCTGTAAGCTAAATCAACCACCAGTAGGATGCAGTATTGCACCACAGGAGAGGTCATAAGTCAGTGGAGAGAAGGAGGAGGAGTTGGGGTCATTTGGAGATCGTGCTGCGTAGCTGAGGCGATGATAGCGTACTGTAGCATTGAGGACGGATCCGATCTAGTTTATCGATAGTGTTTAGCAGAAGTGATGGCCAAAAAAGATAGTTATAAGCAGTATATCACTGCTTCAGAGATTGACTGCGGATTCAGTGAGTTAGGATGAGAGGGGAGAGAGGGGAGACCCGGTGGAGGTCCGTATCTGCAGCCATATTTGCGCGAGCAAGAGCCCCGAAGCAGAGACACACCTTCCGCTCTCGAGCGTATCAGCTGCCTGTTGTTACTGATTGCCTCGGATTCGTTCAGCAACCTGATCATGATTTATCGGACACACTCACAAACACTCACACGGGCACTCACTCATTCACTCCACGCACACAGACACTCACCGCACACTGACACTCACACACACAGACACTCAATCGCACAGGCACTCACTCGCACACTGGACACTCACTCACACAGACACTCGCTCGCACACTGACTCACACACACACACTCAAATTCACATGCTTCCTTTCTATTTTATACATCTATAGGTTTTTTTAATGATCTTTGTGTTGTTGTTTGTTTGACGTTTTGGTTGATGGTATAGAAGAAAGTATAAATTTTTAGCTGTGAATAAATTGCCAACAATTTGCCATCAAAAGTATATTTCAGAGTCATGTTTATATAATTATAGTAATGGAAACAAGTGTGGAAGATGTTTTGAGTTGTCACTAAGCAGCAAAAATGCATCTAAAGTCTTTTTCTGCTGATATGTTCTGTTTACATCAGCTCGATTCCTCTTGTTTTCTTGCTCAGACCAGGTGTTATGGGTGAAAGTAGGCTTTGTTTTGGCGAATAACTCAAGAACGTAAAGAGGTAGAACAAAACTGTTTTTTCAGAGTAAAGAGGAGAGGTGAATCTTAATTTGGTGCCTTGGGTGTGTACATCGTCTAAAAAATTGAATATTCTGTGGGCACTTCAAAGTTGGGTCAAATCACCTGAAATTGCTGGCAGAATGCACTTCCTTCAAGTCTGGTAAATGCCTGGTCAGTCAGTGAGTTAAGGTCAACGTAGTGTATTTGACATGACGCACAAACATATAACATACACAAACATATAACATACACAAACATATAACATACACAGGGCCTGTATTTTAACTTTTGGTTATATTTTTCCAATGTCCAATACAATTGTCTCATGAGCTTATATTATAGTTGCAACTTCAGAGCCTGCAGAACATGCCAAAGCTATGAGAATTTTTCCTAAAAGGATCATTTCAAACTTTAGTGTTTAACCAGTGGTCTTTACTCGGTTGTCACAAACAGTTTCCCCTATATTTTTAATGAGCTCTTGTTACTTAACAAAAAACTCAAGCACGTGCAATAAATCGTTTTTTCCCTTTTTTTTTTAAGCAGTTCGGATTCCTTAAAATAATGTAAATTAGTTTCAAACTTTAATACTTTCACCCTCGTTTTAGTTCATGTGAGAAAAGGACCATTGTCTATGTGTGTTGTTGTACTTGCACCATATCATGTCTCAGCCTAACTGCCAACAGTTATATCAAAGACATAATTGTCCTAATTGTTTTAATTTAGCTATTTGGACAGAGTGAAACATGTCATAAAAGATTTCAACAATGTCCCTACATCTTTGTTTCAACCAATGAAAACAAGTGGTAGCGTCTATGTGTATCAGAAATGATCCCCAATATCACCTTTTAGCCAAAATTCAGAAATGCTTTAAATCTTTTTCAAATATAATTGTCTGAACAAACCATTTTGTACTAAATGCAGCGTCCATAAAAAGTGCAGTTCTCTTTTAGACCACCAGATTCACACTGAGCATGTGACTGTTTTTAAAAAATTAACGAACCACGGTTCAAAAGGATGAAAACACTGCTTTAAATCTCCGTATTACCAAGATCATGCAGTTTTAAAAATCAATAATTCTAAACTTCTCCGCGTCTATAACTTTAAATATACTAGTTTCAATAATGAGTCTCTTACCTTAAATATACTGATGTTCTATCTCTTGTGTCTCATGCTAAAGCAAGTAGTCTAATTAATTCTAACGATTGTCCTGTATTCTTTCATGCAGCTAATGTGGTGTTATGACCGAATGACATAGCTAAATGTGTAATATGGACTTAATATGTCTCTGGTGCGTTTGTTGCTGTCTGGATATTTACCATCTGTGTGTTCATTTAGGCCTGCCACGTCTCAAATGTCCGTTAATGTCTTTCTTTTACTCATGGCGGTCTTTCAATGTCTTTTGTCTCAAAGTGTCCAATGTCTTTGTCCTCCATGTCTTTTTCCATCTTCTTTAAACAATCACTTTCTTTCTTCTTCTTTCAATAATCACCTTCTTTCTTCTTTCAATAACATTCTCAGTCTTTCTTTGTCTAGTGGAGTGTCTTTTCTTCTTGATAGGTTTACACAACGTTCTTCTCCGTGCACATTAACTCCATCGGTTTGTGCCAAAAGTCTGGTTCTTCTCTGAAATGGAGGCCGGAGAGGTCTTCTTCGAGAGTTCCTGATAGGTGCTGCAGCCGAAGCTGCAGTCTTTGCTGCCCCCTGTTGGGGTGAAAACGGGGGAGACGCAGATGGTTCCGTGCTGATGGCGCCGATTGAGGTCTTGTGGCAGACGATTTTGCCAATGAGACAGACAGGAAGTTTTCTCGGAAAAAACACAGACAAACAAGAAGCACAACAAGTGTGATAATTACCATACGAAACCACCCCCCCCCCCCCTATGAATAATTACAATTCAAATAACCTATGAAAATAATTAATATTTCACATTTTAAACATTAAATTCTGAAACCAATTTTCCTGCATTCACTGCTATCCTAGCCCACTTTTTCCAAAAGTATAATGCTCACTAAGATCATTCTATCTTTTTTAATCACCAAATGTAGGAAAAAAAAAACTTTTGTCCAGATAAAAAAAAAAAATAAAAATAAAGCCTCTTTTAATCTAACTCAAATTTCTGTGATCCTATGACTCCATGGTCAGTAACATAATCGTGTGAATATATGTAATTTCTACAAAAAATTCTTTCTCTACGAGAGAGAGGAGAAAGACAGAGAGAGGAGAGAGAGAGAGAGAGATGATAGAGAGAGATGATGAGAGGAGGAAGGGGGAAGAGAGAGGAAGAACGAGGGAGGGGGAGGGGCGAGTGGTTGTATGCCTCAAGCATATCTTCAGAGCGGAGCCAGGGAGGGAGAAGGAGGGGTGAGTGTTTTCAAACAGAGGAGTACATGTACGACTGAAAATACACCAAATTCATGAACACCCCTTTAAAATTTGCTACATTTTCTCGTTTTTTATCGTGACAATGTTTTAGCAGTGGTGAAGAGTTCTCTCACGTTCAACGACACTTTACATTTAAATAATACGTCAGTAATGGGAAAACATTCAATTTGCTACTGTTAATGTATCGACGGGTTCCAGCCGATCTTTTTTTCCTTGGATTCTCTGTAACTATCGAACATTATTCAGGTAGCAAATTGTAATGTTTTCCATTACTGACGAATTTAAATAAATGTAAAGATGTCGTTTTTGACGTGAGAGAACTCTCACACTGATAACACATTGTCACGATAAAAAACGAGGAAAATGTAGCAAATTTTTAAAGGGATGTTCATGTATTTGGTTGTATTGCAGTCGTAATGTACTCCTCTTTTGAGAAACCACCACTGGCCCTCCTTCTCCCTCCTGGCTCCCTCTTGAAAAATGCTGAGGCATACAAGGCACTCGGCCCCCTCCCCTCCCTCGTTTGTCCTCTCTCTATCCCTTCCTCCTCTCTCTCTCTCTCTCTCTCTCTCTCTCTCTCTCTGTCTTTTCTCTCTCTTCTGTGAAGAAAGAATTTTTTGTAGAAATTACATTCTATACACACGATAATGTTACTGACATGGAGTCATAGGAATCATAGAACTTTGAGTCTAGATTATAAAGAGGCATTATTTTATTATTATTTTTATCTGGACAAGGTTTTTTTTCCCAACATTTTGGTGATATAAAAGTTAGAATGATCTTAGGAGCATAATAACTGTTGGAAAAAGTAGGGCTTAGGATAAGCAGTTGAATGCAGAAATTCAGAATTGGTTTTCAGAATTTAATGTTTAAAATCGTTAAAATTAATTATTTCATAGGTTTATTTTGAATTGTAATTAATCATTGGTTTCGGCTATGGTAATTTAACACACTTGTTTGTGCTTCTTGTTTGTCAGTTTTTTCTCCGAGAAAACTTCTGTCTGTCTCATTTGGCCAAAATCGTCTGCCACAAGACCTCAATGGGGCGCATCAGCTAGGACCATCTGCGGTCTCCCCCGTTGCACCCACAGGGGGCAGCAAAGAATGCAGCATCGGCTGCAAGAGCTAACAGGAACTCTCGAGCAATACCTCATCCGGGCCACCATTTATGGAGAAAGAACCAGACTTTTGCACAAACCGAGTGGAGTTATGTGCACGGAGAAGAACGTTGTGTAACCTAACAAGAGAAGAGGACCACACACGAGACAAAGAAGACATGAGAAAGTGATTGAAAGAAGAAAGAAGAAGGTGATTATTGAAAGAAGAAGAAAGAAGTGATTGTTTAATGAAGAAGGAAAAAGACATGGAGACAAAGACATTGGACACTTTTGACATAAAGACATTGAAATGACGCCAATGAGTAAAAGAAAGACATTAGAGGGACATTTTGAGACGTGGCTGGCTAAATGAGACACACAGCAGGTAAATAAACAGGAACAACGGCAACAAACGCACGAGACATATTAAGTATATTTACACATTTAGCTAGGTCATTCGTTCATAACACCCCCATTTAGCTGCATGAATGAATACAGGACAATCGTTAGAATAATTAGACTTTGCTTTAGCATGAGACACAAGGAGATTAGAACAGCAGTATATTTAAGGTAGAGGAGCTCTATTATTGAAACTAGTATTATTTACGTTATAGACGCGGAGAAGTTTAGGAATTATTGATTTTTAACTGCATGATCATGGTAATACGGGATATTTAAAGCAGTGTTTTTCAACCTTGAACCGTGGTTCGTTAATTATTTAAAAAACCCAAGGGTGTCAATGCCCCCCCACAGTTGAAAAGGTGCTAGAAAGAGAACTGCAGACTCTTTTAATGGACGCTGCATTTAGTACAAAATGGTTTTGTTCAACAATTTAAAGTTTGACAAATGATTAAGCATTTCTGACTTTTCGGCCTGCTAAAGGGATATTGGATCCATTCTGATACACATAGACGCACACTGTACCCATTGGTTTGAAAAACAAAAAGATGTAGGGGGACATTTTTTGATTTGAAATCTTTTATGACATGGTTCTCTTCCAAATAGCTACATTAGAAACTTAGGACAAATTATGTCTTTGATATAACTGTTGGCAGTTTATCTGAGACTATGATTGGTGCAAGATTAAAAACAAACACAATAGGACAATGGTCTTTTTCTCCACAATGAACGTAAAATCAAGGGTGAAGTATTAAAGTTTGTAAACTATTTACATTTTTTAAGGAATCCGAACTGGCTTTAAAAAAAAAAAAGGGAAAAAAAAACATTTATTAGCCACTTGCATGAGTTTTTTGTTAAGTAACAAGAGCTCATTAAAAATATAGGGGGACACAGTTGTGACAAGCTCGAGTTAAAGACCACCGTGGATTTTAAACAATAAAGTTTGAAATGGTTCCTTTTAGGAAAAATCTTCTCAAAGCTTTGGCATGTTCTTGCAGGGCTCTGAAAGTTGCAATATAAAAATAGCTCAGGAGACCACATTGTAATTGGACATGGAAAAAATATAACAAAGTTAAAATTACAGGCCTCTTGTGTTTGTTATATTGTTTGTGTATGTTATATGTTTGTGACTGTTATATGTTTGTGCGTCATGGTCAAATACACTACGTTGACTTAACTACTGACTGCCAGGCATTTTCAGATTGAGAAGGTGCATTCTGCCTGCAATATTTAGGTGATTTGACCAACTTTGAAGTGCCACAGAATATTCATTTTTTAGACGATGTAAAACCAAGGGCACAAAATTAAAGAGTTCACCTCTCCTGCTTTACTATGAAAAAAACAGTTTGTTTCTACTCTTACCGTTCTGAGTTATTCGCCATAGAACAAAGCATACTTTCACCCATTAACACTGGTTCTGAGCAAGAAAACAGAGGAAACGAGCTGTATGTAAACAGGAAGCATATCTAGCAGAAAAGAGACTTTTAGATGCATTTTAGCTGCTTTAGTGACAAACTTCAAAACATCTTCACACTTGTTCCACTTACAAAAATTATAAAACATGACTCTGAAAATAATCTTTTGATGGCAAGATTTTGGCAATTTATTCACAGATAGAAAATTCTAACTTTCTTCTATACCAATCAACCATAAACGTCAAACCAACAACAAACACAAAGATCAATAAACCATAGATGTATAAAATAGAATGAAGCATTGTTGGGGGGGGTGGGGAAATTTGAGTTGTGTGTGAGTGAATGTCAGTGTGCGACGCGAGTGTCTGTGTGAGTGGAGTGTTCAAGGTGTGCGAGTGAGCGTTTTAGGTGTCTGTGCGAGTGAGTGTCTGTGTGTGTTGTGTCAGTGTGCGATGTGTGAGTGTCTGTCGTGGGGAGTGCGTGAGGTGTGAGGTGCGAGGCATCTTGTGAGTGTTTGTGAGTGTGCCGATAAATATGATCAGGTTTTGCTGAACGGAATCGAGCATCCTAGTAGTAACAACAGCAGCTGATACGCTGCGAGAGGCGGAAGGTGTTGTGTGTCTCTGCTCGTGGCTTTGCTCCTTGCCGCGCAAAATATTGGCGCAGATACAGGTCCTCCACCGGGGGGTCTCCCCTCTTCCCCTCTCGACCTCACTCTCTGATCCGCGAGTCATATCTCTGAAGCGTGTTGATGCTTATAACTATTCATTTTTGCCATCACTCTTTGCTATAACTATCGCTAAACTAGATCTGATCCGTCTCAATGCTACAGTACGCTATCATCGCTCTGCTACAGCACACGCTCTCCAAAGACCCACATCCTCCTCCTTCTCTCCACTGACTTTATGACCTCTCCTGTGGTGCATACTGCATCCTACTGTTGGTGATTTATCATTACAGGTACATTTGCATTATATATCAGTGTTGTGCGTCCATTAACAAGGTGCGCCAGACATTACTGCAGCCTTCCCGGTGTTAAAAACACGAAAAAGTCGTTCTACGTCGTCTTGGGCAGTGAGCGTCATACTAACTTAGAACGACTTTTGTCGTCATGGGCAGTGAATGAGTTAACAAAACTGGACCCATACTTACGTGGGGTGTTGGAGTGTGTTGTGAGTGTGTTGTGGAGTGAACTGAGGAATGCTGAACGGAATCATGGAATAACAAAAGGTTTTCTGTAATGTTTTTTAATGTGATCATGGAATAATTATTTTATTTTTGTCAACAGCATACTGGGTGTAAGTACTAGAGAATCAAAGATGACAAGACATTATTGAAACAGGTGTAAATAATATAAAGTAAAATGAGGTACCTTGGGATGAGTACTCTGAGAAAAGTTACTCTGCGGAAAGTACTTTGTGATGAAATACCTGCTGAAGGTACCGGGGAGCCCCTCCCTTGGACTGTTGTGCCGGACAGTGATTGGTCTCCAACCGCGTGAAGCGGTGTCCATTGGGAGGAGGACAACTTTGGTTTGTAACTCACAGTTAGGGGAGTGTAAAATTAAACATACATATTGTTAAGTCTGTATTTGGCTACAGCCTCTGCCTGATGGACACACACGTCTGTCAATGCAGTTATGTTTTGCCCAATTGGATAGATTGACAGGTCCGCACCATGCGACGAGAGGAAAAGTGGGCGTTTCTTGTGTTCTAATGTGTGTTTTTCAGATGAAAGATAAACTGCACCTGCCTTCAGGGATGGACAGTAGTATGAACTTAAGGAAATGAAGCCTCTACTTTGGCACCAAAGCCCACAATATGAATTGAGGACGATCCTGGGAGGGAGCAACAGGATTGAACAGTAATCTACACACACCTTTACAGATGCATGTTTTTACTTTGGACCACACGGACCACAGAGGGGTAAGTATTGTATTGTCAGAGGTGGTCATGGTCCCTTAACCTTCTAACTCATTCGTAAAGAAGTGGTAAAACATATATTTACAAGAAACAAATAAATAATAGAAAGGGCAGCCTAAACAAGCAAAAAATGTGGAAAATTAAAGTAATTTTCGGAGTTGGCCAAAATGAAATAAATTCTATATAGTTCCCATAGGGGGGTCATTCTAAAATTTAGTGTTGTTGCAAATTCATAAGGGCGTGTTGTGCAAATTCAAAAGGAGAAAAATAGCGCGTATATCATCACAGATCTACCTTTAAGATTAATAGATCATATAATAAAAGATAATAATAGAATAGAATGAAATAGTCTGGAGCTATAATGTCATTGGATTCGAGGGAGGAGCTATAGGTAGAAGTGACAGACATAAAACAATAGTAATTAATAGTTAGATAGTGAATAATCAAAATAGTTACTATTGTGAAAATAAGTATCAATAATGTCAATTTATTCTAATATACTAAAAGTAAAAGGAATCAAAATAGAGTCAGATTTTAGAATGCTTCTGTTTCACATCTGTGAGGAATAGTGCAGATGTGTTATAGAGAGTAGTATTAAAATGCAGACATTAGAACGACAGGCTTTAAACAATTTGTAAATCTAAAATAGCTCAAAGTATACATTGCTTTTTGACGCCAGCCTTCTGAGCTGCTCCATTGGAGAACAGGTCAATTGTTATTGTTTATACAAACCAGCTGATGTGTTACACATATTAAGATTTGGGACAACTCTCTTTAACACAAGTTATAAGCAGGGACCAGAAGCCGATATGAATGTGCTTTGTTTATTAAATAATTAATTTCATAGCCTTATAATCGTAGGAACGTTTTAAAATCGTTAAATTCCCTTTCAGGCAACTTGATTTTGATGTATGTCTTTAAATATTGCGAGACGACTGTGTTGTTTTTGGAATTGTCTGATAACACTCATAGAATTAGGTGATTTTGCAGAACAAGAATCCCGGCCAAAAAAAATCGTTCTATTGCCAATGCTATTGTTACAATCCAGAACTCAAAAAGTAGTCGGAATATCGCTTAGGCTCAAACTACAACCAAGATTGGAGTCACAATAGAGAGTAAATAGATTAGATGCTTTCAAAAATAGAGAATATTTTTAGCCAGGGCTAATATTCAACGGTTTAAAAGGACATTTCCTTCATATTTATGTCCAAAAGTATTTTACTTCAAAGGTAGATAAAGTTCATTACAGTTTATGCACAGTTTTATTAGATACTGTTCAAATTCACTTGTTCAAACATAGTTGAAATGTTTGACAATGCAAAAAAGCTAATGAGATTGATTACTGAGATTCGATTAGAACCAACACAGATTCAAAAAACATTGAAAAGCATTTTATGAATTTTGGGTATGCACAAAAGTAGATCTTTAGGTAGTTTTGAGAATTTAAGAAGTCAGCAACAGATTGAGAATTCAAAATACCGTTGTATAGGGACTAACCCCAGAGAACCCTGCTAAAAAGATTAGTCCTGTACGGATATTCAAAATTTGATATTAACGATGTACATTTATCCCAAACGGTCTGAGAGAAGAGAAGGTGACAGCATCTTCCTGGTTCAACAAAAAAGTGTTTGGAAAAAATGAGGCAAAGCCCACAAAATGGCACAGAGCCACTGTCTATGACAGCAAACCCAGTATAGATAGATTTATTAGATAAAAACATATGTTTAAGAATATGGCTCAATAAAAGCAAGGATGCAAACATATTGGTAAATTAGATTAGAATATAGTTTAAACTATTATGTGAAATAGTTTTGAGCATAATTACAGACGAGGTTGAAGAAGGATCAGAAGTATGCAGCAGTGCGTCTCAAAGAGTTTTAGTTGAAGGAATGTTTCATTGAGGTTGTGTGTTGTTCGTCTTCCTGTATTAACTCTTCACAGATATCGAGCCAGGAGAAATAGGATGATGGAAGCTCCCCAGTCCCGGTCACCCAGAGAATATTGAAAGATCGTGACCTATTGGTTAATAGTAGGTCAAAAGATGGGACTGACGAATATACAAAAAATGCTGCACATCAGACAAAGGGAATATGCACTCCGGACTCATATAAGAGATGACCAGCTTACAAAACAAGACAATTATTGACTCCAAGAATAAACAAATGCCTCTCTCCACTCTCGACTGAGGGCAAAAGTCCAACACATCAGGCGTCCCCAGTGGATGGGGGGCAATTGTTTCTCAGTGGAGATGAAGACCGGGTCAGACCAGGAGGACCAGGGGCCAGACCTGAGTCCCAGATCTGTGACGTCATCGGACCCTTTGATAGAAACTGCTGGGAGAATTGGCAGTCAGGTTCAGCCGAGGGCCAGGAGAGGGACATCATAGTTTAGGAGCACTTTTTTTGTTGAATATTCTGTATTCTGATTGTAAGATAATAAAATGCAGATGTTAAAAGTTGAAGATCTTCTTGTCTCGCTCTTGCATCGACTTTGGATACGTCAGTCAAAGGGAATTATTGACTCAGACGATGGTTAAGTTAGGGTAAAGGTGGTCTGAGTTAGATGGTACACATGAACAATAACAATACAAAGGATTCATAATGATGTCACATATCACACACAAAGACCCAGTCGTCTGTATTCCCTGTAATCTGACATGTGGATGATCAGCAGGCATTTTGGCACACATGCAAAGACTCCACTGCTCGTTGCTTTGATATTCTGAGACTGAACATGTTCCAAATATATAAGAATGATCCACACGTGTCATAGATTAAACATCAGAGCAAAGCACAGTACGTCTCCTTTAAGATATTAAACCCATTGTCACACACCAGAGAAACGACAAGAGTCCAAGAGCACAGGGACAGGATTCGAACCAACGACCACTTCTAAATAATGTCCTGAAGTCCACAGAGCGGCTCAGGTTCATGACCACAGCTGCTGTGGACACATTCAGGCCTAAATCTAGAAGCCTCAGATCAACTACTGACCCATTTTTACAGAATAAACTATATGTTTAAAACAGTGATGCATTCATGGAAACACCACTTAGTGAAATGAATAATAGTAATGAAGAATGAAACACTTTTATATATTTAAGTCTAGAATTACATACACCACATGAGGCTTTATATTAAAGGCTTATATTGTGAATAATCACATTTAAAAAGTGACTATAGTTTGTGCGTCCAACAACAGAAAAGTGTCCCTGATGTTGTCTTCACAGCTGTGTCTTATTAAAAGAACGTTCTAAGCCTTAATCATAGTAAGATGGATTTTACTTCTAGACCCTGAAGCTCCGCCCACTTCCAAGCTCTATACATCTTGATAAACAAGACCACTGTTTAGTGCTAAACTGTAATGATGTGAATAATACATTATGGTTCATTTTAACCAGTGCTGCTCCCTCTGTGTCATCAGGAGGAACTTGCTCCCACAGTTATGTGGACGATACACAGCTCTCACAAACATGAGGATCCCTGAGGTTTAAATGAAGGACACTCACCTGAGAGAGGAGAGCTCACAGTGAGGACTCCGCAGTCCAGCACACAGCACAGACACACTTGAGTCACTCAGTTTATTATGACTCAGATCCAGTTCAGTGAGAAGGGAGGGGCTGGAACTCAGCGCTGATGCCACCACTTCACAGTCGGTCTCTGAGAGTCCACAGTTACACAACCTGTAAACAGACGTTAGATTTAAATATGTTAGAGTCTGATCAGGACTTGAAGCAGTTTGTGAGGACTGACCGAGCCTTCCTGCAGTTCCTCACAGCAGGGATCAGTCTCCTACGGCCTTCTGTAGACGTGTTGTACTTCTGTAGGTCCAGTTCCTCCAGGACCTGGTCTGACATCTGCAGCATGTAGGCCAGAGCAGAGCACTGGAACACAGACAGTTCTTCTGCTGAGTCCCTTCCAGACTTCAGGAGAAGCTGGATCTGCTGCAGGAGAGACTGGTCCTTCATCTCCATCAGACAGTGGAAGATGATGATGCTTCTGTCTGAAGACTCCTCCTCTGAGCTCATCTCTTTGAGGTTTTTAATGACTTTGTGGATTTCTGACTGTTCCACTGGACTCAGCAGACCTTTTAAAAGTCTCTGGTTGGAGTCCAGACTGAGGCCATGAAGGAAGCGCACAAACAGGTCCAGGCGACCGTTTGAACCACTCAGGGATTTATCAAGAGACTTTCTGAGAAACTCACTTGCACTTAACTTTGTCTGAGTCTTTTCACAGAGAAACTTCTCAACGACTTGCATGTCACTTCCAAAGCAGTGCAGCAGGTAAACCGCTGCCATAAACTCCTGGACACTCAGGTGGACGAAGCTGTAGACAGATTGGTTGAAGACAACACTTTCTTGTTTGAAGATCTCTGTACAGAGTCCTGAGTAGACCGAGGCCTCGGTCAGGTCCAGTCCCACCTGCTCCAGGTCTTCCTGGTAGAACATTATGTTTCCTTGCAGCATATGTTCAAAGGCCAGTCTGCCCAGCTTCAGGAGGATGTCTGCTTCTGTCGACATCACTGTTGGATCTTGTTTCAGCTTCTGAACCTGACCAGACCAAAAACTGCTTTTCTCTGAACGGGCCTCAGGTCTCGGTTGGTATTTTCTCTTTCTGTTGGTCTGCACCAATAGGAAGCCAGCGTACATGTCGCTAAGAGTCTGGGGCAGCGCTCCGCTTGGATCGGTTCTCAACATGTGGTCCAGGACGGTGGCGGTGATCCAGCAGAAGATGGGGATCTGACACATGATGTGGAGGCTGCTGGAGCTTCTGATGTGGGACAGGACTGTCTTACACTGCTCTTCATCTGTGAACCTCTTCCTGAAGTACTGCTCCTTCTGACGCTCAGTGATGAAGCCTCTGACCTCTGTGACTCTGTGCACACTCTGTGCTGGGATCTGATTGGCTGCTGCTGGTCTGGATGTGATCCATATAAGGGCAGTAGGAAGCAGAGTGCCTCTGATGAGGTTCACTATCAGCACACTGACGTCTGAGCTCTGTGTGACCTCAGAGATGAGCTCACAGTCAAAGTCCAGATCCAGTCTGCTCTCGTCCAGGCCGTCTAAGATGAAGAGGAGTTTAGAGACGGACAGAGAGTGTGGAGAGAGAGTCTGTGGACACAAGAACATGACAGTTACCAAGTCATACATGATGAATGCAGAGCAGTTTCTGAGCATGATGATGATGTGACATCAGTTTGACACCAGGGAATGAAGGTGTTTTTATAACGTTTTATTAGTTACTGATTCAAACGCCATCAGCTCAGGGCTGGGAGAAGTTCTCAGTTGTGTTAAACACTATAATAAATGTTTGAAAGTAAACACTGTGAACTGGACTGAAGCAGAAGATAAAGCACCTGTTTTTCCAGCGCTGGATGGAACACTTGTATGAGCTGCATCAGACTGTAGCGCTGCCCTTTCACCAGGTTCATCTCTCTGAAGGACAGCGGCACCACCAGCTCCAGCTCCTGGTTCTCTGAGCCCTGAGCCCAGTCCAGACAGAACTTCAGGACTGAGAAGGTCTTCCCCACTCCAGCCACGCCGCAGGTCAGCACTGCTCTGATGGACTGTGGCGCCCCCTGCTGCTCCTCAGTGGGCAGTGCTTTAAAGATGTCCTGACACCTGATGGAGGTTTCCTGCACAGTCTTCTTGGAGAGTTCCCTCAGCCTCTGCTCCTCATGCTGGGCAGTCTTCTTGGAGAGTTCCCTCAGCCTCTGCTCCTCATGCTGGGCAGTCTTCTTGGAGAGTTCCCTCAGCCTCTGCTCCTCATGCTGGGCAGTCTTCTTGGAGAGTTCCCTCAGCCTCTGCTCCTCATGCTGGGCAGTCTTCTTGGAGAGTTCCCTCAGCCTCTGCTCCTCATGCTGGGCAGTCTTCTTGGAGAGTTCCCTCAGCCTCTGCTCCTCATGCTGGGCTGTGGTGTCACTGAGGCCCTCTGTGATGTACAGCTCAGTGAAGATGCTGTTCAGAGGAGTACTTCCTGCTCCTTCTGTTCCCTCGGCCACACTCCCACATCTGCTGATCAGACGCCGTTTATGATCCTGCAGAAGCTTCTGGAGCTCTTCTTCTGTGAGAGGAATGCAGATGTAACAGTTTAATCATGTGTTTCTTTTATATTACTTCTATTCAGCATGTTTCATTTAGAGCTTATTCCCCTGTTTCCAGAGTCTCCTTTTATCTGTGAAAGATGTAAGTCTCAGCAGAGTTTACTTCAGCTTTAGTGGCACAGTGCATCCAGAAAGTACTCAACCACCTTCATGCAGTTTGGACTATTTGAACACTTATGTACATGGGATTCTTTGTGTTTGATTCTTAACCAAACGGCAAAGAATCCTAAAAAACATCTTAAACTTTGTCATAGAGTATTCCGAGTAGATTGACAGGAAAATGAAAACCGTTGAGATTACAGCTGTAGAAATGAAAATCAGGGATGCACCGATATGAACACTTTGGCCGATTTTGATATCCGATATTAATGTTTCTGTTATGGCCGAAAACCAGTATTTGCTGATAACGATGTGTTTAAAATAATAATAATAATAATTCTGAGATGATAAAAGTTTGTACATACTGAATTTATTCCTCTGTTTTCAGAATGTATTTTATTTTAGTTAGAATGGGCGATGTGGGAAAAGGCACACAGGAGCTTTTTGTGGCTCTTATTTTGAGTGAAAACTATCTTTAATGCAGCGTATGTAGTAGTTATAAAAAGAGTCATGGATAAAAATAGACAAGAATAAATAGTCACCAATAATAATTGACGGGACATTAAAAACTAGATAAGGTTTAACATAGTATTAAAAGTGGTACATTTCATGCTATAATAATATTGTTGTGTTTCATAAAGATGATTTATAGTTCTGTAATCGAGTATCCACTAGCAAGCCTGAACATGGATTGATGAACATCGGCTGATATCGATATTTATACCAATATATCGTGCTTCACTGTTGAAAATGATATAAAAGTGAAAGAGGTGGAATACTTTCAGGAGCAGGTGTCAGACTGGTTTGTCCACGTATCGTTATATTCAGATTAAACAGGAGGAAATGTTTCTATAATTGAGGAGATGTTAAAGGTACAGACTCAGTATTTTTACACTTGTTCCAAATGAAAAACATCTAAATGAGACCTTAAGAATATTCTCCTCCACTATATTTGTGAATAGTTGTTAAAGGCTTAGAATGTGACCTATAAATGTCCATGAGGCTGGAAGTGGCTCCGTGTGAATGCACCATCTTCAAACACACACAAACATAAGAGACAAAAAGGACGTGAGGATCGAGTTTGTGATCTCACAGGTGATACTAATATCGTTGCTACTTTAACTGCGTGGCGCTCCAGAGTTGACTGTAAAATATGATCTCAACGTTAGATGGAGAAACATTTACTGCAGTAAAACAATTACAAAGTAACAACAGTTCTTTGAACTGAGTGCATTGTGTGTTTTCTACCTCTGGTCATAAACAGGGAAACAGACAAACCTTGTGTCGCTCTGAGGTCTTGGGCCCTGAGGTCTTGGGTCCTGAGGTCTTGGGTCCTGAGGTCTTGGGCCCTGAGGTCTTGGGTCCTGAGGTCTTGGGCCCTGAGGTCTTGGGTCCTGAGGTCTTGGGTCCTGAGGTCTTGGGTCCTGAGGTCTTGGGTCCTGAGGTCTTGGGTCCTGAGGTCTTGGGTCCTGAGGTCTTGGGCCCTGAGGTCTTGGGCCCTGAGGTCTTGGGCCCTGAGGTCTTGGGTCCTGAGGTCTTGGGCCCTGAGGTCTTGGGCCCTGAGGTCTTGGGCCCTGAGGTCTTGGGCCCTGAGGTCTTGGGCCCTGGGGCTGGAGTCCAGCCGTGACTTTTCTCTGGACAAAAACATTGGATATTAGTAGTAGTAGTAGTAGTAATCTTTATTTATATACCGCCTTTTCACTGCAGATCTGAGTCTCAAAGCAGTTTACAATTGTTAATTTTTGGGCATTTGTCTCTCACTCCACACAGAGATGGGAGCGGGGCCAGTACAGGAGGCACATGCCAGAACTATTGGGCATATTTTTAGTGGTAGGGGAAACCGGAGTACCCGGAGGAAACCTACGCAGACACGGGGAGAACATGCAAACTCCACTCAGAAAGGCCCTGGTCCGACCGGGATTCGAACCCAGGACCTTCTTGCTGAGAGGCGAGAGTGCTATCCACTCAGCCACTGTGCCCCATTAGAGCTGTAATGGTTTATTAAAAGTATATAAATAACATTGATGAGACTTTGTGTGTAGTAAAGGTGATGTTGTTGTGTGTTTGACCTTGTAGTGTAGCTGTGGTCAGATGGTACCTTCTGATCTGTGTCTACACAGCTCCAGGATCAATGGTTCTGTATGTTTTCTGGTGCGGGGGTCCCACAGCAGAGAACACCTCCTAAACACTGGATCCTAAAGCATGGTACAGACCACTGTGATGAGACTGAAGCACCATGAGCACATGCAGCTCTCACTACAAGGTCAAATGTGCAACAATATACACTTTATTTCACAAAAGCACATTACTAAAATACACACGTTCCATGGTCATGGACCATGAACCCTCTTTTCACATGTGATGTTCATGTTTAATCCACTGGTGATTCTATGACTAAGCCTCACTCTGTCCAGTCGTAAACTTTAAATATAAATGTAATCTAAAGTCAGATCAGTGTTAGTGTTTCCTTTGTTCTCACTGTGGTTTTGAAGAAGCAGCTTCAAGACTGAACTCTGGTGGTCTCCCCTTAGACCAGAAGTTTGGTGGTCTGTCCATAGACCAGTCACTCTTCAGGGACACAGCACTGGACACTGAGGATCTGTGTGGAGAGAAAGACCATGTTACTCTGGATCCATGGTTCAACCATCAACAGAACAGGTAAGACATGTGTGTTACGGCTCCAGGTCTGGGCCGTTTTGCGCAAGCACCCCCTCCCTCTCCCGGTGCCTCTCTCTTGTCTGTGTGTCCGGCTCGTTCCCGCGAAGTCTAGGGCCCGCCTCCCGGATGCTGCCATTCGCCCGGAGTCCTCCTGTATGGCCAATAGGAGCTCCGCCCGAACCAATCTGCGCCACCAGCTGACCTGCCCGCGGCCAATAAAACAGCGGTGCGACGTCCGGACGGGGCGGCTTGTTTCCAATACAAGTGCGCCAGCCTTGAGAGACAGACGTGTGGTGGAGAGCTGACACATTTTGAGAGACTTTACATGACCGTACGAGACCTTATTAGAATTGTGATTTGTTACCTGTCGAAGGAACCCCTTTTGTTTAGTTTTCTGACTCTAAGTTTTGTCCAGGACGTTACCTTTTCTGCCTAGAAATAAAAGGCCATTTACTTTCGCCAATTACACCTGGTTGTGTATGTTGCATTTCCTTTCCCCTTCTCAGAGCCACGTGTAGGGCTGTAACATATATTGGGGGCTCGTCCGGGATATTGTTTAAAACGTTCCCGACAACAGTGAATGGACATTTACTTTGGGTAAGTGAAGGTGAATTGTATTTGGGCATTTTCAAAATGGTGTTTGACTTCGAGGCCTTCGTGGAAGAGCCTTCCCTTGAGGAGTTGAACAAATGTAAAAAGAAAGACCTCATAGCACTTGCTGTGCATTTTAATATTTTATATTCCAAACAGAGCAGAAAGGACGAGATCCGGGCGCTGCTTGTGGATGGCTTGGTGGAGTTGGGCCTGCTCTCGCAACCAGTGGCTTCTGAGGGGACTGATGAGAGTATCGTGCCTGCGGGAACCCCAAAGCGGGAGGAGAAACCTGGACCTTCAGATGGTTCTCCCCCTGGGACAAAGAGAGCGGGCGCGGGGGTTGATGAACCGCCTAACCCACAGTTCACCCTCCCCCGGTATGACCCACACTCTCCTCCCACCTCTCCTCGGTCCTTGGATGCTGCCCGACGCGCTGTGCGCCTGGCCCGCATTAAAATGGAAGCTGAGCAGAAGGAACGGGACCGCAGTGCCGAGCTCGAATTTCAGGTGCGCAAGCTCGAGATAGAGGCTGACAAAGACGTCAAACTGCGCCGCCTTGAGCTGGAGGCTGAAGGTCGTCTCCCTCCCAGTCCTACTCCCGGCCCTGGACCCACCGCGCAGGCTGCAGCCCACTCCCCATCCGTTCACGGCGGCGCCCTCGATGTAAGTAAATTTATTCCCCTTGTACCCCCCTTCAGAGAGGGAGAAGTGGATTCATATTTTGCTGCATTCGAGCGCATCGCCTCGGCATTAAACTGGCCACGCGATATTTGGCCTCTTTTGCTCCAATGTAAAATGTACGGGAAAGCCCAAGAAATCATTGCAGCCATGCCTCTTGCTGACAGTCTGCGGTACGAAGCAGTCAAGAGCGCCATACTAAGGGCATATGAGCTGGTCCCTGAGGCCTACAGGCAAAGGTTCCGAAGCCATAAAAGGGCCCAAAACCATACCTACATTGAGTTTGCGAGGGAGAAAGGAATGTTATTTGACAAGTAGTAGTAGTAATCTTTATTTATATACCGCCTTTTCACTGCACATCGGAGTCTCAAAGCGGTTTACAATTGTTATTTTTGGGAGTGGGGTCACCAAGTGGTGTTCGTCTGCTAAAGCTCAGAGTTTTGCTTCGTTACGTGACCTTATGTTGCTGGAGGATTTTAAGAGAAGCCTCCCGGACCGTGTTGTGGTATATCTAAATGAGCAGAAGGTGAAGACCATTTCGGATGCTGCTGTTTTAGCTGACAAATTTGTGCTGACTCACAAATCCATATTTGGAGGCGGGCCTGACAGGCCTCGCGCACCTGCTCCTAGGCCTACTTCTCCGAGGACTGACAGGACGGGCCCGGACGAAAGGGAATGCTACTACTGTCGCACTGCTGGGCATCTTGTTGCCACATGTCCTGTACTCAGACGCAGACCAGGCTCTCCTAAACCTAAAGGTCTTGGGCTAATCAAAACTGAGGTTAGCCTAGCTCCTAGCACCTGCCAAGACCCAGATTCGTGTTTTGACCCATTCATCTTTGACGGAATAGTTTCTCTGACTGGCAACGCACCTGATCAAAGACCCATCCGCATTTTGAGAGACACTGGCGGGTCTCAGACGTTAATCTTAGCCAGTGCTCTCCCCTTTTCTGAGCAGTCCTCGTGCGCGTACAAAACTGTGCTACGGGGAATAGAAATGGGTTACTGCCCGCAGCCAGTACATTTGGTGCACATCGAGTCCAAACTCGTAAAAGGGACATTTCCCGTTGCTGTTTGCAACGCGTTGCCAATTCCAGGGATTCACATGTTGATGGGAAATGATGTGGCCGGGGGCCTGGTAACTCCACCCTTGGAAGTGGCTGATTCCCCGCTGGACAGTATGGATATTTGCTCTACTGAGATTTATCCTGCGTGCGCGGTTACGCGTGCCCAAGCCCGCCGTAATATCGGAAATGATGTTAGTTTGTCTGACACATTTTTATCTGACATTTCAGCAGATTTTGTGCCTACAGCTGAGACCCAGGCTTCCCAAAGCTCGACTCCGCGGAAGGCCGCGTCTCCAAAAATTGACAACCCGGCTCTGCCTTGTTCACGTGGGCGGCTCATTGCGGAGCAGAGATCTGACCCAACGTTACACAACTTGGTTTCCAGTGTGGTGAGTAGCGAACAATGTGACAAAGCTCAGATCTGTTACTTCTTGCGCGAGGGTGTGTTAATGCGTAAATGGTCTCCCCACGTCACCCATGACAATGTGTTTGCGGTCTACCAAATAGTTGTGCCCTCCTGCTACCGTGATCAGATTACAGCAGTGGCACATGAAAGCTTGTGGTCGGGTCACCTAGGAGTTACAAAGACTTACAAATCGCTGTTAAGACAGTTTGTGTGGCCTGGGATGAAGAAGGACGTGGCCGAGTTTTGCCGCAGCTGTCACGTGTGTCAGATGGTGGGAAAGCCCAATCAGCCAATCCTAGCAGCTCCTTTACATCCCATACTTGTTATTGATCAGCCTTTTGACCGCGTCATAGTTGACTGTGTAGGGCCTCTGCCCCGCACACAGAATGGTAATGTATTTCTACTCACTATAATGTGTGCTGCCACGCGTTTCCCAGAGGCCATCCCGATGCGTAAAATCACTGCGCAATCCGTAGTCAAGGCGTTGTTGAAATTCTTTTCAGTCTTTGGACTCCCAAAAATCATACAGACAGACCAGGGAGCGAATTTCAAGTCTAACCTGTTTGCACAAGTGGTTCAGACACTTGGGGTAAAACATGTTCTGTCCAGCGCGTATCACCTTGAGTCACAGGGTGCTCTGGAGCGTTGGCACCAGACGCTTAAATCCATGCTGCGCAAGTACTGTATGGAAACTGAAAGAAATTGGGATCAAGGGATCCCGTTCGTGCTGTTTGCAGCCCAGGATGCGACTCAGGAGTCTTTGGGGTTCAGCCCCGCTGAGTTGATATTTGCCCACACTCCCCGGGGCCCGCTCAAAGCGCTGAAGGAGACTTTTCTTTCTCCACCCACCACAGCCAATGTTTTAGATTTCGTAAGCACATTCCGTGAGCGCGTACTGAAAGCAAATTTACTCGCTAGGGCTGCCCTACAGACTGCACAGGCAAAAATGAAGCGTCAGTTTGATAAGAGGACGCTGGCTCGCTCATTCAAAGCGGGAGATGAGGTGCTCGTTTTGATACCCGTGCAGGGGGACACGCTCTCTGCTAAATATACCGGTCCTTATGTGGTTAATGAGAAACTGTCTGATACCGACTATATTATCAACACGCCGGACAGGAGGCGAAAAACCCGCGTGTGCCACATTAATATGTTGAAGCAGTATCACTCCCGCGTTACACCGACCACGGCGGTGCCCTCCCTTCAGTGTGTCTCCGCTCTGATTGTGGCTGACCAGACCGCTGAGAGCGGACTGAAGATGCGTAAGACTGGGCGGCAGTAGCTCAGTTGGTAGAGCGTTGGCCTTTGAGCCAGAAGGTCGTGGGTTCAAGCCCCGCTCAAGACTTTCACCATCGACCCCCACTGACTACTGTCGTTGTGTCCTTGGCAAGACACTTAACCTCTGGGAACACCAGCCACAGTGGGGCGGCTGCGGCTGTAAAGTGCCAAACTGCCATTGTGTCCTTAGGCAAGACACTTCACCCCCATTGCCTAGAATGAGTCTGATGTGTGTGTGAATGGTTGGTGGTGGTCGGAGGGGCCGATGGCACATACTGGTTGCCTCGCTTCTGTCAGTGTGCCCCAGGGCAGCTGTGGCTACAGTAGTAGTTTATCACCACCGTGTGTGGAGTGAATGAATAATGACACATGTGAAGCGTCTTTGAGTGTCCAAAAAAGCGCTATATAAAACCGATGCATTATAAGGAGCATAGTCCGCGTCTCCCGAACTCTGAAATGCTTACGGTTTTACCTGCCCAACTGAAGCATTTGAGCGCTGATCAGCAGGCTGACGTTCTGGCTGTAGTGGGACGATTCAGATGTCTGTTTGGGGACGTACCAAGTTGCACCAATGTATTGGCACATGACGTAGACGTGAAGGACGCGCGTCCCATTCGCCAGCATCCGTATCGGGTGAACCCCACAAAACGCGCGCTGATGAAGCAGGAGGCTGAGTATTTATTGGCCAATGGTCTGGCTAAACATAGCACTAGCGCTTGGAGTTCTCCCTGTTTGGTGGAAGAAAAACCTGATGGCTCGCCTCGCTTCATCACGGATTTCCGTAAAGTTAACGCTGTCACTGTCCCTGACTCATATCCCATGCCCCGCATGGAGGATTGTGTGGACAATCTGGGTCCTGCTAAATACGTCACTAAATTGGATTTATTGAAAGGTTACTGGCAAGTCCCGCTGACTAAGCGCGCGTCGGAAATATCTGCGTTTGTAACGCCTGATTACTTCCTGCAATATACCGTGATGGCGTTTGGAATGTGCAACGCTCCCGCAACTTTTCAACGCCTGATTAATGTCGTTCTACAGGGCCTGCCCAGTTGTAATGCCTATCTGGACGACTTATTGATCCACTCCGTTACCTGGAAGGAACACGTACACGTCCTACAGCAGGTGTTTTCCAGATTGGCAGCTGCCTCACTCACCCTAAACCTCGCTAAATGTGAGTTCGGGAAGGCTCACGTTACATATTTGGGACGTGAGGTTGGCCAGGGCCAAGTCCGACCTATTGAGGCTAAAGTTTCCGCGATAGACTCCTATCCGCCTCCCACCACTCGGCGTGAGCTGCGCCGCTTCCTGGGCATGGCTGGGTACTACCGAAGTTTCTGCCGAAATTTCTCATCAGTGGTTGTCCCGCTGACCACCTTATTGAGTCCTAAAGTTGATTTTAAATGGACTACTGAGTGTCAGTCGGCTTTTGACAGCGTCAAGTCTCTGCTGTGCCATGCACCTGTCCTCGCTGCTCCTGACCCGTTGCGCCCCTACAAGCTTGAAGTGGACGCTAGTGGGGTCGGTGCAGGTGCGGTCCTGATGCAGGAGGATGCGAGTGGTGTTACCCATCCGGTATGTTACTTCTCCCGAAAGTTTAATACACACCAGCTCCGCTACTCCACCATAGAAAAAGAGACTTTGTCACTGTTGCTCGCTCTCCAGCACTTCGAAGTGTACCTTGGGTCCAGTTCTGTGCCAATCATGGTGTTTACCGACCATAACCCTGTAACCTTTTTGTCCCGCATGTATAATCACAACCAGAGACTGATGCGGTGGGCCTTGATGGTGCAGGACTTTCCGTTAGAGATTCGACATAAAAAGGGATCGGAGAATGTGTTTGCCGATGCCTTATCCAGATAAGTGTGGTGGCTGCATAAATTTGTCTGTGTTCTGATGTTTGTTTTGTTCAAAGAAAAAATGTTAGGGTGGACAGTGTCTTGAGGGGTGGGGTGTTACGGCTCCAGGTCTGGGCCGTTTTGCGCAAGCACCCCCTCCCTCTCCCGGTGCCTCTCTCTTGTCTGTGTGTCCGGCTCGTTCCCGCGAAGTCTAGGGCCCGCCTCCCGGATGCTGCCATTCGCCCGGAGTCCTCCTGTATGGCCAATAGGAGCTCCGCCCGAACCAATCTGCGCCACCAGCTGACCTGCCCGCGGCCAATAAAACAGCGGTGCGACGTCCGGACGGGGCGGCTTGTTTCCAATACAAGTGCGCCAGCCTTGAGAGACAGACGTGTGGTGGAGAGCTGACACATTTTGAGAGACTTTACATGACCGTACGAGACCTTACGAGACCTTATTAGAATTGTGATTTGTTACCTGTCGAATGAACCCCTTTTGTTTAGTTTTCTGACTCTAAGTTTTGTCCAGGACGTTACCTTTTCTGCCTAGAAATAAAAGGCCATTTACTTTCGCCAATTACACCTGGTTGTGTATGTTGCATTTCCTTTCCCCTTCTCAGAGCCACGTGTAGGGCTGTAACAATGTGTTTTACTAAACTGCATTTACGATGGGACTAAATCTGACATAAATACTTTAACATTAAACATTGGTCAGATGCAGAACAGAGAGAGACCAGAGAGAGACCAGAGAGAGACCAGAGAGAGACCAGAGAGAGAGACCAGAGAGAGAGACCAGAGAGAGAGACCAGAGAGAGACCAGAGAGAGAGACCAGAGGGAGACCAGAGAGAGAGACCAGAGAGAGAGAGAGACCAGAGAGAGAGACCAGAGAGAGACCAGAAAGAGAGACCAGAGATAGACCAGAGAGACCAGAGAGAGACCAGAGATAGACCAGAGAGAGAGACCAGAGAGAGAGACCAGAGATAGACCAGAGATAGACCAGAGAGAGAGACCAGAGAGAGAGACCAGAGAGAGAGACCAGAGAGAGACCAGAGAGAGAGACCAGAGAGAGACCAGAGAGAGACCAGAGAGAGACCAGAGAGAGACCAGAGAGAGACCAGAGAGAGAGACCAGAGATAGACCAGAGATAGACCAGAGAGAGACCTGTGGTGACAGTTTTTGGAGTAATTACATAAAACCAGCCGCAGCTAATACACGGACGTCAAAGGCCTTTTATCAAGGCAGAGACGACCTTCTGACGCCATGCTGAGCTTTGTGAGGGCCCCTGCTGTCTGTCACACCCTTGTGTCTTTCGTATCTTGAATCTGTATGCCTGCTTCTATCCATATGTCCCTGCTGCCAGGAAGGAGCCGGGCCCCCCCCGACACCTACAGACAATGGCGATCACTCTTGCCCCCTTTCACCTCTTGCATATGTATCGGTCTGTATGTGTGCACTTTCTACATCCTGCAGTCTGTTTGCATCCCTATGCGCCTCCTCACCGGTGGCCCCCTCCCATCTGTTGTGGGCGGGACTGGCTTTCGTGTGTGTCTTGTAATACAGGAAACTCGGGGCTCTGGGGTCAGAGCTGAGCATGCTGCCTTCGTGTGTATATGCTGACTCTCCGCACGTGCGTTAACAATAAACTTACGCTTTTGATCAGACAAAGGACCTTTGAGTTTTCTCCTTCATGGGGTATATAATTCTATAACAATTTGGCGTTGCTGACATGTCTTGGTATGGATACTTTCGGCGGGACGAGCGGCTTTGTTTGGCCGACCTGGATCACCAGCCTCTGTTCCTTTTTGGAGACAAAGGAGGGCGCGCTCGTCCGCGCACGGAAGGAATCCTTTTGCCACACAAGACCAAAAAGAACCTAATCTGGTGAGTCTTGTCTTTTCATCTGCGTAACGAGCCCAGGGCAGCCCTTAAGTCGACACGGGGATTTGTTTATTTATGTATTTTTGGGGTATTTCATTCATTGCCACAGCATAGTCTGTGTGCGGGATTTTTTTGGGGGCTTTTGTTCTAGATTGAAGCTAGCGGCTGCGCGTTAGTATCGTCCTGTAGGCGACCCTGATAATTTCTCCAAGTGTCTTCAGCCAGACCCGCTCCATTTCAAGAACGCGCGCTCGCTGGTTGAACCAGCGAGGGGGGAAATGGAGCGCCCCAAAGTGGGTAGGAGCAGGGAACAGACTAAGCGGGTTAGGCCCATTGTTCGTACGAGAAAATGGGTAAAATCAATCTACAGATGCAAGCCATGAAGTGCTTGCCTATGGTGCAGGTCATCTGGCGTTTTTCCGATGGAGGCCATATGTCTCCGAATCATTTACGCATCTTGCGTGATAAATTTAGAAGAAGAAGGGAAGAAAAAATATACTTGGATTTAAGAATATCACGGCAAAAGAGGTTAGAGAAAGAAATATGTAAAAACAATAGCTCCTCCGCCTTTCACCGAAGCGGAGAACACACAGGCGCACACACACACACACACACACACACACACACATACACATCCCCCACACCCCCACCCTACCGCCCTCTCTCACCTACTAACCCTTTCACACAAGGAGCAGAACTCCATGCTAAGTACGCGCCCAAACAAGGCGTTGGGTTTTTAAAAAATGAAGCAGACTACTGTTGTCTCTTTTCCCTGTCCCTATCCAGGTCTGTCGGCGCCTTTCCTCCGCGCTCTCCCTCTGCCTCAAAGCCCCAGCCCCACGCCCCAACCACAGGCGGCGCCCGCACCAGCTGAGACCCCGCGAGAAGTGGGCCCAAACCGCAGAAGAAGAAGAGGCGGAAACAGACACACGCTCAGGAAACCACAGAAGAAGAAGCGGGGGAAGCAAATATGTGAGACACCGACAACTGCTTTGGAGCACAGAGAGAAACTGCTCCAAATCCCGTGACTGTTCTCCACGGAGGGGGCAGCGTGATATACCAAACGCACCCGCGGAAACCCCCTTGAAAGTTGTTCCCGCACCGCAAACAGAAGAAGCCATTGAGACCGGCACGTTTGGGTTATTCACCAACCCTCATGGACCACATGCTAACGCTTTGGGCTACCTGGGCCCCCTGCGGACTTTGAGAAACTTCCACAGCCCGGCGGAAAGACTGTGTGCTCGACATGGGTCGAAGGACTGTTACCGGAGGAGGCGTTAAAGGCAGAGGCTCACACGGGGCCAGAGGACGGCAGGGGCGGGCGTGGAGGAAACACGAGCGACTGACCAAACCTGGGTTCACATTCGTCACCAAAGCGACCGCTCATGTAAGTTGAACAACAACAAATTGCAATTGGCACTTTTTAGAGATAATTCATGCCCGTAATATACGCTAACAATCTGTGGTGTACAAGTTAAAATTCTGGATGACTCCGGGGCAACAAATTCTGTGCTAAAAGTGACAGCCTTTCTGTCTCCCCTAAAATGAGTGGCCGCTTCATATTCTAATTAGCAGCGTCGGAGAGACGACTAAAGAGCAATTTACGTCACCGCTAACGTGTTTTGATTCTCAGGGCAACCAGCTTAAACATTCTTTTCTATATTCCCCATTGTGCCCGGTTAATCTACTAGGCCGAGACCTTATGTGCAGACTCAATTAAAAAAAAAGATAAATAAAAGGAGGCACCGGTCCCAAAAGTTAACTACCACTGGAAATTGACACCAAACCCTGAGATTGCTAAGTTATTAGCCACAACAAGTGGATAGTGACGCCCGCACAAAATTTGGAGGTCAACCACGCGAACGACCTAAGCTGCTCTCTCCGGTCGTTCCCAGACAATAACTTGGAGTTTGAAAATTCATGCAGTGTAGGGAAGATAGGCTAACGGAGTACGTTTATTGAGATAGGCACCACTATCTGTGCTACTTAATGAGCAACAAAAACATTTTTATCGTGAAACAAAGGTGAAGTATTAAAGTTTGAGACTAATTTACATTTTTAATGAATCCGACCTGGCTTTATTGAAAAAGAAAAAATAAGGAAAATAAACATTTTTAAGGTGACAAGAGCTCATTAGAGATATAGGGGACACCATTTGTGATAAGCCCGACTACAGACCACGTGGTAAACACTAAAGTTGGAAATGGATTTCTTTTTTTTTAGGAAAAATCTCTTAAAAAGCTTTGCATGTTCTGCAGGCTCTGAAAGTTGCAACAATATAAATAGCTCATGAGACAATTGTAATTGGACATGGAAAATATAACAAAGTTAAAATTACAGGCCTTCTGTGTGTGTTACATGTTTGTGTGTTATATGTTTTGTGTATGTTATATGTTTGTGTGTCATGTCAAAGTACACTACGTCGACCTTAACAAACTGGACCAAAATACTAACGTGGGGGAATCGGCCTGTGATGTGACTGTGATGTGACTGTGATATGACTGTGATATGACTGTGATATGAGTGTGATGTGAGTGTGATGTGTGAAATAAGGAGTGAAATGAGGAATGCTGAACGGAGAATGGAATAACAAATGTGTCTGTAATGTTTTAATGTGATCATGGAATAATTATTTTTTTGTCAACAGCATACGGTGTAAGTACTAGAGATTCAAAGATAACAAGCTTTATTGAACAGGTGTAAAAGTGAGAGTACTCTGGGATGAGTACTCGGAGAAAAGTACTCTGCGGAAAGTACTCTGAGATGAAATACCTTGCTGAAGACATTGGGAGTCCCTGCCTCTGCTGTTTGCCCTGACAGTGAGTCGGTCCAACCGCAGTGAGCTGTCGGTGGTTGGAGGACAACTTTGGTTTGTAAACTCACATTTAGGGGAGTATAAAATTAGAAACATACATTTTGCTGTTCTGTATTTGGCTACAGCCTCCGCCCTGATGCCAAACACCGTCTGTCAATGCAGTTATGTTTTGCCCAATTGGAAAAAAGATTGACAAGCGAAAGTGGGCATTTTTTTGTGTTTTTTGTGTTCTAATATTTCTTTTTCAGATGAGAGATAAACTACCCCTGCTTCAGGGATGACAGTAGTATGGATCATGAGGAAATGAGCCTCTACCTTGGCACCAAAGCCCACAATATGAATTGAGGACGATCCGGGAGAAAGCAACTGGAGATGAACGGAACAGTCGGTACTTTTGCAGTCTCACGGAGGGTCACTGAGACCCACTGCCTACTTCTCAGCAAAACTCGATCCCGTGGCAGCAGGGTTGCCTCGCTGCCTGCGGGCTGTGGCTGCCGCTGAGAAAGCGGCCCTAGCATCACGTGACCTTGTGGGATACACTGAACTAACTTTGCTTGTGCCCCATGCTGTTTCCCTGATCCTGTTAGAGCAGAGGGCCTCTCGCCTTTCTGCGGCTCGTTGGCTGGGGTACAAAGGGGAGGCACGCTGCTGTATCGCCACAATAGAGCAGAGATGCACTCCCAGGCCAGACCTGAAAGAGGTGCCTCTGACTAATCCTGACTTGATTTTTTTTATACAGACGGAGCCGCGTCACGTGACAACACTGGGAAGAACCGAGTCGGCTATGCTGTGTGTTCTGATTTTGATACTATAGACTCTGGTAGTTTGCCCCACCACCATTCAGCATAACCCGCTGAACTGGTTGCCCTCACCAGGGCGTGTGAGCTGGCAGCGGGCAAAACTGCTAGCATATTCTGTGATACGCGCTATGGTTTCTCTGTGGTGCATGACTGGGGGGCACTGTGGAAACACCGCAATTTCATGAAATCTGTTGGGAAACCAATTCTTAATTCCACACAGGTTGAACGTCTGCTGGAAGCTGTGATGTTGCCCTTAGAGATCGCGGTATGCAAATGCCAGGCCCACACTAATGCCACTGATCCCATCTCTGCAGGGAATCGGCGCGCGGACAGGGCAGCGGCATACGCACCTCTGCACACACACACACACACACTACCTCACTCAAGACGTGGATATTCTCTCCTCTCTGTCAGCGACGCAGACACTGGCCACTCCAGCAGAGACGCTGCTGTGGGAGGGGAATGGGGCTCAACGACGGCATGGTGTGTGTGGCTGGGACCAGACAGCAAACCGTGCCTATCACGGCATTTCTTCAGACAGTTTGCAATTTTAGCACATGGTCGGGACCATGCCTCAAAAGGAGGGATGATGTGTGATTTAATCACACAGAATTGGTATACAAAGGGGTTTACGGCATTGGCACAGAGATTCAGCCAAACATGCGCTATATGCCTCGCGCACAACCCAGGTAAGTCCCAAAAGTATCCAACAGGCTGCTCATCCTCCGCCCCTGCGCCCATTTCAACATGTCCAAAGGGACTTTGTTGAACTCACACCATGCCAAGGTAAGTAATACTGTCTGGGTCTGGCGGATCTCTGGTCCAAATGGACTGAAGTATTTGCAGGCAAACACGCCACGAGCAAACGCGGTGGTGAAAGCTTTGCTCACAAAATTGTGCCACGATGGGGTGCCCCGAGAAAAAATCTCTAGTGACACTGGCAGTCACTTTGTAGCAAAAGTCATTGAGGAAGTGGGTGAATTTCTGGGCATTGATATTACGTAAACACTGCAGTTACGCCTCCTGGAGCGAGGCGCGTGCGAGCGAGAGAATGGCACTCAAAGCTCTGCCGCTAGCCCTCATGTACATGCGCATGAGAGTCCCATTCGAAATCCTCTAGGCCAGACCACCCAACTTGGGCGCGGGACCCCCGAACAGAGATCTGCCAAGCACCTCTTTGTGTGATGACGACATGCTGTCCTATTGTAAGGAAATTAATGCACTTTTGTCCTCTATTTCTGCCCAGGTCAGGAGCGCCCTGCCACAGGCTGCGCAGGCGACTGGGTCCTGGTGAAGGAAACGAGACGAAAGCACTGGCGGTCCAAGCGCTGGCTCGGCCCATTCCTCGCCCTCCTGGTGACGGACACTGCCGTTAAGGTCGCGGAGAGGACAACTTGGATCCACGCCAACCACTGTCGTGCGGTGCTGCCACTGAGGGCCATAGACGAGGACACCGAGGGCGCGGACGGACCAGGCCCATCCGCGGCTCCCTACGATGAAGAAGTCGGCCGGCGTGCGGCCACCGTCGGTGAAGCAGGCCAACAACAACACCTAGAGAATCCCAGCGTTCCCGAGGCGACCCCCCTTCTGCCCAACTCCCCAGCCTCCGGATCCCAAGGCTTGGGAGCCATGAAGGCCCTGAGCGCTCTGCCCAGCTGCAGCAAGTATGCAGAGCTGCTGCCCATTCCAAAGATTTCTCCAGAGCTTGCTCCCTCTGGCCATAATGCAGATTTGAGCTCTGCTGGAGTGCCCCCTGGTGTCTCGTCTCCCGTGTGTCCGGAGGAGGTGGAGATGAGGGCTGCTCTACAGTTCCTGATGAGGCACATGGTGAAGCGTGCTGTCATGAGGTCTCCCATCAAACGAGCTTTGGGCCTGGCCGATCTGGAGCGTGCTCAAGCCATGGTCTCCACACCCCAAACCCCGAGCACTCTGCCCAACCGAGTGCTGAGGCCAAGGCTTCAACGCAAATAGAGTCTTGCCGCTCCAAGACCAAACATCGCCATGACCACTAACGCTCCACACACGCTCATAGGGAGCGGTGCCACTGACTGCGAGACGGCACTGCTCGTGAGTATTCCCGCGGAAAAGACTACCGAACGTAGCCCGGCTAAGACCGGCATGGGCCCTTGGACTGTTATGCTGGCCACACTGACACTACTTTCCGTGCTGACCGTGTTTATTATGTTAATATTGTCTTCTCTTATCGCTGTCCGGATCCATTGTGTTATTATAATGTGCTCTTTCTTTTATTGACAAGCATGTTTCTTTTCTTGTCCACTTTGGACAGCAATAATTTAAGTGTTTCAAACTTGAAGGTGGTGTGATTACGATGCCTCTGGTATTTAACTGATTAATGCAAAAATGGTTTTGAATTATCAAAAGAGGGGAGTGTGGTGACAGTTTTTGGAGTAATTACATAAAACCAGCCGCAGCTAATACACGGACGTCAAAGGCCTTTTATCAAGGCAGAGACGACCTTCTGACGCCATGCTGAGCTTTGTGAGGGCCCCTGCTGTCTGTCACACCCTTGTGTCTTTCGTATCTTGAATCTGTATGCCTGCTTCTATCCATATGTCCCTGCTGCCAGGAAGGAGCCGGGCCCCCCCCGACACCTACAGACAATGGCTATCACTCTTGCCCCCTTTCACCTCTTGCATATGTATCGGTCTGTATGTGTGCACTTTCTACATCCTGCAGTCTGTTTGCATCCCTATGCGCCTCCTGCACCGGTGGCCCCCTCCCATCTGTTGTGGGCGGGACTGGCTTTCGTGTGTGTCTTGTAATACAGGAAACTCGGGGCTCTGGGGTCAGAGCTGAGCATGCTGCCTTCGTGTGTATATGCTGACTCTCCGCACGTGCGTTAACAATAAACTTACGCTTTTGATCAGACAAAGGACCTTTGAGTTTTCTCCTTCATGGGGTATATAATTCTATAACAGACCAGAGAGAGACCAAAGAGAGACCAGAGAGAGAGACCAGAGAGAGAGACCAGAGAGATAGACCAGAGAGATAGACCAGAGATAGACCAGAGAGAGACCAGAGAGAGACCAGAGAGAGACCAGAGAGAGACCAGAGAGAGACCAGAGAGAGAGACCAGAGAGAGAGACCAGAGAGAGAGACCAAAGAGAGAGACCAGAGAGAGAGACCAGAGAGAGACCAGAGAGAGACCAGAGAGAGAGACCAGAGTGAGAGACCAGAGAGAGAGACCAGAGAGAGAGAGCAGAGAGAGACCAGAGAGAGAGACCAGAGAGAGAGACCAGAAAGAGAGACCAGAGAGAGAGACCAGAGAGAGACCAGAGAGAGAGAGCAGAGAGAGACCAGAGAGAGACCAGAGAGAGACACCAGAGAGAGACCAGAGAGAGAGACCAGAGAGAGACCAAAGAGAGACTAGAGAGGGACCAGAAAGGGACCAGAGAGAGACCAGAGAGTGAGAACAGAGGAAGGCCATTCCAGAATTTGTGTATTGTTTTTCTGAAACCGTTTAAGTGGATTTGCCTTGTGCAATATAAATAAAAGTGCGTATCTCTGTGTGTGTGTGTGTGTGCACTTGTTTTCAACTCCTGGTGGGTTCCATAACCTGAGATTCCACTCACATCATGGGGACTGGTTTTACGTGGTGGGGCCCGAACACCGGACCCCACTGGTCCAAGCTTAACTCATTCACTGCCCATGACGACAAAAGTCGTTCTATTGTATAGTGACGCTCACTGCCCAAGACGACTTAGACGACTTTTTCATGTTATTACACGGGAGGCTACAGTAATGTCTGGCGCACCTTGTGAATGACCCACAACACTGATATATAGTGCAAATGTACCTGTAATGATAAATCAACACCAGTAGGATGCAGTATTGCACCACAGGAGAGGTCATAAGTCAGTGGAGAGGAGGAGGAGGAGTGTGGGGTCTTTGGAGAGCGTGCTGCTGTAGCAGAGCGAGCAATGATAGCGTAGCATTGAGACAGATCAGTGATCTAGTTTAGCGATAGTATAGCAAGAGTGATGGCGAAAAAGAATAGTTATAAGCAGCTGACACTGCTTCAGAGATTGACTCGCGGATCAGTGAGTGAGGTCGAGAGGGGAGAGAGCGGAGACCCCGGTGGAGGTCCGTCTCTGCAGCCACATTTGCGCGGAGCAAGAGCCCCGAGCAGAGACACACCCTCCGCCTCTCCAGCGTATCAGCTGCTGCTGTTACTGATGCCTCGGATTCGTTCAGCAAACCTGATCATGATTTATCGGATGAGTGGTTGCAGTCTCAATCCAGCAGAGCATCCTCTCCAGAAGCTCCACAAAGAGTCGAAGGTAAGAACTTGCTAAATTGCCTAGAATATGCTAACTTGAGAGGAGGGAAAGGCGCGGAAACTTGCTCTGATCTGCAAAGTAACACAGCGCTCAAATCCTACTGTTTCTTTAGTAAATGCCAGTTATTCGTTTTATCATTGTTGTATTTATTATTTTTATTTTTAGTTATTTCATACTTGAACATCTTGTTGCAGTGACATAGCTCTGACTAAATGAAATGTGTCCATTCACAGATTCTGATTAAAAAGCCCTCCCCCATTGGGTTGACAGAGCATGGAGGTAAAGATGATTCCTCCTCATACCATAGTACATATTATTGTATATATTCTCCTGGTATAGTGATTTACAAATTTATATTATTTACAGGTGGTGCATCAAGAGGCAGTTACTGTGCACAAAAAAGGTAAAAGAACTACTATTTCTATTCTTGTACATCTCATGGCAATATAATATAATAATAATATAGTATACTGTGTTTGGTCCAAAAGTAGTCAGTCGATAATGTGGGAGGATGGCCTTCATTGTATTTTATGTATTGATTTATTGTAACAAATTCACTGTATAATATAGTTATTGTGTGTATCCATTTTCCAGCACGTTCGTCACCCAGAAGCTCTGGGGAAGATGGCTGACAGGAGGATCAGTGGGAGCCGAGTCAGTCCCTTCACAGGAGCTCCTGGACCACAGAGGCTGCGGACAGAGGCTGCGAAGCTGGATTCATCTGATCCAGACTTTCTGGAGCTGGATTCATCTGATCCAGACTTTCTGGAGCTGGATTCATCTGATCCAGACTTTCTGGAGCTGGATTCATCTGATCCAGACTTTCTGGAGCTGGATTCATCTGATCCATACTTTCTGGAGCTGGATTCATCTGATCCATACTTTCTGGAGCTGGATTCATCTGATCCAGACTTTCTGGAGCTGGATTCATCTGATCCAGACTTTCTGGAGCTGGATTCATCTGATCCAGACTTTCTGGAGCTGGATTCATCTGATCCAGACTTTCTGGAGCTGGATTCATCTGATCCATACTTTCTGGAGCTGGATTCATCTGATCCAGACTTTCTGGAGCTGGATTCATCTGATCCAGACTTTCTGGAGCTGGATTCATCTGATCCATACTTTCTGGAGCTGGATTCATCTGATCCAGACTTTCTGGAGCTGGATTCATCTGATCCAGACTTTCTGGAGCTGGATTCATCTGATCCAGACTTTCTGGAGCTGGATTCATCTGATCCAGACTTTCTGGAGCTGGATTCATCTGATCCATACTTTCTGGAGCTCTTCTTCACGGAGGGAGAACTACAAATGGTACACAGCGTGTCGTGTTCCGTTGCACACAGTGTTTCAACCTCTACAACTCAAAGCTGAACTACTGGGAGGACTGAAAAGCAGATAAACTCACTCATACACACACTCACGAACACTCACACGCACTCACTCACTCACTCACGCACACAGACACTCACTCGCACACTGACATTCACACACACTGACACTCACTCACACAGACACTCACTCGCACACTGATATTCACACACACAGACACTCACTCACACAGACACTCACTCGCACACTGACATTCACACACACTGACATTCACACACACTGACATTCACACACACTGACATTCACACACACTGACATTCACACACACTGACATTCACACACACTGACATTCACACACACTGACATTCACACACACAGACACTCACTCACACAGACACTCACTCGCACACTGACATTCACACACACACACACACACACTCAAATTCACATGCTTCATTCTATTTTATACATCTATAGTTTTATTGATCTTTGTGTTGTTGTTGTTTGACGTTTTGGTTGATGGTATAGAAGAAAGTTAAATTTTCTATCTGTGAATAAATTGCCAACAATTTGCCATCAAAAGTATTATTTCAGAGTCATGTTTTTATATTTTTTGTAATGGAACAAGTGTGAAGATGTTTTGAGTTGTCACTAAAGCAGCAAAAATGCACCTAAAAGTCTCTTTTCTGCTTGATATGTTCCTGTTTACATGCAGCTCGTTTTCTCTGTTTTCTTGCTCAGACCAGGTGTTATGGGTGAAAGTATGCTTTGTTCTATGGCGAATAGCTCAAGAATGGTAAGAGGTAGAAACAAACTGTTTTTTTCAGAGTAAAGCAGAGAGGTTAATCTTTAATTTGGTGTTTACATCGTCTAAAAAATGAATATTCTGTGGCACTTCAAAGTTGGGTCAAATCACCTGAAATTGTTGGCAGAATGCACTTCTCAAATCTGAAAATGCCTGGCAGTCAGTGAGTTAATAATCAATGGGTAATGCTTTTCTAACGGTCCTTATGCGGAATATCAAGGAGGGGCACACCGGGGCAATTTCAGTCCAGCAGGCTGGAGCCAATCATGGAGCAGCACAACAGAGGCTGGAGCCAATCATGGAGCAGCACAACAGAGGAAATCAGGTGTCAGGCTAGAAAAGGTGCAAGTGTGTGGTTCATTAGGCTGCAAGAAATCATGGAGGAGCACACTGAAGCGCACGCTTACAAACCACTGGTAAGTGCTGACTACAAGTCATGACTTCAAATTGTTATATAGAATGATTACAAATTATTTGTTGTTTGTGCAGCTTAGTCAAGAGTCCCTAATTGATGAAGTCGACTCAGATTCTGACGATTTAACTGTCAAGAAGAAACCTGTAAAAAAGTATGGAAAAAGAAAAATCAAAAACACTTTTCTTCAAGACTCGGAAAGTGACGAACCAAAGGCAAATAAGATTGTTATCATGCAGCTGCAAAAGAAGAAAAATGGGGGGCGAGTTTACAGCAAGAGACACTTCTGCCTCTACTGTTCAATGTCCTGCCACAAAATGTCCCGTCATTTGACTAGAAAACATGGAAATGAAAGTGACGTAGCCAGAGCATTGGCTCTACCTGTGAAATCTAAAGCACGTAAACTTCAGTTTGATTTGATCAGGAATAGTGGAAACCGTGAGCACAATTTTGAGGTTTTAAAGGCCGGCATTGGAACTTTAGTCCCAGCTAAACAGCTGGTCATTATTTTCAATCGAAGAAGGGAAGGTGAGGTTTCAAAGATGCCACTGACAGCCTTTACCTTAAGAAGTAAGACTGGGATCCATTCTGACATTGCTCTGGGACTGTCCCAACTTGAGAAAAAGCTGTGTCAGCATTTTCAACGCATTGAAATTAAAGGGAAAAGAAGTCGGAAAGTGGTGGTTCTTTTGACTCCTGAAATGATTGCTTCGATGGAGGTGCTGGTGGAGAACAGAAGGGCCTGTTCCATCTCTGACCATAACCCATACTTCTTTTCCCGCCCGGGCGCAGACACCCACATCAGGGGATCAGACTCCCTACGCCAGGTAGCCAAAGAATGTGGTGCGGTGCATCCAGAGATGCTATCCTCAACCAAACTTAGAAAGCACATAGCTACTATGTCTACAGTTCTCAATATGAAAGAGAATGAATGGACATACTTGCCAACTTCCTCGGCCATGACATTCGCATCCACAGGCAATATTACAGACTACCAGAGGGGACACTGGAGCTGGCCAAAATCAGCAAAGTGTTGATGGCCATGGAGCAGGGAAGAGTGACGGAATTCGAAGGAAAGAGCCTCGACCAGATACAAATTGAGCCTGAAGGTAATTCTTGATATTATTAAAATATGTATGATTTTTTTCCCCTAAAGGCCACTTGTATTTTTATTTTCTGTGCGACAGGGAGAGCAGTAGAGATCCTCTCACAAACGGACGGGCTAAAAGAAACTTCAAGCGGAGAACCTTCAACCATTCATCCAGATGCACCCCATGGTAGTGGCAGTGCCCCTTCTGGTAAGTGTACCAGGTGGGGGATTACAGCCAGGCTGCTTGGTCCTAACCCTGGGAGTGTATATTGCTAATATATTTTTATTTCTCTCCCTAGAACGTTAGAGAAAGCCATGGTCTGCATCTGAGGTGAAGGCTGTGGAGAAGACCATGACACCTTTCATACAGACTGGAAAGGTCCCTGGGAAGTCTCACTGCCTGGCCTGGCCTGGCCTGGCCTGCATTAATGCCTCACCAGATGACCTTAGACATCGGACATGGAGTGGCATTAAATTCTATGTCAAAAATAGAATCACTGCAATTCGAAAAAAAAATCTAAAATAAAATTCCTTTAAAAGAGTTGTTTGGTTTCTATTGACTGTTTTGTATTACTTAAAGTAGTCCCAGTAAAAAAAGATTATGTCTATGGGTCCCATTCTGAACGGCCCTGTCAAAGGGACCCACCAGGTAACAAAAACGTGTATGTGTGTGTCTGTGTGTGTGTGTGTGTGTGTGTGTCTGTGTGTGTGTCTGTGAGTGTCTGTGTGTCTGTGTGTGTGTCTGTCTGTGTGTGTCTATGTCTGTGTCTGTGTGTGTGTGTCTCACCTTTGACCTCTTGACCCCAGGTTCACCGTGGATCCCTGAAAACACAGTTTCACTCTGAGCACCTCCTGCAGGAGGAGCAGGAGCACCTACTCCTGAAGGAGCAGGACCACCTCCTGCAGGAGGAGCAGGACCACCTCCTGCAGGAGGAGCAGGAGCACCTACTCCTGAAGGAGCAGGACCACCTCCTGCGTGTTCTGTGTTTGTGATTCTAATGTTTTATAAATTCTTTGGGGCAAGTCCAAAACCTCCATGAGCTCGTGCTGACTGCAGTACCACCCCAGGCCTGTGGGGGTGTACCCGGAAAGAGAATTATCCAATGCTTTTGTATGACGTCTTCTTTCCTCTTGGTCCAAAAGTGGCTCTTGGTCCAAAAGTGGCTCTTGGTCCAAAAGTCTAGTTTAGCCGCTGTGGACTTTTGAATGCACTCGTTAACGGTTAAATGAATGGGGCTAATGTGTTTTTACACATTTTCCTGAGGGAGGAGCTGCGGCCATTTTGAAAAAGCCACAGATAGAAAATGTGATGTCACATTACATAAACTTGACTATGGCTTTAATATCGTGTGTAAAGGTAAAGGTGCACTTTATTAATCCACTTCCTCCTCTGCATTTGACCCAGATGCCCTGAGGCTTAGGTCAGGAGCAGTGGTTGCCGTAGTAACAGCGCCCGGAACCATCTGCAGACGTTGATGCTTTGGGTCAGGACCAGAGCTGGAGGATTTAACCTAGTGGACTGCCACCTTACCATGGGGGAGGAGTCTGAGGACTCCGATGGTCCTGGGAGCTTTGCTGTCTGGGGCTTTATGCTCCTGGTAGGGTCTTCCATGGTACACAGGGCTTTATGCTCCTGGTAGGGTCTCCCATGGTACACAGGGCTTTATGCTCCTGGTAGGGTCTCCCATGGTACACAGGGCTTTATGCTCCTGGTAGGGTCTCCCATGGTACACAGGGCTTTATGCTCCTGGTAGGGTCTCCCATGGTACACAGGGCTTTATGCTCCTGGTAGGGTCTCCCATGGTACACAGGGCTTTATGCTCCTGGTAGGGTCTCCCATGGTACACAGGGCTTTATGCTCCTGGTAGGGTCTCCCATGGTACACAGGGCTTTATGCTCCTGGTAGGGTCTCCCATGGTACACAGGGCTTTATGCTCCTGGTAGGGTCTCCCATGGTACACAGGGCTTTATGCTCCTGGTAGGGTCTCCCATGGTACACAGGGCTTTATGCTCCTGGTAGGGTCTCCCATGGTACACAGGGCTTTATGCTCCTGGTAGGGTCTCCCATGGTACACAGGGCTTTATGCTCCTGGTAGGGTCTCCCATGGTACACAGGGCTTTATGCTCCTGGTAGGGTCTCCCATGGTACACAGGGCTTTATGTCCCTGGTAGGGTCTCCCATGGTACACAGGGCTTTATGCTCCTGGTAGGGTCTCCCATGGTACACAGGTCTTTATGCTCCTGGTAGGGTCTCCCATGGTACACAGGTCTTTATGCCCCTGGTAGGGTCTCCCATGGTACACAGGTCTTTATGTCCCTGGTAGGGTCTCCCATGGTACACAGGGCTTTATGTCCCTGGTAGGGTCTCCCATGGTACACAGGGCTTTATGTCCCTGGTAGGGTCTCCCATGGTACACAGGGCTTTATGTCCCTGGTAGGGTCTCCCATGGTACACAGTTCTTTATGCTCCTGGTAGGGTCTCCCATGGTACACAGGTCTTTATGTCCCTGGTAGGGTCTCCCATGGTACACAGGTCTTTATGCTCCTGGTAGGGTCTCCCATGGTACACAGGGCTTTATGTCCCTGGTAGGGTCTCCCATGGTACACAGTTCTTTATGCTCCTGGTAGGGTCTCCCATGGTAAGATAAGATAAGATAAGATGTGCTTTATTTATCTCCCAGAGGAGAAATGTACATGTCACATTAGGCACGGAGAGAACACTCAGATTGTGCAAAAGGAGGAAATGTGCAAACATGTTACATGCAGGATATATGTGCAATAAAGTGACAATAATTATGTGCAACAAAAGTGACAAGTGTCAATTGGAAACAGTGTCAATAGTAGTGCAGGTTTTCACACAGTGATCATTTAAAGTGACTTATTGTACAGTCTGACAGCAGTGGGGATAAAGGCCCTGCTCCTTCCTACACTGAGGGTGTCTCAGTCTTCCACTGAAGGAGCTCCTCAGCTCCTCTACAGTCCTGTGCAGTGGGAGGTGTTGTTCATGATGGAGGTGGCTATGGCTAGCACATCGGTCTCAGGTGGATAGCACTAAAAGAGAACCAGTGACGTCGCCCGGCATGGAGCAGCCGGGGCCCCCACCCTGGAGGGGGAAGCAGCTCTAACCGTCCGGTGCCACAGGAGTAGGAAACAGACGGTGGAAGGAATTTTTCGAGGTTCTCCTCAATCGTCACGTCCTCCGCCCCGGAGGCCGAGGCAGAGGCAGAGACAGAGACAGAGACAGAGACAGAGGCAGAGACAGAGGCAGAGGCAGAGGCAGAGGCAGAGGCAGAGGCAGAGGCAGAGGCAGAGACAGAGACATAGACAGAGACAGAGACAGAGACAGAGGCAGAGGCAAGAGGCAGAGACAGAGGCAGAGACAGAGACAGAGGCAGAGGCAGAGACAGAGGCAGAGGCAGAGGCAGAGGCAGAGACAGAGACAGAGGCAGAGGCAAGAGGCAGAGGCAGAGGCAGAGGCAGAG
Organism: Knipowitschia caucasica; assembly: GCA_964034765.1. Classification (NCBI taxonomy): domain Eukaryota; kingdom Metazoa; phylum Chordata; class Actinopteri; order Gobiiformes; family Gobiidae; genus Knipowitschia; species Knipowitschia caucasica. Next base: position 1,179,791 of record OZ035841.1, read on the forward strand.
ACAGAGGCAGAGACAGAGACAGAGACAGAGGCAGAGGCAGAGACAGAGGCAGAGGCAAGAGGCAGAGACAGAGACAGAGACAGAGGCAGAGGCAGAGACAGAGGCAGAGGCAGAGGCAGAGGCAGAGACAGAGACAGAGGCAGAGGCAAGAGGCAGAGGCAGAGGCAGAGGCAGAGACAGAGGCAGAGGCCGAGGCAGAGGCAAGAGGCAGAGACAGAGGCAGAGGCAGAGGCAGAGGCAGAGACAGAGGCAGAGGCAGAGACAGAGGCAGAGGCAGAGACAGAGGCAAGAGGCAGAGACAGAGACAGAGGCAAGAGGCAGAGACAGAGGCAAGAGGCAAGAGGCAGAGACAGAGACAGAGACAGAGACAGAGACAGAGGCAGAGGCAGAGGCAGAGGCAGAGACAGAGGCAGAGGCAAGAGGCAGAGACAGAGGCAGAGGCAGAGGCAGAGACAGAGGCAGAGGCAGAGGCAGAGACAGAGACAGAGACAGAGGCAGAGGCAGAGACAGAGGCAGAGACAGAGACAGAGACAGAGACAGAGGCAGAGGCAGAGACAGAGACAGAGGCAGAGGCAGAGGCAGAGGCAGAGGCAGAGGCAGAGGCAGAGGCAGAGGCAGAGGCAGAGACAGAGGCAGAGGCAGAGGCAGAGGCAGAGGCAGAGGCAGAGACAGAGACAGAGACAGAGACAGAGACAGAGGCAGAGACAGAGACAGAGACAGAGGCAGAGGCAGAGGCAGAGACAGAGACAGAGACAGAGACAGAGACAGAGGCAGAGACAGAGACAGAGACAGAGACAGAGACAGAGGCAGAGGCAGAGACAGAGACAGAGACAGAGGCAGAGGCAGAGGCAGAGGCAGAGACAGAGACAGAGACAGAGACAGAGACAGAGACATAGACAGAGGCAGAGGCAGAGGCAGAGGCAGAGACAGAGGCAGAGACAGAGAGAGAGACAGAGGCAGAGACAGAGGCAGAGACAGAGAGAGAGACAGAGGCAGAGACAGAGGCAGAGACAGAGACAGAGACAGAGACAGAGACAGAGACATAGACAGAGGCAGAGACAGAGACAGAGGCAGAGACAGAGACATAGACAGAGACATAGACAGAGACATAGACAGAGGCAGAGACAGAGACAGAGACAGAGACAGAGGCAGAGACAGAGGCAGAGACAGAGAGAGAGACAGAGGCAGAGACAGAGAGAGAGACAGAGGCAGAGGCAGAGACAGAGACAGAGACAGAGACATAGACAGAGGCAGAGACAGAGACAGAGACAGAGACATAGACAGAGACATAGACATAGACAGAGGCAGAGGCAGAGACAGAGGCAGAGACAGAGGCAGAGGCAGAGACAGAGACAGAGGCAGAGGCAGAGACAGAGACAGAGACAGAGACAGAGGCAGAGGCAGAGACAGAGACAGAGGCAGAGGCAGAGACAGAGGCAGAGACAGAGACAGAGGCAGAGACAGAGGCAGAGACAGAGGCAGAGACAGAGACAGAGGCAGAGGCAGAGACAGAGAGAGAGACAGAGGCAGAGGCAGAGACAGAGACAGAGACAGAGGCAGAGGCAGAGACAGAGGCAGAGGCAGAGGCAGAGACAGAGACAGAGACAGAGACAGAGGCAGAGACAGAGACAGAGGCAGAGGCAGAGACAGAGGCAGAGACAGAGACAGAGACAGAGGCAGAGACAGAGACAGAGGCAGAGGCAGAGGCAGAGACAGAGACAGAGGCAGAGACAGAGGCAGAGACAGAGAGAGAGACAGAGACAGAGACAGAGGCAGAGACAGAGACAGAGACAGAGACAGAGACAGAGACAGAGACAGAGGCAGAGGCAGAGACAGAGACAGAGGCAGAGGCAGAGACAGAGGCAGAGGCAGAGGCAGAGACAGAGACAGAGACAGAGGCAGAGGCAGAGACAGAGAGAGAGACAGAGGCAGAGAGAGAGACAGAGACAGAGGCAGAGGCAGAGACAGAGACAGAGGCAGAGGCAGAGACAGAGACAGAGACAGAGACAGAGACAGAGGCAGAGGCAGAGGCAGAGGCAGAGGCAGAGACAGAGACAGAGGCAGAGACAGAGACAGAGACAGAGACAGAGGCAGAGACAGAGACAGAGACAGAGGCAGAGGCAGAGGCAGAGGCAGAGGCAGAGGCAGAGACAGAGACAGAGGCAGAGGCAGAGGCAGAGACAGAGACAGAGACAGAGGCAGAGGCAGAGGCAGAGGCAGAGACAGAGGCAGAGGCAGAGACAGAGAGACAGAGACAGAGAGAGAGAGAGACAGAGACAGAGACAGAGGCAGAGACAGAGACAGAGGCAGAGGCAGAGACAGAGACAGAGACAGAGACAGAGGCAGAGACAGAGGCAGAGGCAGAGACAGAGACAGAGACAGAGACAGAGACAGAGGCAGAGGCAGAGGCAGAGGCAGAGGCAGAGACAGAGACAGAGACAGAGACAGAGGCAGAGGCAGAGACAGAGGCAGAGGATGTTGGGGCGGATCCTTCCTCTCCCTGAGGTCACGGTGGTTGGCCGCCTCCTGAAGGCTCCAGGAGAGGAGGAGGTCCTGACTTTGAAGTCTCTGACACGTCTCTGCAACATCCGACCGGGATTTGAACCCAGGACCTTCTTGCTGAGAGAGTGCTAACCACTCAACCACCGTGCCGCCAGCTGTGTCTGTGTGTGTGTGTCTGTGTCTGTCTGTCTATGTCTGTGTGTGTGCGTCTGTGTCTGTCTGCCTGTCTGTCTGTGTGTGTCTGTCTGTGTGTCTGTGTGTGTCTGTGTGTGTTACCGAGTCCCAGTTCCATGTGTCCTGCTGGCAGATCAAATGAGGGCCCAGAACCAGGAACTGAGCAGGAGGAGAGAGCCACCCCCATGGTCCCTACAGCGGAACCATCAAAACACCATCAACATGTACCAGGACTAAAGCAGGACTAAAGCAGGACTAAAGCAGGACTAAAGCAGGACTAAAGCAGGACTAAAGGAGGACTAAAGCAGGTCTAAAGCAGGTCTAAAGCAGAACTAAAGGAGGACTAAAGCAGGACTAAAGGAGGACTAAAGCAGGACTAAAGCAGGTCTAAAGCAGGTCTAAAGCAGGTCTAAAGCAGGACTAAAGCAGGACTAAAGCAGGACTAAAGCAGGACTAAAGCAGGACTAAAGCAGGACTAAAGCAGGACTAAAGCAGGTCTAAAGCAGAACTAAAGCAGGACTAAAGCAGGACTAAAGCAGGTCTAAAGCAGGACTAAAGCAGGACTAAAGCAGGACTAAAGCAGGACTAAAGCAGGACTAAAGCAGGTCTAAAGCAGAACTAAAGCAGGACTAAAGCAGGACTAAAGCAGGATTAAATCAGGACTAAAGCAGGTCTAAAGCAGGTCTAAAGCAGGTCTAAAACAGGACTAAAGCAGCAGGACTAAAGCAGGTCTAAAGCAGGTCTAAAGCAGGTCTAAAGCAGGTCTAAAGCAGGACTAAAGCAGGAATAAAGCAGGTCTAAAGCAGGTCTAAAGCAGGTCTAAAGCAGGACTAAAGCAGGACTAAAGCAGGACTAAAGCAGAACTAAAGCAGGTCTAAAGCAGGTCTAAAGCAGGTCTAAAGCAGCACTAAAGCAGGTCTAAAGCAGGTCTAAAGCAGGTCTAAAGCAGGACTAAAGCAGGACTAAAGCAGGTCTAAAGCAGGTCTAAAGCAGGACTAAATCAGGTCTAAAGCAGGTCTAAAGCAGGTCTAAAGCAGGACTAAAGCAGGTCTTAAGCAGGTCTAGAGTTTGCCAGTTGGAACAGACCGATGTCCTTCAGTGCTGCGCTCACGGTCTGAAAGATGTGGTCCAGGGACCTGCCCTCCTCTGACAGCGCTCCGGCCAACTGCAGGGATCAATATGTACCATTAGTCTCCAAGGACCAGGATCAGGACCAGGACCAGGCCCAGGATCGAATCCTTTTATTGCCATGTGAGTAACAGGAAGTCACAAACGAGGAGATGTCTTTGGCTCTCGGTGCGAACACGTTAAATCAGAATAAGATCAAAGGCAGAAATATAAATCTACATAAATGTGTTCAGTTTACTGTATACTCTATTTCTATAAATAAATGATATATATATATATATATATATATATATATATATATATCGCACGTTAATTCATTTTTTTCATTAATTGCGTTAAAAAAATTAACGCATTTGACGCATGCCCATGCGTCCCATAATAACACTCAGAATGCCGCGGACACATGCGTGTGTAAGATGGGACAGAGCAGGTCTCTGGGAATTCAAGTTTTGAAAGAATACAGGTGTGACCGCGGGGCACTTGTTGTTTCCTGTATAAACTCTGCATGATGAGCTGCGGGCGCCACAGCGCTCTGGACAGGTCCCACTTCCAGCGGCTGTGATGACGGCGAACGGCGCTGCGTAATGGGATCATATCCAAGACCACGCACAGAACTATTACAGAACTATTCTCTAGTGTGCGTACGTGTCTTTGTGTAACCGATGCACACAATATGTACAGCGCTGAAGCTGGACTGCGGAGCCTCAGTCTCCTCCGTGTCTTCTCCCAAAGCGCACTCGCTAAATTAAAGCTGAGGTACCTAATTTTCCTTTCGACTACCAGTTCATGTTAGTTGTGCCAAAAAAAGTAATGGTGTGAGCAAATCAAACAGATTTAATGACATTCTGCTTCAGACTATTTGAAATGTCCCTCATCTGAGTCTAAACAGAAAGACAGAATGTTAATAATGTTAATTCCATTCCATACATATGTTCACTAAGCTGTCATTTATCTTTCCATTCAAACAACAATTTACAGAAAAATATGGCATCATTTTGCCAATAGTTTGAAATGCGATTAATTACGATTAATGAATTTTTAAGCTGTAATTAACTCGATTAAAAAAAATAATCGTTTGACAGCCCTAATATATATATATATATATATACTGTATATATATATATAGTTGGACCTACACATCCCTCTGTGTAGTTTTGAAGAGAATGTTGTAATCCCACTCCCAATCACATGATGGCGATCTCACAGGAGTTGCCTGAGAAACCAAAGCGGTCTCATTTATGCTGCTTCTTTCTCCTCTTCAGAACAAAAACAAAGTGAAGCTGAGATCATTACATGTGTTTCTACTGCAGGTTTATGTGACCGTTCTAAACTCATCTTTTCAACTCATTTAACTGTGATGCTGTGAATAAAGACACAGTTCTGTTGGAAACATAGTTATTATTATTATATATATTATTACTATATTACAGTGATTATTAACCCTTCAAGGTCTAAGCTCATTTTGGGGAACTTTCCTCGCCTGGTTTTCTTTGTGTATAATTGCTCATAAAACAGTCATCTTGTGATGCAGAGTCAAGCAGTAAACTTTGTTTTTTTCAGTACAACCTGTGGATTTATAATATTCATAGTGTACAGCTGTCATATGAATTATATAAAAAATATGGAATCATGAAGACAAAGAAAAAAATGAAACGGAAATTCAATTTCACCAAAATGTTTTGAAAAACACAATGAAATGTTATTGCTAACTTTTTACACTGTATAGAAATGTTATTTAGGGTCTTGGGGTTGATGGGGAAAAAAATTGAACCTGTGACTATTATAATTTTTACAAAATTCCACTACAAGTGAAAAAAACGCTGTACTCCTGATGCCCTTCCTGAAGCAGTTTGTCTATGTCTATATATTGCTTCAGTATCACAGCTGTAAGATATGCAAAACAAAAAAACTAAGAAAACAAAGAAAGAAAAACAACATCTTATATTTATATACATCATATACACATCATATCATTATACTGTATTTATCGATGTCAATAATAAATATATAATATAATTACATCAATAATGCGCACTCTTCAGCCAGGTGCTGGCTCTTGTGAGCGCTGCATCTGCGTCTCCTCCTATCTTTGTGTAATGCACTTTCAAGCCCAGACTCTGAACACACACATCACTCGTAGATCACGTAGATCAGTGATCGAAAGCTACATTAGCTGTGTCGGGGACGCATTTTCGTAACATTCCGCTAAAATAATGCGTCTTTTACGCATCAGTAATTGCAATCGCAGCTGTAATTTCAACTATGGGACAATAAATACACACAGGAGAGTGAATCATCCTACTCTCTGACAATCTTTGGCAGTCCCTGTGTCAGCGTGTAAGCAAAATAACTTTACTGTTGTGGCTGTTTTACCTCACGGGAGACCGCTCGAAGATCCGATTGGACACCAACTTTCAAACACACGTAGAAAATTCCCCAAAAGTCACACAGACAAAACAAAACTAGCGCTGTAATGCCTGAAATGTGTACTTCACGGAGAAAAAAAAAGTAAGTCGCTACGTTTTGCCGTTCATGAGAAAATTGAACATTTATAAAACATGTGCGCAGGAGTCGGATCCGACGCTCTAGACCCCAGAGGGTTAAAGTGTATTCAGCACAAACAGAAAAACAATAAGTGGTAAATATCGGAGACAAACATCAACGATTTACAACTGCAAATGCAACAGACGCGATAAGATAAGAGTGCAGATTGAACAGTCCATGTGCAGGTGAGAGGGGAGTGGTTGGAACAGTCCATGTGCAGGTGAGAGGGGAGTGGTTGGAACAGTCCATGTGCAGGTGAGAGGGGACTGGTTGGAATAGTCCATGTGCAGGTGAGAGGGGAGTGGTTGGAACAGTCCATGTGCAGGTGAGAGGGGAGTGGTTGGAACAGTCCATGTGCAGGTGAGAGGGGATTGGTTGGAACAGTCCATGTGCAGGTGAGAGGGGAGTGGTTGGAATAGTCCATGTGCAGGTGAGAGGGGAGTGGTTGGAACAGTCCATGTGCAGGTGAGAGGGGAGTGGTTGGAACAGTCCATGTGCAGGTGAGAGGGGAGTGGTTGAAACAGTCCATGTGCAGGTGAGAGGGGAGTGGTTGGAATAGTCCATGTGCAGGTGAGAGGGGAGTGGTTGGAACAGTCCATGTGCAGGTGAGAGGGGAGTGGTTGGAATAGTCCATGTGCAGGTGAGAGGGGAGTGGTTGGAACAGTCCATGTGCAGGTGAGAGGGGAGTGGTTGGAATAGTCCATGTGCAGGTGAGAGGGGAGTGGTTGGAACAGTCCATGTGCAGGTGAGAGGGGAGTGGTTGGAACAGTCCATGTGCAGGTGAGAGGGGAGTGGTTGGAACAGTCCATGTGCAGGTGAGAGGGGAGTGGTTGGAACAGTCCATGTGCAGGTGAGAGGGGAGTGGTTGGAACAGTCCATGTGCAGGTGAGAGGGGGGAGGTTGGAACAGTCCATGTGCAGGTGAGAGGGGAGTGGTTGGAACAGTCCATGTTCCAGAGGGGGAACCCGGATGGAGCCAAACACAGCGGCAGGTCAGACCTTGTGGATGAGCAGCGTCCCGCACAGGCCTCGGCGTCCTGCTTTCCCCGGACACGTGAAGGCGCAATCCTCCCCCACCGTCACCATGGCAACAGGAACGCCCCGCCCCACGGCCTGCTCCAATGCCACGCCGAAGTTCAGACGATCCCCAGTGTAGTTCTTCACTATCAGGAGGACCCCAGAGCACCCTGGGGGGAGAGAGGGGGAGGCTGAGGGGGAGACTGAGGGGGAGAGAAGGGGAGGCTGAGGGGGAGAGAGGGGGAGACTGAGGGGAGGTTAAGGGGGAAAGAGGTGGAGACTGAGAGGCTGCGAGGGAGAGAGGGGGAGGCTGAGGGGGAGAGAGGGGGAGACTGAGGGGAGGTTAAGGGGGAAAGAGGTGGAGACTGAGAGGCTGCGGGGGAGAGAGGGGGAGGCTGAGGGGGAGAGAGGGGGAGACTGAGGGGAGGCTGAGGGGGAGGCTGAGGGGGAGGCTGAGGGGGAGAGAGGGGGAGACTGAGGGGAGGTTAAGGGGGAAAGAGGTGGAGACTGAGAGGCTGCGGGGGAGAGAGGGGGAGGCTGAGGGGGGGAAAAGGGGAGACTGAGGGAAGGCTAAGGGGGAGAGAGGGGGAGACTGAGAGGCTGAGGGGGAGAGAGGGGGAGGCTGAGGGGGGGGAGAAGGGGAGGCTGGGGGGGGAGAAGGGGAGACTGAGGGGGAGGCTGAGGGGCACAGAGGGGGAGACTGAGGGGAGGCTAAGGGGGAGAGAAGGGGAGACTGAGGGGGAGTCACACCTGTGTGGTACAGGTGCAGGATGATGGACAGAACAGCAGCTGAAGGAGGAGAAGAGAAGACTCCCCCGACCACAGCCGCAGACAGCATCCCCGCTCCCACAAACCCTGTGGACAGTACAGGTTATTAGTATGGCACAGTATGGCACAGTATAGCACAGTATGGCACAGTATGGCACAGTATGGCACAGTATAGCACAGTATTGTACAGGTCATAGTCCTCACTCCCCCCTCACCTCCATGGGCAGCCTCATGTCCTGCTCCTCCCCCTCTCCCCCCCTCTCTCCTCCCCCCTCACCTCCATGGGCAGGTTCATGTCCTGCTCCTCCCCCTCTCTCCTCCCCCCTCACCTCCATGAGCAGGTTCATGTCCTGCTCCTCCCCCTCTCTCCTCCCCCCTCACCTCCATGAGCAGGTTCATGTCCTGCTCCTCCCCCCCTCTCCTCCCCCCTCACCTCCATGAGCAGGTTCATGTCCTGCTCCTCCCCCTCTCTCCTCCCCCCTCACCTCCATGGGCAGGTTCATGTCCTGCTCCTCCCCCTCTCTCCTCCCCCCTCACCTCCATGGGCAGGTTCATGTCCTGCTCCTCCCCCCTCTCTCCTCCCCCCTCACCTCCATGAGCAGGTTCATGTCCTGCTCCTCCCCCTCTCTCCTCCCCCCTCACCTCCATGAGCAGGTTCATGTCCTGCTCCTCCCCCTCTCTCCTCCCCCCTCACCTCCATGAGCAGGTTCATGTCCTGCTCCTCCCCCTCTCTCCTCCCCCCTCACCTCCATGAGCAGGTTCATGTCCTGCTCCTCCCCGTCTCTCCTCCCCCCTCACCTCCATGAGCAGGTTCATGTCCTGCTCCTCCCCCTCTCTCCTCCCCCCCTCACCTCCATGAGCAGGTTCATGTCCTGCTCCTCCCCCTCTCTCCTCCCCCCTCACCTCCATGAGCAGGTTCATGTCCTGCTCCTCCCCCTCTCTCCTCCCCCCTCACCTCCATGGGCAGGTTCATGTCCTGCTCCTCCCCCTCTCTCCTCCCCCCTCACCTCCATGAGCAGGTTCATGTCCTGCTCCTCCCCCTCTCTCCTCCCCCCTCACCTCACCTCCATGGGCAGGTTCATGTCCTGCTCCTCCCCCTCTCTCCTCCCCCCTCACCTCCATGGGCAGGTTCATGTCCTGCTCCTCCCCCTCTCTCCTCCCCCCTCACCTCCATGGGCAGGTTCATGTCCTGCTCCTCCCCCTCTCCCCCCCTCTCTCCTCCCCCCTCACCTCCATGGGCAGGTTCATGTCCTGCTCCTCCCTCTCTCCTCCCCCTCTCTCCTCCCCCCTCACCTCCATGAGCAGGTTCATGTCCTGCTCCTCCCCCAGACACCAGAGCCACTTTCCCGCTGAGACTGGTCAGGTCTGACCTCACCACGGTCCTGATGTCCTGCAGCAGAGAGAGACCAGGACTGGACCGGACCAGACCCAGCAGAGCCTGGTCCACACACGCCTCCACCTGGTTCAGCAACTTCTGAGGCCTCTGCAGAGGAACCATCAACTGTTAGAACCATCGACTGTGAGAACCATCGACTGTTAGAACCATGTGTGACATCACAGGAGTCTGAACTCAGTCCTGGGTCTAGAGGCTCAGTCCTGGGTCTACAGCCTCAGTCCTGGGTCTAGAGGCTCAGTCCTGGGTCTACAGCCTCACTGCTAATTTACACATCACGTTACAGCACGTACGCGTTATACGCGCAGCAGACGCGCGTAACTTTTTTCCATGTTAACCTATGATGATATTTACACTTCTAGCGTTATACGCGCGTATGACGGACATGTGACGCGAAGCTGCGCTCTAATTCGGGCGTTCTGCTCTCCCAAAATTTCATCCACTGAGCGGCGCTGTGATCAAAAAATGACACCGTTTGTTGCCCAGTTCACTTCCGGTTGATTTCATACAATGGCGAATATGGCTCACGAAAACAACAAGCGATTGACAGTGCCTGAATTGCATGAAAGGTTGAAGCGAAAGGGTATTTGCAGTGTGGGAAAACGAAAGGAGGAATTGTTGTTGCTAGTTCAACGAGCGGATGGTGTTTATGAAGATCTAGAAGAAGATGACAGCGAGCAGAGTGAACGAAAACGGCTGTGTGTGCGAGTGACAGATGGTAACAATGAGAATGAAGTTCAGCTAAGAGGGAAGAATGTGAATTGGACGGATGATTTGCGCGATATGCCACTAGTTAGAGACGGGAATGTATTTGCATACAGAAAATGACGAAAACACTCAACCATTTAGAGAAAATGCGCCGGGCAGAGAGAACCGGAAGTTGCGAAGGCAAGTGTTACCCATAATGCAACGCAAAATTCAGTCGCTCCCCCGCCCATCGGATGGAATTTTGGGAGAGCAGAACGCCCGAATTTAGGATGGATTTCTAATTTTGTGCGCGCACCAACGCGTCTCCCATTGAAATCTCATGTAAAACATGATTTTTCTAGCGGTCCTTGGCTCTAGATCGCAGTATACGCACACACAGCACTTGTGTCTAAACATCAGCAGGAGGAGCAGCAGGTTTTACAGTGATTCTGGACATCGTTTTTTTTCTTTCATAAAGTCTGGCGTCTGGCCAAACCAGCACAGAGACCATGAAGACAAACACATGCATGTGATTTGTGTTGCTCTACATCAGTCTCTGTACTGTCCTCTACACTGCTCCACAGACTACACAGGGACAGCATCAGTCTCTGTACTGTCCTCTACACTGCTCCATAGACTACACAGGGACAGCATCAGTCTCTGTACTGTCCTCTACACTGCTCCATAGACTACACAGGGACAGCATCAGTCTCTGTACTGTCCTCTACACTGCTCCATAGACTACACAGGGACAGCATCAGTCTCTGTACTGTCCTCTACACTGCTCCATGGACTACACAGGGACAGCATCAGTCTCTGTACTGTCCTCTACACTGCTCCACAGACTACACAGGGACAGCATCAGTCTCTGTACTGTCCTCTACACTGCTCCATAGACTACACAGGGACAGCATCAGTCTCTGTACTGTCCTCTACACTGCTCCATAGACTACACAGGGACAGCATCAGTCTCTGTACTGTCCTCTACACTGCTCCATAGACTACACAGGGACAGCATCAGTCTCTGTACTGTCCTCTACACTGCTCCATAGACTACACAGGGACAGCATCAGTCTCTGTACTGTCCTCTACACTGCTCCATAGACTACACAGGGACAGCATCAGTCTCTGTACTGTCCTCTACACTGCTCCATAGACTACACAGGGACAGCATCAGTCTCTGTACTGTCCTCTGCACTGCTCCATAGACTACACAGGGACAGCATCAGTCTCTGTACTGTCCTCTACACTGCTCCATAGACTACACAGGGACAGCATCAGTCTCTGTACTGTCCTCTACACTGCTCCATAGACTACACAGGGACAGCATCAGTCTCTGTACTGTCCTCTACACTGCTCCATAGACTACACAGGGACAGCATCAGTCTCTGTACTGTCCTCTACACTGCTCCATGGACTACACAGGGACAGCATCAGTCTCTGTACTGTCCTCTACACTGCTCCACAGACTACACAGGGACAGCATCAGTCTCTGTACTGTCCTCTACACTGCTCCACAGACTACACAGGGACAGCATCAGTCTCTGGACTGTCCTCTACACTGCTCCACAGACTACACAGGGACAGCATCAGTCTCTGTACTGTCCTCTACACTGCTCCATAGACTACACAGGGACAGCATCAGTCTCTGTACTGTCCTCTACACTGCTCCACAGACTACACAGGGACAGCATCAGTCTCTGTACTGTCCTCTACACTGCTCCATAGACTACACAGGGACAGCATCAGTCTCTGTACTGTCCTCTACACTGCTCCATAGACTACACAGGGACAGCATCAGTCTCTGTACTGTCCTCTACACTGCTCCATAGACTACACAGGGACAGCATCAGTCTCTGTACTGTCCTCTACACTGCTCCATAGACTACACAGGGACAGCATCAGTCTCTGGACTGTCCTCTACACTGCTCCATAGACTACACAGGGACAGCATCAGAAGACGCGGACCTGCGCGCACGGTCAGTAAGTAAGTAAGTAAGTAAGTTTTTATTTATATACCGCCTTTTCACTGCAGATCTGAGTCTCAAAGCGGTTTACAATTGTTAATTTTGGGCATTTGTCTCTCACTCCACACAGAGATGGGAGCGGGGTCGCCAGTACAGGAGGCATATGCCAGAACTATTGGACATATTTTTAGTGGTAGGGGAAACCGGAGTACCCGGAGGAAACCTACGCAGACACGGGGAGAACATGCAAACTCCACTCAGAAAGGCCCTGGTCCGACCGGGATTCGAACCCAGGACCTTCTTGCTGAGAGGCGAGAGTGCTATCCACTCAGCCACCGTGCCGGTCAGTGTAGATACTCCAAAAAAATGTTACGCGCAGAGAGCGCGCAGTAAACGCGTACGCGCTGTTTACACCTACTGTGTAAATTCCCTGTCAGTCCAGGGTCTACAGCCTCAGTCCTGGGTTTACAGCCTCAGTCCTGGGTCTACAGTCTCAGTCCTGGGTCTACGGCCTCAGTCCTGGATCTACGGCCTCAGTCCTGGATCTACAGCCTCAGTCCTGGATCTACAGCCTCAGTCCTGGGTCTACAGCCTCAGTCCTGGGTTTACAGCCTCAGTCCTGGGTCTACAGCCTCAGTCCTGGGTCTACAGTCTCAGTCCTGGGTCTACGGCCTCAGTCCTGGGTCTACAGCCTCAGTCCTGGGTCTATGGCCTCAGTCCTGGGTCTACAGCCTCAGTCCTGGGTCTTGAACACATTAATAAGGGTGTCCCAATACTTAGGGAGAAGAGGCGAGGGCCTTCACAGCCCTAAAAACCACCCTTGAGCCCAAGTGAGGTCCGGAGCCCACTTGTGAGTGAGGGTGATCCCATGATGCATTAGGATAACTGTTGGTAAAGCAGTTGTCGGGCAAAGCCGCGCCACAATGAAAGAAAACAACATGAAACAGCCGGACGCAAGTTTGTGCGGAACATGAGCAAGCTCCAAAGCGTGTGTTGGTGCCGTGTGCGGTGACGTTCGCTCCCGAAGCGGCCGCAGCGAGTGGCGTTCACTGAGGCTTCAGAGACGTGGAACATGTTCTTATTATACAGTGCCTTGCGAAAGTATTCGGCCCCCTTGAACCTTTCAACATTTCGCCACATTTCAGGCTTCAAACATAAAGATATAAAAATTTAATTTTTTGTCAAGAATCAACAACAAGCGGGACACAATCGTGAAGTGGAACAAAATTTATTGGATAATTTAAACTTTTTTAACAAATAAAAAACTGAAAAGTGGGGCGTGCGATATTATTCGGCCCCTTGCGCTAATACTTTGTAGCGCCACCTTTTGCTGCAATTACAGCTGCAAGTTGCTTGGGGTATGTCTCTATCAGTTTTGCACATCGAGAGACTGGAATTCTTTCCCATTCTTCCTTGCAAAACAGCTGGAGCTCAGTGAGGTTGGATGGAGAGCGTTTGTGAACAGCAGTCTTCAGCTCTTTCCACAGATTCTCGATTGGATTCAGGTCTGGACTTTGACTTGGCCATTCTAACACCTGGATACGTCTATTTGTGAACCATTCCATTGTAGATTTGGCTTTATGTTTTGGATCATTGTCCTGTTGGAAGATAAATCTCCGTCCCAGTCTCAGGTCTTTTGCAGACTCCAACAGGTTTTCTTCCAGAATGGTCCTGTATTTGGCTCCATCCATCTTCCCATCAATTTTAGCCATCTTCCCTGTCCCTGCTGAAGAAAAGCAGGCCCAAAGCATGATGCTGCCACCACCATGTTTGACAGTGGGGATGGTGTGTTCAGGGTGATGAGCTGTGTTGCTTTTACGCCAAACATATCGTTTTGCATTGTGGCCAAAAAGTTTGATTTTGGTTTCCTCTGACCAGAGCACCTTCTTCCACATGTTTGGTGTGTCTCTCAGGTGGCTTGTGGCAAACTTTAAACCAGACTTTTTATGGATATCTTTGAGAAATGGATTTCTTCTTGCCACTCTTCCATAAAGGCCAGATTTGTGCAGTGCACGACTGATTGTTGTCCTATGGACAGACTCTCCCACCTCAGCTGTAGTTATCTGCAGTTCATCCAGACTGATCATGGGCCTCTTGGCTGCATCTCTGATCAGTCTTCTCCTTGTTTGAGATGAAAGTTTGGAGGGACGGCCGGGTCTTGGTAGATTTGCAGTGGTCTGATACTCCTTCCATTTCAATATAATTGCTTGCACAGTGCTCCTTGAGATGTTTAAAGCTTGGGAAATCTTTATGTATCCAAATCCAGCTTTAAACTTCTCCACAACAGTATCTCGGACCTGCCTGGTGTGTTCCTTTGGCTTCATGGTTCTCTCTGTGCTTTAAACAGAACCCTGAGACTATCAAAGAGCAGGTGCATTTATACGGAGACTTGATTACACACAGGAGCATTCTATTTATCATCATCAGTCATTTAGGACAACATTGGATCATTCAAAGATCCTCACTGAACTTCTGGACTGAGTTTGCTGCACTGAAAGTAAAGGGGCCGAATAATATTGCACGCCCCACTTTTCAGTTTTTTATTTGTTAAAAAAGTTTAAATTATCCAATACATTTCGTTCCACTTCACAATTGTGTCTCACTTGTTGTTGATTCATGACAAAAAAATTTAAATTTTATATCTTTATGTTTGAAGCCTGAAATGTTGAAAGGTTCAAGGGGGCCGAATACTTTCGCAAGGCACTGTAGATCCATGTTATTATTATAGATCAATGTTATTATTATAGATCCATGTTATTATTATAGATCCATGTATAGTTTGTGTAAGCCCTCAGTCGTACAGGGATTAGTCAAAGCAAAGGAAGGTTTCTCACCATCATCTGTACTTCTTAGCAAGTTCTCCCGACGTTTCGTCCTCAAACTAGCGGACTTCTTCAGGGAATGAATTCTCGGACCGCGCGTTGGAGATTTATAACCTATGGGTGTGGTTAGCCACACCCTAATCCTGATACTAACTCGTAAACAATCTAAGGTCTGATGTAGAAGGGAGCAGGTCTAACGACCCTGCTGAGGCTAACGACCCTAACTCCTTAGCATGTCACAGACCTATTGTCTGCTGGGATGCTCAAGTGGAGTGCAGGTCTCACGCGTTGTTTTTAGGATGTCGTCATAGATGCGAGGCAAAACAAATCTTAACCCTCCTTCTCTGTTAAGAGACGGTTTTTGTTTCCTCACAAAAATGGCTTCTTACACTCCTCTCTCAAACCAATTCTTCTCCCGAGCCAGAATTTTAACCTCTGTGTCATCCACTGTGTGGTTGGAGGCCTTGAGGTGGAGATGAACAGCCGACTGTGGCCCACTAGAGTTTTCTCTACGATGTTGGTAAAGTCGTTTCTGTAGAGTTTGTTTGGTTTCTCCAATATAGTGGTCAGTGCACTCCTCTTCACTACATTTAATTGAATACACCACATTGCTCTGTTTGTGTCTGGGTGTTTTGTCTTTGGGATGCACTAATTTCTGTCTTAACGTGTTGAACGGTTTGAAATACACAGGGATTTTGTGTTGCCTAAAGATTCTTTGTAGTTTTTCTGAAACTCCCGCCACATACGGTAAGGACACCCCTCTCCTCCTACTTTCTTCTGTCTGTTGGACTGTGTCTCTGGCCTTTCTCGTCCTTTGGGCTTTAGTAAAAGACCACTTAGGGTAGCCACATCTGGAAAGTGCTCTCTGAACATGTTTGGTTTCTCTGTTCTTTCCCTCCGAGCTTGTGGGGACCTGGTGGGCTCGGTGTTGAAGCGTTCTAATGACCCCGAGTTTGTGTTGTAGCGGATGATTTGAATCAAAGGCCAGGTACTGGTCAGTGTGAGTGGACTTTCTGAAGACCTCAGTCTCTAATTGTCTGTTCTCCAGTATGATGACCTTACAATCTAGAAAGGCGAGTTCACTCTCCTTAGCATCCTCGCGAGTGAAATTTATAAAAGGGTCCACCGAATTAATGTGTTCTGAAAATGGTTCCACTTCCTGTTTCTTTAACTTAACCCATGTATCGTCTACATATCGAAACCAATGGCTTGGCGCTGTCCCTTGGTAAGAGCCCAGGGCTTGTTCCTCCAGTTTCTCCATATACAGATTGGCCACTATAGGAGAGACTGGGGAGCCCATCGCACAGCCATGAATCTGTCTAAAGAAGGTGCCTCTAAATTGGAAATACGTGGTGTTAAGACACATTTCAAGTATTTCACAGATGTGGTCAGCTGTTAGTTTCGTTCTCTCCCCTAGTGTGGCGTCTTTCTGTAGGCTTTCTCTTACAGCCTGCACCGCCTCTGTGATAGGGACCGACGTAAAAAGCGATGTCACATCAAACGAGACCATTGTCTCATCTGTGTCAAACTGGAGGTGTTTGATTTTATTTACAAATTCTTTTGTGTTTTCTATGTGATGGTGGGTGTTACCCACCAAAGGAGCCAGAATGGTTTTGAGGTGTTTAGCCAGGTTGTAGGTGATAGAGTCTATGCTACATACAATAGGCCGAAGTGGAAAGTTTTGTTTGTGTATTTTTGGGAGGCCATAAATACTGGGGATGGTGTCTCCTGGGTAAAGATTGTAATATAGTGGTTTTTCAATAATGCCCTCTTTCACTAAGCTCTGAAGGAAGTCTATAATCTTTTTCCTAAACCCACTGGTAGGGTCCCTCTTCAATGGCTGGTACGTGTTGGTGTCCACGAGTAACTGATTAACTTTGGCCTCATAGTCTGAGCTGTTGAGGATAACTGTGCATCTGCCTTTGTCAGCTGGTAAAATAGTTATACTCTCATCCTTTTGTAATGCCATTAATGCTTTTTGCTCATCTAATGAGACATTGGATTGTGGGGGCTTCGCACTTTTGAGTGTGGCAGAGACTCTCAGTCTGAGGGCCCCCGCCTCACTCTCAGTTAGTTTGTTGTTTCTAATGGCTGCTTCTGCTTCTGTGATGTATTCAATTGTAGGAATATCTTTTGGGGTTATTGCAAAGTTTAGGCCTTTAGTAAGAACATATTTTTTCCGCTTGTGATAAATGCCGATCGGACAGATTTTTTACCCAATTCTCCCTGTCCAAGCCTTGTCCAATTTCACTTTTAGAATGTTGAAAAGAATTATGGTTTTGGAGTTTTAGAAATTTGCCTATCTGACGTTCTTTGGCCTTCTGTCAGACTGAGAGTCTCTGCAACACTCAAAAGTGCGAAGCCCCCACAATCCAATGTCTCATTAGATGAGCAAAAAGCATTAATGGCATTACAAAAGGATGAGAGTATAACTATTTTACCAGCTGACAAAGGCAGATGCACAGTTATCCTCAACACCTCAGACTATGAGGCCAAAGTTAATCAGTTACTCTTTGACACCAACACGTACCAGCCATTGAAGAGGGACCCTACCAGTGGGTTTAGGAAAAAGATTATAGACTTCCTTCAGAGCTTAGTGAAAGAGGGCATTATTGAAAAACCACTATATTACAAACTTTACCCAGGAGACACCATTCCCAGTATTTATGGACTCCCAAAAATACACAAACAAAACTTTCCACTTCGGCCTATTGTATGTAGCATAGACTCTATCACCTACAACCTGGCTAAACACCTCAAAACCATTCTGGCTCCTTTGGTGGGTAACACCCACCAAAGGTAACACCTTTGGTGGGTAACACCCACCATCACATAGAAAACACAAAAGAATTTGTAAATAAAATCAAACACCTCCAGTTTGACACAGATGAGACAATGGTCTCGTTTGATGTGACATCGCTTTTTACGTCGGCCCCTATCACAGAGGCGGTGGAGGCTGTAAGAGAAAGCCTACAGAAAGACGCCACACTAGGGGAGAGAACGAAACTAACAGCTGACCACATCTGTGAAATACTTGAAATGTGTCTTAACACCACGTATTTCCAATTTAGAGGCACCTTCTTTAGACAGATTCATGGCTGTGCGATGGGCTCCCCAGTCTCTCCTATAGGGGCCAATCTGTATATGGAGAAACTGGAGGAACAAGCCCTGGGCTCTTACCAAGGGACAGCGCCAAGCCATTGGTTTCGATATGTAGACGATACATGGGTTAAGTTAAAGAAACAGGAAGTGGAACCATTTTCAGAACACATTAATTCGGTGGACCCTTTTATAAATTTCACTCGCGAGGATGCTAAGGAGAGTGAACTCGCCTTTCTAGATTGTACGGTCATCATACTGGAGAACAGACAATTAGAGACTGAGGTCTTCAGAAAGTCCACTCACACTGACCAGAACCTGGCCTTTGATTCAAATCATCCGCTACAACACAAACTCGGGGTCATTAGAACGCTTCAACACCGAGCCCACCAGGTCCCCACAAGCTCGGAGGGAAAGAACAGAGAAACCAAACATGTTCAGAGAGCACTTTCCAGATGTGGCTACCCCAAGTGGTCTTTTACTAAAGCCCAAAGGACGAGAAAGGCCAGAGACACAGTCCAACAGACAGAAGAAAGTAGGAGGAGAGGGGTGTCCTTACCGTATGTGGCGGGAGTTTCAGAAAAACTACAAAGAATCTTTAGGCAACACAAAATCCCTGTGTATTTCAAACCTTTCCACACGTTAAGACAGAAATTAGTGCATCCCAAAGACAAAACACCCAGACACAAACAGAGCAATGTGGTGTATTCAATTAAATGTAGTGAAGAGGAGTGCACTGACCACTATATTGGAGAAACCAAACAAACTCTACAGAAACGACTTTACCAACATCGTAGAGAAAACTCTAGTGGGCCACTGTCGGCTGTTCATCTCCACCTCAAGGCCTCCAACCACACAGTGGATGACACAGAGGTTAAAATTCTGGCTCGGGAGAAGAATTGGTTTGAGAGAGGAGTGTAAGAAGCCATTTTTGTGAGGAAACAAAAACCGTCTCTTAACAGAGGAGGAGGGTTAAGATTTGTTTTGTCTCGCATCTATGACGACATCCTAAAAACAACGCGTGAGACCTGCACTCCACTTGAGCATCCCAGCAGACAATAGGTCTGTGACATGCTAAGGAGTTAGGGTCGTTAGCCTCAGCAGGGTCGTTAGACCTGCTCCCTTCTACATCAGACCTAAGATTGTTTACGAGTTAGTATCAGGATTAGGGTGTGGCTAACCACACCCATAGGTTATAAATCTCCAACGCGCGGTCCGAGAATTCATTCCCTGAAGAAGTCCGCTAGTTTGAGGACGAAACGTCGGGAGAACTTGCTAAGAAGTACAGATGATGGGTGAGAAACCTTCCTTTGCATAGATCCATATGTTATTATTATAGATCCATGTTATTATTATAGATCCATGTTATTATCATAGATCCATATGTTATTATTATAGATCCATGTTATTATTATAGATCCATGTTATTATTATAGATCCATGTTATTATTATAGATCCATGTTATTATTATAGATCCATGTTATTATCATAGATCCATGTTATTATTATAGATCCATGTTATTATTATAGATCCATGTTATTATTATAGATCCATGTTATTATTATAGATCCATGTTATTATCATAGATCCATGTTATTATTATAGATCCATGTTATTATCATAGATCCATGTTATTATTATAGATCCATGTTATTATTATAGATCCATGTTATTATTATAGATCCATGTTATTATTATAGATCCATGTTTATTATTATAGATCCATGTTATTATCATAGATCCATGTTATTATTATAGATCCATGTTATTATCATAGATCCATGTTATTATTATAGATCCATGTTATTATTATAGATCCATGTTATTATTATAGATCCATGTTATTATTATAGATCCATGTTATTATCATAGATCCATGTTATTATTATAGATCCATGTTATTATCATAGATCCATGTTATTATTATAGATCCATGTTATTATTATAGATCCATGTTATTATTATAGATCCATGTTATTATTATAGATCCATGTTATTATTATAGATCCATGTTATTATTATAGATCCATGTTATTATTATAGATCCATGTTATTATCATAGATCCATGTAGTTCAGAGAATCGCTTTGACACAGTTTGCTTTGTAATCCGCGGGACCGCGACTGTACCCGTCTGTCTCTGTGTGGTACATGTGTGGCTCTGTGTGTGTATATGTGTGTGTCTGTGTGTGTGTGTGTCTTTCTCTGTGTGTGTACATATGTGTGTGCATCAGTTCTGTATCTCATTATAGCTAATCTTCATATGAAAAAGAATTAAAAACGTCTCATTTTAGTAAATAGTGTGTTTCATAAAGTCATATCTGTGTCTGATCTTATGGTCCACTGGTCCAAGCTTAATAATCAATGCGTAATGCTTTTCTAACGGTCCTTATGCAGTCTCTGTAAAAATATGGAAAGGACCCCTGGAGGTTTACTTTCCTGAAAAAAGTGTGTTATGTGTCGGAACCCTGGTGGTGGGTTGCGGGATATCAAGGAGGGGCACACTGGGGCAATTTCAGTCCAGCAGGCTGGAGCCAATCATGGAGCAGCACAACAGAGGCTTGAGCCAATCATGGAGCAGCACAACAGAGGCTGGAGCCAATCATGGAGCAGCACAACAGAGGCTGGAGCCAATCATGGAGCAGTACAACAGAGGCTGGAGCCAATCATGGAGCAGCACAACAGAGGAAGTCAGGTGTCAGGCTAGAAAAGGTGCAAGTGTGTGGTTCATTAGGCTGCAGCCAATCACAGAGCAGCACACTGAAGCGCACGCTTACAAACCACTGGTAAGTGCTGACTACAAGTCATGACTTCAAATTGTTATATAGAATGATTACAAATTATTTGTTGTTTGTGCAGCTTAGTCAAGAGTCCCTAATTGATGAAGTCGACTCAGATTCTGACGATTTAACTGTCAAGAAGAAACCTGTAAAAAAGTATGGAAAAAGAAAAATCAAAAACACTTTTCTTCAAGACTCGGAAAGTGACGAACCAAAGGCAAATAAGATTGTTATCATGCAGCTGCAAAAGAAGAAAAATGGGGGGAGAGTTTACAGCAAGAGGCACTTATGGAGCTTTTTGCGCAGGTTCACTGTGGTAGACCCGGCTGCTGCTTGCCCAGATCTACAAGCCTGCTCTCATCCTCGGCTCATCGTACCAGCAACGCCCACATCCAGCCAACCAATAACCACCAGGACAGCAAGTTAAAAGCCGGAGACGCCCACTTCCCGGCCTTCTCAAGTCTGCAAGCCTCCGCCGCCCCACCTCCTCCTTCTCTCATCGAAGCGTGCTTGCCTACTGCCTCTGCCGCCACCAGTGCCTAGGCCCAGGGGGGGAGTATGCACGCGAGCAAGCGCCGTGCTCAACAGCATCTCTCCCGGGCCTAGGGCGCCAAACATGCTTAATCAAATAAAACTTCTAACTGCATTCCCCCTTGTGGGTCTCTCCAAGGTGAACTGCCTCTACTGTTCAATGTCCTGCCACAAAATGTCCCGTCATTTGACTAGAAAACATGGAAATGAAAGTGACGTAGCCAGAGCATTGGCTCTACCTGTGAAATCTAAAGCACGTAAACTTCAGTTTGATTTGATCAGGAATAGTGGAAACCGTGAGCACAATTTTGAGGTTTTAAAGGCCGGCATTGGAACTTTAGTCCCAGCTAAACAGCTGGTCATTATTTTCAATCGAAGAAGGGAAGGTGAGGTTTCAAAGATGCCACTGACAGCCTTTACCTTAAGAAGTAAGACTGGGATCCATTCTGACATTGCTCTGGGACTGTCCCAACTTGAGAAAAAGCTGTGTCAGCATTTTCAACGCATTGAAATTAAAGGGAAAAGAAGTCGGAAAGTGCCGGTTCTTTTGACTCCTGAAATGATTGCTTCGATGGAGGTGCTGGTGGAGAACAGAAGGGCCTGTTCCATCTCTGACCATAACCCATACTTCTTTTCCCGCCCGGGCGCAGACACCCACATCAGGGGATCAGACTCCCTACGCCAGGTAGCCAAAGAATGTGGTGCGGTGCATCCAGAGATGCTATCCTCAACCAAACTTCTACTATGTCTACAGTTCTCAATATGAAAGAGAATGAGATGGACATACTTGCCAACTTCCTCGGCCATGACATTCGCATCCACAGGCAATATTACAGACTACCAGAGGGGACACTGGAGCTGGCCAAAATCAGCAAAGTGTTGATGGCCATGGAGCAGGGAAGAGTGACGGAATTCGAAGGAAAGAGCCTCGACCAGATACAAATTGAGCCTGAAGGTAATTCTTGATATTATTAAAATATGTATGATTTTTTTCCCCTAAAGGCCACTTGTATTTTTATTTTCTGTGCGACAGGGAGAGCAGTAGAGATCCTCTCACAAACGGACGGGCTAAAAGAAACTTCAAGCGGAGAACCTTCAACCATTCATCCAGATGCACCCCATGGTAGTGGCAGTGCCCCTTCTGGTAAGTGTACCAGGTGGGGGATTACAGCCAGGCTGCTTGGTCCTAACCCTGGGAGTGTATATTGCTAATATATTTTTATTTCTCTCCCTAGAACGTTAGAGAAAGCCATGGTCTGCATCTGAGGTGAAGGCTGTGGAGAAGACCATGACACCTTTCATACAGACTGGAAAGGTCCCTGGGAAGTCTCACTGCCTGGCCTGGCCTGGCCTGGCCTGCATTAATGCCTCACCAGATGACCTTAGACATCGGACATGGAGTGGCATTAAATTCTATGTCAAAAATAGAATCACTGCAATTCGAAAAAAAAAAAAAAAATCCTTTAAAATAGTTGTTTGTTTTGTATTACTTAAAGTAGTCCCAGTAAAAAAAGATTATGTCTATGGGTCCCATTCTGAACGGCCCTGTCAAAGGGACCCACCAGGTAACAAAAACGTGTATGTGTGTGTCAGATCTTATCTGACGTGAAACACACACTTTGATCATGTGTGTGACGTAGAACACGTCCGCTGCGTCATTTGCATACTGTCCCCTAGATCCAGGGTGTCCCAATTATTAGGGAGAATGTGGCGAGTGCACTTTGTTGGTGAGGGGGGGGGGCTAACTTTAATAAAGTGCTAAACACGTGCACGCGCATCATTACGACACAGTTTAATAATTAACTCATGAGTTCAGGCCCCCCCCCCCCCCCCCCCCCCCCCCCCCCCCAATTACCGCCCTCACGCACGGGCCCGGGTTCAGCGGCAGTCTCCGCGTGCACGTGCGAAAGTTTCTGCAGATCCTGGACTCACCTCCATCGCCCTCAGCTCCAGGTCCTGTCAACACTTCCTGCTCCAGCCTTTCACAATAAAAGCACAGACTATAATTCTACAGTCTGACATCTCTAACTTTATTATTCTACAGTCTGACATATCTAACTTTATTATTCTACAGTCTGACATATCTAACTTTATTATTCTACAGTCTAACATCTCTAACTTTATTATTCTACAGTCTAACATCTCTAACTTTATTATTCTACAGTCTAACATCTCTAACTTTATTATTCTACAGTCTAACATCTCTAACTTTATTATTCTACAGTCTAACATCTCTAACTTTATTATTCTACAGTCTAACATATCTAACTTTATTATTCTACAGTCTAACATCTCTAACTTTATTATTCTACAGTCTAACATCTCTAACTTTATTATTCTACAGTCTGACATCTTTAACTTTATTATTCTACCGTCTGACATCTAAAACAAAAACAATACCAGATGAGTCTGGGCAGGACCAGGAGCAGGCACCATGAAGCCACAGACACAGCCCTTTAGTGTCTGTGAACCAAGAAACACAGACTCATAGTGTGGATTTTATTTTTGTATTTTTGTTTTATTTTGAAATGAGTTTTCTGTGGTTTGGTTCTGTGGTACTTCCTGTCTTGATAATCTGCCCCGCCCTGATGTGTTTCACCTGTCTCTGTCTGTACCTGTGTCTGTCTGTACCTGTGTCTCTGTCTGTCTCTGTCTGTGTCTGTCTGTACCTGTGTCTCTGTCTGTACCTGTGTCTGTACCTGTGTCTCTGTCTGTACCTGTGTCTGTCTGTACCTGTGTCTGTCTGTACCTGTGTCTGTCTGTACCTGTGTCTCTGTCTGTACCTGTGTCTCTCTGTCTGTACCTGTGTCTCTGTCTGTCTGTACCTGTGTCTCTGTCTGTCTGTACCTGTGTCTCTCTGTCTCTGTCTGTCTGTACCTGTGTCTCTGTCTGTCTGTACCTGTGTCTCTGTCTGTCTGTACCTGTGTCTCTGTCTGTCTGTACCTGTGTCTCTGTCTGTCTGTACCTGTGTCTCTGTCTGTACCTGTGTCTGTCTGTACCTGTGTCTCTGTCTGTACCTGTGTCTGTCTGTACCTGTGTCTGTCTGTACCTGTGTCTCTGTCTGTACCTGTGTCTGTCTGTACCTGTGTCTCTGTCTGTACCTGTGTCTGTACCTGTGTCTCTGTCTGTACCTGTGTCTCTGTCTGTACCTGTGTCTCTGTCTGTACCTGTCTGTACTGTGAGAACCAGGTGGAACTCCACACTGACACTGTGAGAACCAGATGGAACTCCACACTGAGAGAACCAGATGGAACTCCACACTGATACTGAGAGAACCAGGTGGAACTCCACACTGATACTGAGAGAACCAGGTGGAACTCCACACTGATACTGAGAGAACCAGGTGGAACTCCACACTGATACTGAGAGAACCAGATGGAACTCATACTGAGAGAACCAGGTGGAACTCCACACTGATACTGAGAGAACCAGATGGAACTCCACACTGACACTGTGAGAACCAGATGGAACTCCACACTGATACTGAGAGAACCAGGTGGAACTCTACACTGACACTGAGAGAACCAGGTGGAACTCCACACTGACACTGAGAGAACCAGGTGGAACTCCACACTGACACTGTGAGAACCAGATGGAACTCCACACTGACACTGAGAGAACCAGGTGGAACTCCACACTGACACTGTGAGAACCAGGTGGAACTCCACACTGACACTGAGAGAACCAGGTGGAACTCCACACTGACACTGTGAGAACCAGATGGAACTCCACACTGACACTGAGAGAACCAGGTGGAACTCCACACTGACACTGTGAGAACCAGGTGGAACTCCACACTGACACTGAGAGAACCAGGTGGAACTCCACACTGACACTGTGAGAACCAGGTGGAACTCCACACTGACACTGTGAGAACCAGGTGGAACTCCACACTGATACTGTGAGAACCAGGTGGAACTCCACACTGACACTGTGAGAACCAGGTGGACTGTGAGAACCAGGTGGAACTCTGTTAAATAAACTGGAACCTGTTTAACCAGGAATGTACTTTTCCCTAAAACCATGTTTTAATAAAACTATGATAAAAAATAATCCTATCGTTTATAATTTATCACTGAATGATTGTGAAATGTTTTCCATCATTTTAACGACTGCCAACGACAAAAATGGTCGATAATAATAATATAATAATGATAATAATAATAATAATATAATAATAATATGCTAATGATAAATCGATTGGATCGACTGATGAAATATCCAGCAGTCGATCCAAAACAATATTCAAATAAATATTATTATAGGCTTCATTAAGGTTTTCCAATCTATAAATCTCATAAATTATTCAGTTCATCTTTGAGGGTCCTTCTGGTCCGTGTGACATCAGTGAATGTTGCTGATACAGACGTTGCCATTGGTTCATCTGGATGTGATGATGTAATGAGAGTGGAGTTTGCATGTTCTCCCTGTGCCTGCGTAGGTTTCCTCCGCGTACTCCGGTTTCCCCTACCACTATAAACATGCTCAGGTTAGATCCTCCAGCTCTGGTCCTGACCCAGAGCATCAACATCTGCAGATGGTTCCAGGCGCTGTTACTACGGCGACCACTGCTCCTGACGTGAGCCCAGAGGAGGAAGTGCCCGACGGGGATTAACAAAGTGCACCTTTACAACTGTTATATCGTTTCATTTCAACAGTAACTTTCCAAAGTGTTTTCAGTGTTTGTAGTTGACTCATTATCTTACAAACGTGACTCCGCAGATAGACTCCGCCCCTTTTGTCGTTTCTATTCACTGCAGACGGTTCATGACAGTTCCTTCTGATCATTTATCTTCTGCTGCCTGCTCCATCTTCACTCAAACTGTTCTTCAGTAAAATATTTACAACTTTGGGTCAATATCTTTCATCATATTGACTCTAATCTTTGATTCTTTTAAACTGCTGCAGAACATCTGTCTCCTGCCTTTTTATTTTGACTAAACAAACTGAAGATAAAGTTCCTCACACAACGTGGGGAAATATAAAACATGAAATAAAATGTCTTCAGGATCAGAGCACGTTCCTTGTATAATCCCTGGTATTTCTCTTTATGGTTCAGTGACGTTTTTAATGCTTTTAGCTGCAAGAAAACACAAAGATGTAGAAAGTTAAAACAGCAAGCGGCTTTGAGCGCCTCTCATTGGTTTATGAATGAACGGTCAGAGACGCGGTCGCCACGGTGACACCACACTTGATTGACACATGGTTCAAAAACAGTAAAACTTTATTCACAGTCAAATGTACAGAGCATCAACATCTGGACCCTTTGATACAATTTATTTATATACATCCACAAAAAGAATTCATCAGTTTGAATCTGAGAGCTCTGAGAGCAGACGCTGCTCCCTCTTCACAACAGTCCCTCAGACTCTCACATTACGGTTTGGGTTTCATCAGAGAAACTGGAACATCTACGAGGCTGGGTCTGGGTCTGGACCAGAGAGGACCAGCCTCACTCAGCCCATCTCCTCTCCTGACCAGTGGACATGTGACATCACCTCTCCTGACCAGTGGACATGTGACATCACCTCTCCTGACCAGTGGACATGTGACATCTCCTCTCCTGACCAGTGGACATGTGACATCACCTCTCCTGACCAGTGGACATGTGACATCACCTCTCCTGACCAGTGGACATGTGACATCACCTCTCCTGACCAGTGGACATGTGACATCACCTCTCCTGACCAGTGGACATGTGACATCACCTCTCCTGACCAGTGGACATGTGACATCACCTCTCCTGACCAGTGGACATGTGACATCACCTCTCCTGACCAGTGGACATGTGACATCATCTCTCCTGACCAGTGGACATGTGACATCACCTCTCCTGACCAGTGGACATGTGACATCACCTCTCCTGACCAGTGGACATGTGACATCTCCTCTCCTGACCAGTGGACATGTGACATCTCCTCTCCTGACCAGTGGACATGTGACATCACCTCTCCTGACCAGTGGACATGTGACATCTCCTCTCCTGACCAGTGGACATGTGACATCATCTCTCCTGACCAGTGGACATGTGACATCACCTCTCCTGACCAGTGGACATGTGACATCATCTCTCCTGACCAGTGGACATGTGACATCACCCTGAAGGCCTCAGTGACTCGTTGCTCTGGACTCTCTCTCCAAATGTTTCTGTAAAACACAAAATAAACAATTATGAAAACTGTTCACGTTACCTCCCCCTCTCTCTCCTCGCTTTCTCCCCTCTCTCCTCTCTCCTCTCTCCCCCAGTGTGTGACATCACCCCAGTGTGTGACATCACCTTCAGGTTGTCATAGTGGCGGCGGCTGCTGCAGTGCTGGTCTCTCGCCGACGACTCAGTCTCATAAAACACCGAGCACAAAGAGCAGAAGAAACCAGTCCTGGGCTCCACATAGTCCTGACCTGGACCAGACACAACAAAGACCAGTGAGAGACCAGAGAGAGACCAGAGAGAGACCAGTGAGAGACCAGAGAGAGAGACCAGTGAGAGACTAGTGAGAGACCAGTGAGAGACTAGAGAGAGACTAGTGAGAGACTAGTGAGAGACCAGAGAGACCAGAGAGACAGACCATAGAGACCAGAGAGAGAGACCAGAGAGAGAGACCAGTGAGAGACCAGTAAGAGACCAGTGAGAGACCAGTGAGAGACCAGAGAGAGACCAGAGAGAGACCAGAGAGACCAGAGAGACAGACCATAGAGAGAGACCAGAGAGACCATAGAGAGAGACCAGAGAGACCAGAGAGAGAGAGACCAGAGAGAGAGACCAGAGAGACCAGAGAGAGAGAGACCAGAGAGAGAGAGACCAGAGAGAGACCAGAGAGAGACTAGTGAGAGACTAGTGAGAGACCAGAGAGACCAGAGAGACAGACCATAGAGACCAGAGAGAGAGACCAGAGAGAGAGACCAGTGAGAGACCAGTAAGAGACCAGTGAGAGACCAGTGAGAGACCAGAGAGAGACCAGAGAGAGACCAGAGAGACCAGAGAGACAGACCATAGAGAGAGACCAGAGAGACCATAGAGAGAGACCAGAGAGACCAGAGAGAGAGAGACCAGAGAGAGAGACCAGAGAGACCAGAGAGAGAGAGACCAGAGAGAGAGAGACCAGAGAGAGACCATAGAGAGAGACCAGAGAGAGAGAGACCAGTGAGAGACCAGAGAGAGACCAGAGAGAGAGACCAGAGAGACCATAGAGAGAGACCAGAGAGAGACCATAGAGAGAGACCAGAGAGAGAGAGACCAGAGAGAGACCAGAGAGAGACCAGAGAGAGACCAGAGAGAGAGAGAGACCAGAGAGACCATAGAGAGAGACCAGAGAGAGACCAGTGAGAGACCAGAGAGAGACCAGAGAGAGACCAGAGAGAGACCAGTGAGAGACCAGTGAGAGACCAGAGAGACCAGAGAGACCAGAGAGAGAGACCATAGAGACCATAGAGAGAGACCAGAGAGACCAGAGAGAGAGAGACCAGA
The DNA here is from genome assembly GCA_964034765.1 of Knipowitschia caucasica. NCBI lineage: Eukaryota > Metazoa > Chordata > Actinopteri > Gobiiformes > Gobiidae > Knipowitschia > Knipowitschia caucasica. The sequence continues at coordinate 1,208,667 of OZ035841.1, forward strand.
GAGAGAGACCAGAGAGACCAGAGAGAGAGAGACCAGAGAGAGAGAGACCAGAGAGAGACCATAGAGAGAGACCAGAGAGAGAGAGACCAGTGAGAGACCAGAGAGAGACCAGAGAGAGAGACCAGAGAGACCATAGAGAGAGACCAGAGAGAGACCAGTGAGAGAGAGACCAGAGAGAGAGACCAGAGAGAGACCATAGAGAGAGACCAGAGAGAGAGAGACCAGAGAGAGACCAGAGAGAGACCAGAGAGAGACCAGAGAGAGAGAGAGACCAGAGAGACCATAGAGAGAGACCAGAGAGAGACCAGAGAGAGACCAGAGAGAGACCAGAGAGAGACCAGAGAGAGACCAGTGAGAGACCAGTGAGAGACCAGAGAGACCAGAGAGACCAGAGAGAGAGACCATAGAGACCATAGAGAGAGACCAGAGAGAGAGACCAGAGAGAGAGACCAGAGAGAGTCCGGAGAGAGACCAGAGAGAGACCAGAGAGAGACCAGAGAGAGACCAGAGAGAGACCAGAGAGAGACCATAGACAGACCAGAGAGAGACCAGAGAGAGACCAGAGAGAGACCATAGACAGACCAGAGAGAGACCAGAGAGAGAGACCAGAGAGAGAGACCAGAGAGAGTCCGGAGAGAGACCAGAGAGAGACCAGAGAGAGACCAAAGAGAGACCAGAGAGAGACCAGAGAGAGACCATAGACAGACCAGAGAGAGACCAGAGAGAGAGACCAGAGAGAGAGACCAGAGAGAGAGACCAGAGAGAGAGACCAGAGAGAGACCAGAGAGAGACCAGAGAGAGAGACCAGAGAGAGAGACCAGAGAGAGAGACAGAGAGAGAGACCAGAGAGAGACCAGAGAGAATAAACTGAGAATGAATGAAGCAGTGAGTTACCGATCGGGTTGTTGCGTCTGAACGGCGGGAGCCTGGCGTCCGATGAAGCAGACGGCGACTGAGAGCGAGACCGCTTGGAGTGCGGTCCCTCGGCGACACTGCTGCGTTTACTGCCGACTGGAAACAAACGAGTCAGTGCAGTCGACAATCGGACCCTGACCCACATTCACAGTTCAACCATAACACTGTACCTCTGACGTCGGCCTCCACTCCCAGCTGCAGCCCCCTCGCCTCTCCTCGCCTCTCAGTCTCTGACAGTCTCGGTCTCTCCACAGACTCTGCTCTGGACCTGGGCTCCGGCCGCACCTCGTCTTTAGGGGCCACTGCTCGACCTCGAGCTGATTTTCTCACTGGGAATAAATGTGAGATTCAGGTGTTTTACTGAATCAACAGAGGATCTGAAGACAGGACGTGACTGGTTGAGATATTTGTCCAGTGAAGGGGGCACTACACAGATTCACACACACAGTACCATCAACACTCACCGTACCATCAACGCTCACACAGTACCATCAACACTCACCGTACCATCAACGCTCACACAGTACTATCAACACTCACCGTACCATCAACGCTCACACCATACCATCAACGCTCCAACACAAACGCCCATTTTCTCTGCCGTTATTGTTGCATAATGTAAAATCTACAGATGGATGACGTGAACCATAAGTCTCTGGTCATTCTTCCACAGCCTCAACACCACTCGTCCTAAATAAAGTCCCAAAAGCTCAACACCATTTTTTTGAGGCATCCTTTTTTCTTGAATGAGATGTTTATCTACAGGTCACATAGTATTAAAAAATGTTTAGGTACAACATTTCTTGTACTAAAGTGTTGGTCTGCCTCACGACAAGAGAGACTTCTGTACCTGGGGTTTTTCGGCCTCTCCTGCGGCCGCGGCCTCTTGGCGTCAGCTCCTCCACTTCTCCAACTTCATCCACAGTCACAAAGTTCAGAACCTCATCTGAAAATCAACAAAACAACGAACATTTCAGCCGTTTATTCAGTTCCTCGTGACCTCAGCTGATTCATACACACCTGCGTCGTCTTCCAGTTTGCGTTTGACAGATTTGAGTTGGTCTGGGGCTTCTCCCGCCGCCGTGGCCTCCTCAGCCGGAGTTTGTGACGATTCCAGTGTCTAAAGACCACAAAAGTTTAGCTGCATTGGGCTTAAAGGTGAACATAGATATGAAAGTGCTCACGTCTGCATCAGCTGGTTCTGGCTGGTCTCCCTGGACGCCTGGTTCTTGGACGGATCCCTCTGGCTGGTCTCCCTGGACGCCTGGTTCTTGGACGGATCCCTCTGGCTGGTCTCCCTGGACGCCTGGTTCTTGGACGGATCCCTCTGGCTCAGGCCCCACTTCCGCCTCCAGCCCGTCCTTCCCCACCTCACACTCCTCCTCCGAGTCTTCCAAGATCTCATCCAACACCACTAACCCGTCCTCGTCCGGGAAATCCTCCTCGTCGCTCACTGCATCCAGATTCATATCCACACTGGGACTGGTGAGGCCAGTGTGGCTCGACTCTGGTGCAGCTCCATCCACGACAGAACCATCATTGTCCGATACTGGTCCAGTCCTTTTGAGCAGATTGCTGGTTTCCTCCTTCCTTTGGTCTTCATCCTGAGTCTCTACTTTAGGTTCACACGATGTCGCTTCACAACCTTCCTCCACAGATCTTGCATCTTCAACGTCTTTTGAACTTTTCTGGTCCAAATGTTGTAGAAATGCTTGTTTTTCTTCTGAATCATGATTTCCAAATGATGCAGGTGTTTCTACTTGTTGCGATTCTATATTTTCATAATCTTTCTGATCCAATCTCGTTCCATCTCCATCCTCAGTTTCCGGTCTGATCTCACAGGCGACTTGGTCTTGGCTTAACAGTCCGTGATTGTTTTCATCACATTGTTCCACCATGACTTCTGCAGATGTGCCGTCGTCCTCTTCATCCACTGCATCCACGACCTCATACAGCGGCGGCTCGTCTTCCTCAGTTTTCACACTTTCTTCCAGAGCAGTTCCAGACGTATCCTTGGATTGGCTTCCCGTGTTGGACTCCTCCCGTTCCTCCACAGCCACACATGGCTCAACCTTCCGTGGTGCGGTCTTCTTGGGCTGCTTGCGAGCCCTTCCCTTCTTTTTGGCCGAAGTTCGAGGAGTCTGTTCTTTAACCTCCATTTCATCTTCAACAGAATCCAGAACCTGAAAGTCCTCATCACCAAACATCCCTAAAGTGATCGATTCTGAACTTTCTGTCTTTGATTCTACGTTTGCCGACGTTTCTTTGCCGCCCGCCTCCGGTTTGGCTTCACTTTGTCGGCTTGTTCGAGGTTTGGGCGACACCTCTTGACTGCGACAGCCCCTCCCACTCCGTGTAGATCTCGTCGTTCTGGTCGACTGTCTCTGCGTCTTCTCAGCTTCACAAACGTCTACGTCACTGATCAACTTAACGTCCGATTTCTGAGACACGCTCAAACTCCCAGATTGATTTATATCGTCCATTTTGGATTCGTCCATTTCCTGAACCGGTGTTTTGACCCCGTGAGTTTCCTTTAGAAGAGCCATATCTTGAACGGACAGATCAACAACTGAAACAGAACAATCCAGTTTTGTTTTTTCCAATGTGCTAGACGACTTCGCTTCATTTGACCCTTCAGAGGTAGGGTCATCCATTGAAGTAGGGTCATCCAGAGTTGGGTCTTCCTCTAACGAATCCAGAACTTCGTACATGGGCTCCTCCTCTTCCACCTCTTTTGGTAAATTATCCTCAGAAGTAACCGTCTGTTCTTCCACCTGCACAGATTTGACTTTCCCGTCTGTTTTTGGAGTAGTCTTCTGAGGTTGTCTTCTCGGTCGTCCTCTTTTTGCTTTCGGAGGCGGAGCCGCTGCGTCTTCCACGGCATCGAGTATTTGAAACTCCTCTTCGTTCGCTTCTTGTGTCTCAGTTTTAACTTCTCTGGCGGGAGTCCTTCCACGTTTGGTTCCCGTGCTGCTTTTTAACGTCGTCTCCGAGGACTTCTCTCTGATCGAGGACCGTGTTTGTCGAGTTGTTCTGCTCGGCCGATCGTCCACTGAATCCACAACTGTGTAGACGCCTCCATCGGCTTTTGTTTCGTGGGACTCTCTCGCTGGGGTTCTGCTCCGTGAGGGCGTCTCTCCAGTTCCCTTTTTGGACTTCTCAGACATTGCTACTTCTTCCTGGACCTCATCCAAAATCTCAAACACATTCTGCTCCAAGTCACCGATAGCCTTTTCATCGGCTTTGATTTCAGCAGAATCCGATATTGTTGCAGCGTCTTCTTCAACAGAGTCCAAAATCCGAAATGCACCTTGTTCCAAATCCGTGACAGCATCATTGTCGCCAGCTTCTCTCGACGACGTGTGTTCAATCTGCTCTTGTTCATTTGGTTTTGAATCCTCTTGATGTGTTTTTTCATGAAGGTTGGATTTGGTGGATCTGGACCTTCTTTCTCTTGTATTTACATCTATTTTCACAGAACTGTCTTCAATAGAGTCGTCCTTGTCCGACCTTCTCCCTCGGGTGCTACGTCTTCTGGTCACCGTCTCCTCTCGTGCTGGTTGCTCTCGTGCTGGTTCCTCTTCCACAGCATCAACAACTTTAAATTCAACCATTTCCTCTTCGATTCTGGAAACGGCTGTGTCACGTTTGGTCCTTGGTTCTGAATGCCTGGTCGTTCGCACTTGTGGCTTTGGAAGTTTCTCTTTCTCTTCACTCCTGGTCTGCCTCCCACTCCTCGTCGATCTCGTATTCTTGCATTCAGTATCAGACTTAGATTGATCTCTAACCTCATCGATGACTTTAAAATTGTCTTTTTCTACCAATTTTTCACGATTAGACACGTCTTCAGCTGTTTGGAAATCGTCAACAGTAGCTTGGTCTTCCATGGAATCCAGGATTTCAAAGGTGTCCTCTTCAGTTCCTTCTTCGTCCTCGATTTTGGTAGTTTTTGGGGTAACGCCTGCATCCTCATCATCTCTTTTTCTTTTTTCTCCTGGTTTTGAATCGTTTGTAGATGGAACTTCTTGAAGCTGTTCCTCAGCTGGTTCTTCGTTGGCTTGTTCATCAGTGATACTGTCGAGAACTTTGAAAGATTCCTTCATCTCCTCTTCCATTTTAACTTTGGCCTCAGCTGAATCCCACTGCAAAACGTCTGAAACACCAGCTCCGGTTTCTTCACTTTGATCATCGATGTTGTCAAGAACTTGGAAGCCGTCATTGTCCAAGTCAGTAACTGTTGAACAAGGCTGTGATTTCTCCTTCTCTTCCTGCAATTTTGAGGTTTTTTCAGAAGCTTTGAGACTCGGCTTTGCATCTCTGTCCTGTTTATACTTGGCCGATCTTTCTGAATGCCTCTCGTGGGAGCGGCTCCTGGAGTGGCATTTCATGGAATCACTAGTTTTTCTCTGAGACGAAGGACTGGAGCTGCAAGTCGGACTTTTGAAACCATCTCTGTCTGATCTGGAGCTGGAAGACGAAGGATGCCACGTGGATTCTCTGGAAGACCGAGAGGACGTGTGGTCTCTGTCCCTATGTCGGTCTCTGTCGGAGTCTCTATGTCGGTCTCTGTCGGAGTCTCTATGTCGGTCTCTGTCGGAGTCTCTGCGGGAGCTGGAGGAGGAGTGGTGGTAGCGGCTGGAGCTGCTGTGGTTCTCTGAGATTTCGTCGACCGTCACAAAGTCTGACATGTCCTCGAAGGGGACACGTCTGGACGAGCTGCGATGGCCACTTTTCTCTGACGTTTGACTCTGAGAAAACACAGTCTGTTTATGGCCAAAGAAAACAAGGCATATTTATTCTTTAGAGCGACAGTAACAAGCATTGTCTGTGTGTGTCTGTGTGAGTCTGTCTGTGTGTCAGTGTGTGTGTTTGTCAGTGTGTGTCTGACCTTGCTGTTGTCCTGCTCGCTGTCAGACGGCGGCCTGCTGAGCCTGTGATCCCTCAAATCAAGGATCAGAGTTTTGTAGAAGACTTCAGGAAAGTCTGAGTCTTTGGAAGATCCATCTGAGGTCTGGAACACATGCAGAAGTTGGAGACCAGAGGGAGACCAAAGAGAGACCAGAGAGAGACCAGAGAGAGACCAGAGAGAGACCAGAGAGAGACCAGAGAGAGACCAGAGAGAGACCAGAGAGAGACCAGAGAGAGACCAGAGAGAGACCAGAGACCAGAAGGAGACCAGAGACCAGAAGGAGACCAGAGGGAGACCAGAGGGAGACCAGAGAGAGACCAGAGACAAATGTTGAGACACAATAGAAAAGTGAAAAAACAATTGAACAAACTTCAGATTCTGTTTGGGTTCGAAGCTCAAAGGTCTAAAACTCACCTTTTTTGGTTTATTGTCTGGACCTTCAGTCTCCTCCTGTTCCTCAGCTGGTCCTGGTCTCTCCGGTTCCTCTGCTGGTCCTGGTCTCTCCGGTTCCTCTGCTGGTCCTGGTCTCTCCGGTTCCTCTGCTGGTCCTGGTCTCTCCGGTTCCTCTGCTGGTCCTGGTCTCTCCGGTTCCTCTGCTGGTCCTGGTCTCTCCGGTTCCTCTGCTGGTCCTGGTCTCTCCGGTTCCTCTGCTGGTCCTGGTCTCTCCGGTTCCTCTGCTGGTCCTGGTCTCTCCGGTTCCTCTGCTGGTCCTGGTCTCTCCGGTTCCTCTGCTGGTCCTGGTCTCTCCGGTTCCTCTGCTGGTCCTGGTCTCTCCAGTTCCTCTGTTGGTACCGGTCTCTCAGATTTGTCTGCTGGTACTGGTCTCTCTGGTTCCTCTGCTGGTCCTGTCTCCACGTGTTCCCCTGCTAGTCCTGGTTTCTCTGGTTCCTCTGCTGGTCCTGTCTCCTTCTGTTCTTCTTCGGGTCCTGGTTCCTCTGCTGTGCTCTGCTTCTGTGGCGGTTTCTCTCGCTCTGGTCTCTGGTCCTCATTGGGTTGTTCTAGTCTGGTTGTTGCTGGTCTCTTGTGCGGGCACAGACGAGGCTCACGGGTCAGTCTCACCCTGAGCTCCTTCCACCCCTTCTGCCGCTCTTTCAGCTCCAGGCACCTGCAACAAGACCATGAAGCATCAGGGGACACCGCAGGACACAGCAGGATAGCTGGTACTAGCAGGCGCTGGTAACAGCTGGTAATAGCTGGTAGGTGGATCACTGACTTCCTGACGGACAGGAAGCAGCGAGTGCGTCTGGGGAAGAATGTCTCGGACTCTCGGATTATAAATACAGGAGCCCCACAGGGCTGTGTTCTTTCTCCCCTGCTCTTCTCCCTGTACACCAACCACTGCACCTCCAGCCACGACTCCGTGAAGCTGATCAAGTTCGCGGACGACACCACCCTCATTGGACTCATCTCCAACAACGATGAGTCCGCCTACAGGAGGGAGGTGGACCGGCTGGTGTCCTGGTGTCTCCTACAGGAGGGAGGTGGACCGGCTGGTGTCCTGGTGTCTCCTACAGGAGGGAGGTGGACCGGCTGGTGTCCTGGTGTCTCCTACAGGAGGGAGGTGGACCGGCTGGTGTCCTGGTGCAGTGGTAACAACCTGGAGCTGAACGCCCAGAAGACAGTGGAGATGATTGTGGACTTCAGGAAGAGCACTGTCCCCCCGCCCCCACCCTCCGTGATGGACTCCCCCATCACCTCTGTGGAGTCCTTCCGTTTCCTGGGCACCACCATCACCCAGGACCTCAAGTGGGAGCCGACCATCAGCTCCTCATCAAGAAGGCCCAGCAGAGGATGTACTTCCTGCGGCAGCTCAGGAAAGCCAAGCTGCCTGCACAGATGTTGACCTCCTCCATCACCTCCTCCATCACCGTGTGGTTCGCTGGAGCCACAGTCAGGGACAAACAGAGACTACAGCGCATTGTGCGCTCTGCAGAGGAAGTGATCGGCCGCAGCCTTCCATCGCTGCAGGACCTGTACGTCGCCCGAGCTCGAGGCCGGGCTGGTTGTATCACAGCCGACCCCTCTCACCTGCACATGGACTATTCCAACCACTGCCCTCTCACCCTGCACATGGACTATTCCAACCACTCCCCTCAGGCAGGAGGCTGCGGTCCATCAGGACTAGAACCTCCCGCCACAAGAACAGTTTCTTCCCCTCTGCTGTTGGACTCTTGAACACTTCTTAACCTGTCCCCCGCCCTTTATAAAGTCACTTTACTGCCCATCATACGTCACTTTACTTCACTGTACTGCTTTCACCTTACAGTGTGTGCACCATGTGCACTTGTATATTGTACATAGTAACTGTAACTATTTTTATTTTTATTTCAAATTTATTCCTTAGAAGTGTTTTTTATTCTGTATTTTCTATTATGCCTCTCTACCCTTACCTCTCTTTCTGACTGTTGCACTGAGCCAAAGCAATTTCCAAGTCTGTGACCTCCTGTTACTTACGTGGCAATAAAAATGATTCTGATTCTGATAGTAGCTGGTAATAGCTGGTAATAACAGGTAATAGCTGGTACTCACGTCTCCACAGCTAACACTTGGCTCCTGAAAGAGACAGAAGCAGCAGTTAGTTGTTGATGATGAACTAAAGCTGAGGACCGTGGGTTTTAGGCCTCACCAGATCTTCTGCTCCCACTTGGACTCAGGCCTGAAGCTGCGCAGCAGTTTCTGAACTTGGGGAATGTCCTTCTCCTCTGCCATTTCAATACAGATCTGTTCAAAGACACCATCAATATAGAGACCAGAGAGAGACCAGGGAGGGCCCAGGGAGGGACCAGAGAGAGACCAGAGAGAGACCAGGGAGGGACCAGGGAGGGACCAGGGAGGGACCAGGGAGGGACCAGAGAGAGACCAGAGAGGGACCAGAGAGGGACCAGGGAGGGCCCAGGGAGGGACCAGAGAGAGACCAGAGAGAGACCAGGGAGGGACCAGGGAGGGACCAGAGAGAGACCAGAGAGGGACCAGAGAGAGACCAGGGAGGGACCAGGGAGGGGCCAGGGAGGGGCCAGGGAGGGACCAGAGAGGGACCAGGGAGGGACCAGGGAGGGACCAGAGAGGGACCAGAGAGAGACCAGGGAGGGGCCAGGGAGGGACCAGAGAGAGACCAGGGAGGGACCAGGGAGGGACCAGGGAGGGACCAGAGAGAGACCAGAGAGGGACCAGAGAGAGACCAGGGAGGGACCAGGGAGGGGCCAGGGAGGGGCCAGGGAGGGACCAGAGAGAGACCAGAGAGGGACCAGAGAGAGACCAGGGAGGGCCCAGGGAGGGACCAGAGAGAGACCAGAGAGAGACCAGGGAGGGACCAGGGAGGGACCAGAGAGAGACCAGAGAGGGACCAGAGAGAGACCAGGGAGGGACCAGGGAGGGGCCAGGGAGGGGCCAGGGAGGGACCAGAGAGAGACCAGAGAGGGACCAGAGAGAGACCAGGGAGGGGCCAGGGAGGGGCCAGGGAGGGACCAGAGAGAGACCAGAGAGAGACCAGGGAGGGACCAGGGAGGGACCAGGGAGGGACCAGAGAGAGACCAGAGAGGGACCAGAGAGAGACCAGGGAGGGGCCAGGGAGGGGCCAGGGAGGGACCAGAGAGAGACCAGGGAGGGACCAGAGAGAGACCAGGGAGAGACCAGGGAGGGGCCAGGGAGGGGCCAGGGAGGGGCCAGGGAGGGGCCAGGGAGGGGCCAGGGAGGGACCAGGGAGGGACCAGGGAGGGACCAGGGAGGGGCCAGGGAGGGACCAGGGAGGGACCAGAGAGAGACCAGAGAGGGACCAGAGAGAGACCAGTATCCTTCTGTGTACTGAGAGCTTGTACCCTGTTGGTCAGTGGCAGGTGGCTGAGGAGGGGGGCCACAGAGCGGACCAGGTCCAGGACCAGCCGGACCACGTCGAAGCAGAACAGAGACACAAACACACACAGCAGCCTCTCCGGGAGCCGCTCCAGCGAGCCCACGTTCTGAGGACAGGACACACACTTTAGGACGCACACTTTAGATCACACTACCCAGCCCCAGTTCGTCCCAGTCCCAGTCCCAGCCCCAGCCCCAGCCAAAGCCCCAGTGTGAACTTACAGTGTTGCTGAGCCGCAGCAGTGAGACGTACATTTCATCCTGAGAAACAGAGCAGAGGATCTTTAAGAAAAAAACTGTACCTGTGTGTCTGTACCATAGACTGTAAATATTAACGGACAGTCACGCCTATCTCCGCCGTTCTAACTAATGGGCCAAAAAAATTGCTCTTGTGTAGCTTTCCAAAATGGCCGCGAGTGGTCCCGCCTACAAGAAGACTGAAAAAACGCATCTGCGCATGCGTCAGCCGGAGAGAGCTCCATTGTCGTGGTCCAAAAAAATCACCCCCCTCAGCATTGACACACATGTGGAACGGAGCGTTGGGCCAAGAGCCAACTTTTGGACCATCCTGTAAAGACGTTTTCCAGAAGTAAGAAGATGCTATATGTTAGCATTGGCTAATTCTTCTTCTGGGTCCACCCCCACAGGCCCGGGGTGGTATTGCAAGCATGTCAGCGCACGTCATTTTGGCCACTTTTGAGCTGGGACCCGCGCCCACTGGTCTGTACCTGTGTGTGTCTATACATGTGTGTGTCTATACATGTGTCTGTACCTGTGTGTCTATACATGTGTGTGTCTATACATGTGTGTGTCTATACATGTGTGTGTCTATACATGTGTCTGTACCTGTGTGTCTATACATGTGTGTGTCTATACATGTGTCTGTACCTGTGTGTCTATACATGTGTGTGTCTATACATGTGTGTGTCTATACATGTGTGTGTCTATACATGTGTGTGTCTATACATGTGTGTGTCTATACATGTGTGTGTCTATACATGTGTGTGTCTATACCTGTGTGTGTCTGTACCTGTGTGTGGCTATACCTGTGTCTGTACCCGTGTGTGTCTGTACCTCTGAGTACTTGACGCAGTGGTTGGTGAGGATGACACCTTTGACAGAGGATTCTCTGATTCTGTAGAGGTTTCTCAGATAGTTCTCTGCAAACATCAGACACTTTTCTTTGTCTGGAAACTGGATCAAAGCCTGAGACAGAGACAGAGGCAGAGACAGAGACAGAGACAGAGGCAGAGACAGAGACAGAGGCAGAGGCAGAGGCAGAGGCAGAGACAGAGACAGAGGCAGAGACAGAGACAGAGACAGAGACAGAGGCAGAGACAGAGGCAGAGACAGAGACAGAGACATAGACAGAGGCAGAGGCAGAGACAGAGGCAGAGACAGAGACAGAGACAGAGACAGAGACAGAGACAGAGACAGAGGCAGAGACAGAGGCAGAGACAGAGGCAGAGACAGAGGCAGAGACAGAGAGAGAGAGACAGAGAGAGACAGACAGAGACAGAGACAGAGGCAGAGGCAGAGACAGAGACAGAGGCAGAGGCAGAGGCAGAGACAGAGACAGAGACAGAGGCAGAGGCAGAGGCAGAGGCAGAGGCAGAGGCAGAGGCAGAGACAGAGGCAGAGGCAGAGACAGAGACAGACGCAGAGGCAGAGACAGAGACAGAGACAGAGACAGAGACAGAGGCAGAGGCAGAGGCAGAGACAGAGACAGAGACAGAGGCAGAGACAGAGACAGAGGCAGAGACAGAGACAGAGACAGAGGCAGAGACAGAGACAGAGACAGAGACAGAGACAGACGCAGAGACAGAGACAGAGACAGACGCAGAGGCAGAGACAGAGACAGAGACAGAGGCAGAGGCAGAGACAGAGACAGAGACAGAGGCAGAGGCAGAGGCAGAGGCAGAGACAGAGGCAGAGGCAGAGGCAGAGGCAGAGACAGAGACAGAGGCAGAGACAGAGGCAGAGACAGAGAGAGACAGAGACAGAGACAGAGACAGAGGCAGAGACAGAGACAGAGGCAGAGACAGAGGCAGAGACAGAGACAGAGGCAGAGACAGAGGCAGAGACAGAGACAGAGAGAGACAGAGACAGAGACAGAGACAGAGGCAGAGGCAGAGACAGAGGCAGAGACAGAGACAGAGGCAGAGGCAGAGACAGAGACAGAGAGAGACAGAGACAGAGACAGAGACAGAGGCAGAGACAGAGACAGAGGCAGAGGCAGAGACAGAGACAGAGGCAGAGGCAGAGGCAGAGACAGAGACAGAGGCAGAGACAGAGACAGACGCAGAGGCAGAGACAGAGACAGAGGCAGAGACAGAGACAGAGGCAGAGGCAGAGGCAGAGGCAGAGACAGAGACAGAGAGAGAGACAGAGACAGAGGCAGAGACAGAGGCAGAGGCAGAGGCAGAGGCAGAGGCAGAGGCAGAGACAGAGGCAGAGGCAGAGGCAGAGACAGAGGCAGAGACAGAGACAGACGCAGAGGCAGAGACAGAGACAGAGGCAGAGGCAGAGACAGAGACAGAGACAGAGGCAGAGGCAGAGACAGAGACAGAGGCAGAGACAGAGACAGAGGCAGAGGCAGAGACAGAGACAGAGACAGAGACAGACGCAGAGGCAGAGACAGAGACAGAGACAGACGCAGAGGCAGAGACAGAGACAGAGACAGAGGCAGAGGCAGAGACAGAGACAGAGACAGAGGCAGAGGCAGAGGCAGAGGCAGAGACAGAGGCAGAGGCAGAGGCAGAGACAGAGGCAGAGGCAGAGACAGAGACAGAGAGAGACAGAGACAGAGACAGAGGCAGAGGCAGAGGCAGAGGCAGAGACAGAGACAGAGGCAGAGGCAGAGGCAGAGACAGAGGCAGAGGCAGAGACAGAGACAGAGAGAGACAGAGACAGAGAGAGACAGAGACAGAGAGAGAGGCAGAGTGTAAGTACAGTGATGATCCAGGACATTTCCAACATATGTGTGTGTGTGTGTGTGTATAGGTGTATATGTGTGTGTGTGTGTGTGTATAGGTGTATATGTGTGTGTGTGTGTGTGTATAGGTGTATATGTGTGTGTGTGTGTGTGTGTGTACCCGTCTCTGCAGGGGCAGCACAGTGATGCTGTAGTACAGACAGTCCATGGTCCTGAGGGTCAGAGGCCACACCAGCTGAGCCACCTCCTCGTGACTGAGCCGCTTCACTGGTAACGACGTGAGCATGACAGCCCTGTGCTCCCATGGTCTGGAGTGCTGAGGACACCAGGGAGGTTAGACACACACAGACACACACACACAGAGACACACACACACACACACACAGAGACAGACACACACACACAGAGACACACACACACACACACACAGAGACAGACACACACACACAGACACAGACAGACACAGACACACACACAGACAGACAGACACAAACACACACACACAATTACACACAGACAGACAGACACACACACACACACACAGACACACACTCCAAAGAGGGCGAGTTTCACATTGTTGTCTTCCTCTCTGGTCTTTCTCTCAACGCCACGCCACCCACCCCCAGAGGCCACGCCCCCACCCCAAAGACACCCCCTCCACCCCCCATAGGCCACGCCCCCACAGGCCACTCCTAGGGTTGTTATGATAAATATATTGAGGTGGTAAGACTGCCTTGATCATTTGTGCAAGTGTGTTCTTAGTCATGAGCCACAGAACAACGGTTTCCTCGTGTGTTGTACAAACTAAGCTAAGATTCTACGTCCTCTGATGCGTTCTGACCCCGGTGACTCAAGGACCACTGAAAACTAACTTAGTTTGAATGTCTTCCAGAACAGTTAAATGTTTTAAGAAGTAAAAGTTTGGTCTTTTGGCCTTTATAGGTGCGTTCAGACCTAAAGCTTCAAAAAGCTTTTGACGCGCTTCAACTGACGCCGGGATAGTTTTGTCATTTTGGTGCTTCAAGCTTTTGACGCGAGTGACGCGCCTGACGCCGGTGGGAGGATCTTCTCTGTTGCCGGTGGGAGGAGCTTCTGTTGCCTGTAGTCAGGACAGCGAGGGATTTTCCAGAGAGCTTCTTATATTAAATAAATTACGTTTAATTCACAGCATGTGTACAATGGTTTTGTTACTCACTTATAAAGAACGTTACTACTCATACAAATAATATTACTAATAACAATAATGACAATAAAACAGCAGCAGCAGATACATGACTTCTCTCCATGACAGAGACAGACCCTCTGCTGCTGCTGCTCCTCGTCTCCTGATTGGTTGAAGCCCGCGTCAAAGCTTCAAAAGCTCAGCTTGGCTCAGCTTCGGCGTCAGAGGGATTGTTTTGATACGCGAGCGTTTCGCGCGTCAAAAGCTTCAAGTGAGCGCGTAATACTCGCGACTTTTGAAGCTTTTGACGCCGGGGCTCTCGGCTTCACCTGACACGCTTCACCATTCACTTTCAATGCAAACCTGACGCTTGAAGTCGAAGTTAAGTCCGGTCTGAACGCGCCTTATTAGGTGGAAAAAGCCTCAAAATGACCGTTTTAGAAAGTATTGCAATAGCAGCGTAATCGCAAAAATATTTGGGACAAATAATTGTCAAGGAAAATGTGTCATCGGGACAGGCCTGGCCACGCCCCACCAACCCAAGGCCACGCCTCATCACCCAGAGGCCACTCCCCTCCACCCCAAGACCACGCCCCTAAACCAAAAGGCTACGCCCACCACCCCAGATCACGCCCCCAGTACCACCATTGATTAAAAGGCCTCAGTATGAACTTACCAGTGCTTTTATGGACGGCCCTATGACCTCATGATCTGCAGAACACACATGACACATTCTGTTAGCTTACACATATACAACACACTGTTAGCTTACACATATACAACACACTTTTAGCTTACACATATACAACACACTGTTAGCTTACACATATACAACACACTTTTAGCTTACACATATACAACACACTGTTAGCTTACACATATACAACACACTTTTAGCTTACACATATACAACACACTGTTAGCTTACACATATACAACACACTGTTAGCTTACACAGTCTCATGTTGTGTGACAGTATGTTCAGTTGTGTGACGCTGTAGGTTCAGTTGTGTGACGCTGTAGGTTCAGTTGTGTGACGCTGTAGGTTCAGTTGTGTGACGCTGTAGGTTCAGTTGTGTGACCCTGTAGGTTCAGTTGTGTGACGCTGTAGGTTCAGTTGTGTGACGCTGTAGGTTCAGTTGTGTGACCCTTTAGGTTCAGTTGTGTGACCCTGTAGGTTCAGTTGTGTGACGCTGTAGGTTCAGTTGTGTGACGCTGTAGGTTCAGTTGTGTGACGCTGTAGGTTCAGTTGTGTGACGCTGTAGGTTCAGTTGTGTGACGCTGTAGGTTCAGTTGTGTGACCCTGTAGGTTCAGTTGTGTGACGCTGTAGGTTCAGTTGTGTGACCCTGTAGGTTCAGTTGTGTGACCCTGTAGGTTCAGTTGTGTGACCCTGTAGGTTCAGTTTTGTGACGCTGTAGGTTCAGTTGTGTGACCCTGTAGGTTCAGTTGTGTGACCCTGTAGGTTCAGTTGTGTGACCCTGTAGGTTCAGTTGTGTGACGCTGTAGGTTCAGTTGTGTGACGCTGTAGGTTCAGTTGTGTGACGCTGTAGGTTCAGTTGTGTGACCCTGTAGGTTCAGTTGTGTGACCCTGTAGGTTCAGTTGTGTGACCCTGTAGGTTCAGTTGTGTGACCCTGTAGGTTCAGTGTAGGTTGTTGTGTGACCTGTAGGTTCAGTTGTGTGACCCTGTAGGTTCAGTTGTGTGACCCTGTAGGTTCAGTTGTGTGACCCTGTAGGTTCAGTTGTGTGACGCTGTAGGTTCAGTTGTGTGACGCTGTAGGTTCAGTTGTGTGACGCTGTAGGTTCAGTTGTGTGACGCTGTAGGTTCAGTTGTGTGACCCTGTAGGTTCAGTTGTGTGACGCTGTAGGTTCAGTTGTGTGACCCTGTAGGTTCAGTTGTGTGACCCTGTAGGTTCAGTTGTGTGACCCTGTAGGTTCAGTTGTGTGACGCTGTAGGTTCAGTTGTGTGACCCTGTAGGTTCAGTTGTGTGACTCTGTAGGTTCAGTTGTGTGACGCTGTAGGTTCAGTTGTGTGACCCTGTAGGTTCAGTTGTGTGACGCTGTAGGTTCAGTTGTGTGACCCTGTAGGTTCAGTTGTGTGACCCTGTAGGTTCAGTTGTGTGACCCTGTAGGTTCAGTTGTGTGACGCTGTAGGTTCAGTTGTGTGACCCTGTAGGTTCAGTTGTGTGACCCTGTAGGTTCAGTTGTGTGACGCTGTAGGTTCAGTTGTGTGACCCTGTAGGTTCAGTTGTGTGACCCTGTAGGTTCAGTTGTGTGTCGCTGTAGGTTCAGTTGTGTGACGCTGTAGGTTCAGTTGTGTGACCCTGTAGGTTCAGTTGTGTGACCCTGTAGGTTCAGTTGTGTGACGCTGTAGGTTCAGTTGTGTGACCCTGTAGGTTCAGTTGTGTGACCCTGTAGGGTTCAGTTGTGTGACCCTGTAGGTTCAGTTGTGTGACGCTGTAGGTTCAGTTGTGTGACCCTGTAGGTTCAGTTGTGTGACCCTGTAGGTTCAGTTGTGTGACCCTGTAGGTTCAGTTGTGTGACGCTGTAGGTTCAGTTGTGTGACCCTGTAGGTTCAGTTGTGTGACCCTGTAGGTTCAGTTGTGTGACCCTGTAGGTTCAGTTGTGTGACCCTGTAGGTTCAGTTGTGTGACGCTGTAGGTTCAGTTGTGTGACGCTGTAGGTTCAGTTGTGTGTCGCTGTAGGTTCAGTTGTGTGACGCTGTAGGTTCAGTTGTGTGACCCTGTAGGTTCAGTTGTGTGACCCTGTAGGTTCAGTTGTGTGACCCTGTAGGTTCAGTTGTGTGACGCTGTAGGTTCAGTTGTGTGACCCTGTAGGTTCAGTTGTGTGACCCTGTAGGTTCAGTTGTGTGACGCTGTAGGTTCAGTTGTGTGACCCTGTAGGTTCAGTTGTGTGACCCTGTAGGTTCAGTTGTGTGACGCTGTAGGTTCAGTTGTGTGACCCTGTAGGTTCAGTTGTGTGACCCTGTAGGTTCAGTTGTGTGACCCTGTAGGTTCAGTTGTGTGACCCTGTAGGTTCAGTTGTGTGACGCTGTAGGTTCAGTTGTGTGAGTCTGGAGGGGGTTACCTGGGATGCTGAACCAGGGCGTGAGTGTGGGGAAGAAGAAGGGCTCTGTGTTCATGGTGACCCAGAAAGGCCCACTGTGATTCTTTGGAAGCTGCTTCCAGGTCGGCATTGTGACTCCAGGGAGGATCTCAGAGGCGGCCGGCAGCGCAGACATCGCCGTTTTCCGGTCTGCAGACAGAGCAGACCAGTCATTTTGACTGCTCCTATTCCAACCAATGGAATTATAAAAAAATTTTTATTCATTGGTAATCTACAGTAGAGACCAAAAGTGTGGACACCCTCTCTCCTTCACTGAGTTCTTTTCATGACTATTGCTGTAGATTCACACCAGGCTGTGTAAGGGCTGTTTGACCAATAAGGAGAGAGATGGTGCTGGGCCACATGACCTCCACAGTCACCGGACCTGAACCCAGTCCAGATGGTTTTGGGGCTGGACCACAGAGTGAAGGGGCCAACAAGTGCTAAGCATCATGGGAACTCCTTCCAGACTGTTGAAGACCATTTCAGGTCCTGTTGAAGCTCATCCAGAGAATGCCAAGAGTGAAACAGTATCAGAGCAAAAGGAGCTACTTTGAAGAACCAGAATATAACAAGTTTTCACTTGGTTCATATTTTTTTTACGTACATAATTCATAGGTTTGAGGCCTTCAGTGTGAATCTACCATTTTGATAGTCATGAAGATAAAAAAACTCGTGACATGGGTGGGTGTGTCCAAACTTTTGGTCTGTACTGTGTACTTGGGCTGGCTGATAAAACTATAACGATATATATCGCGATAGGTGATCAATGTCAATGGATAAAAGGTGTCCACAGAATCTCATTTTACTAAAAAACAAGAAGAGTAAACGAGCCAGAAGCATTCTGGGGGAAGTAGGAGGAGCATGAACAAATATACAAACCATGGATCTGTTTGTATCTTATTCAACCAAACAAGGAATGGTCTCAAATTATTTTTACAAACAAGAGTCATCTACATTTATGTTTCATGGTGAAATTGTGCTTCAGAAGCTGCAATGATTACATTTGTCCACTAGATGTCAGCGCTACAACCTGGTGTGAGCTCAGCCACCAAAGAAAGGCTCAGTGTGCTGAGTGCTTCATCTGGATTGTTAAAGTCTGACTCGAGTGAGAGCGGTTCAGGCTGTTAACTTCACAACACTTATTTTTTACCTTTACTCAATTTTAAGAAGAGCTAAAACTGGTGAATATAACTTATTCACCAGTAAACACCAGTAACTTATTCACCGCAAAACAGTTTGTTGAGCGGCTAATGCTCACCGCTTACAGAGTGTTGCCGTGGTAACAAACCCTTCTCTGGTGGAAAACTGCTCTGGAGGTTAAATTATAAAATGCTGATCCAGGACACTTCGTATTCTCACATTTATGGACTTTCTCTGATCTGTGTTGGCCAATCGACAAGTCCTCTGAGACAACTGCTGTACGGGCGATTCACAAATACATTAAACTGAAATGGATAAATGAGACTGTGTCGGGGTTCATGAGACTGTGTCGGGCTTCATGAGACTGTCGGGCTTCATGAGACTGTCGGGCTTCATGAGACTGTGTCGGGCTTCATGAGACTGTCGGGCTTCATGAGACTGTGTCGGGCTTCATGAGACTGTGTCAGGCTTCATGAGACTGTCGGGCGTCATGAGACTGTCGGGCTTCATGAGACTGTGTCGGGGTTCATGAGACTGTCATGAGACTGTGTCGGGGTTCATGAGACTGTCGTGGTTCATGAGACTGTGTCGGGCTTCATGAGACTGTCGGGCGTCATGAGACTGTCGGGCTTCATGAGACTGTGTCGGGGTTCATGAGACTGTGTCGGGCTTCATGAGACTGTCGGGCGTCATGAGACTGTCGGGCTTCATGAGACTGTGTCGGGGTTCATGAGACTGTCATGAGACTGTGTCGGGGTTCATGAGACTGTCGTGGTTCATGAGACTGTGTCGGGCTTCATGAGACTGTCGGGCGTCATGAGACTGTCGGGCTTCATGAGACTGTGTCGGGGTTCATGAGACTGTGTCGGGGTTCATGAGACTGTCGTGGTTCATGAGACTGTCGGGGTTCATGAGACTGTGTCGGGCTTCATGAGACTGTGTCGGGCTTCATGAGACTGTGTCGGGCTTCATGAGACTGTGTCGGGCTTCATGAGACTGTGTCGGGGTTCATGAGACTGTGTCGGGATTCATGAGACTGTGTCATGAGACTGTGTCGGGATTCATGAGACTGTGTCATGAGACTGTGCCGGGATTCATGAGACTGTGTCGGGGTTCATGAGACTGTGTCATGAGACTGTGTCGGGGTTCATGAGACTGTGTCATGAGACTGTGTCGGGGTTCATGAGACTGTATCAAAAACTAAACCCGTCAATTTGACTGCTCTAAGAGTTCTAGTGTTAAGCCCAGTCCAGGATCATTTTCCCCTTCTCTACAGCCACTGGAGGGAGCAGCATCAGTAAACAGTCTGTATTAGCATTGAGATAGCAAGTTAGCATTGTTCATCTGTAAACTGTCTATATTAGCATTGAGTTAGCAAGTTAGCATTGTCCATCTGTAAACTGTCTATATTAGCATTGAGTTAGCAGATTAGCATTGTCCATCTGCAAACAGTCTATTTTAGCATTGAGCTAGCAGGTTAGCATTGTCCATCTGTGTACAGTATGGGCCTGGGGCAGACTTACCCAGGAGGCAGGGCTGCCCGGGGGGGGGCATCATCCTGAAGAGCCGATACGAACACGGTGTTTTAAGGAGACTGTGGTAAACGCCCAGAGCATCCGCCGCCTGGTGCGTCTCGAACTCCACAAACACCTGCCAAGAACCACACACCACACGTCAACTCATACAGTCACAGTACAAACCAGTACCACAGACCAGTACCACAGACCAGTACCACAGACCCGTACCACAGACCAGTACCACAGACCAGTACCACAGACCAGTACCACAGACCAGTACCACAGACCAGTACCACAGACCAGTACCACAGACCAGTACCACAGACCAGTACCACAGACCAGTACCACAGACCAGTACCACAGACCAGTACAAGATTCAGTGTCAGTGTAGGTTCAGTTGTGTGACACTGTGTTTTCAGTTGTGTGACGCTGTAGGTTCAGTTGTGTGTCAGTGTATGTTCAGTTGTGTGTCAGTGTATGTTCAGTTGTGTGACGCTGTAGGTTCAGTTGTGTGACGCTGTGTTTTCAGTTGTGTGTCGCTGTAGGTTCAGTTGTGTGTCAGTGTATGTTCAGTTGTGTGACAGTGTAGACTCAGTTGTGTGTCAGTGTATGTTCAGTTGTGTGTCAGTGTATGTTCAGTTGTGTGACGCTGTATGTTCAGTTGTGTGACGCTGTAGGTTCAGTTGTGTGGCGCTGTAGGTTCAGTTGTGTGGTGCTGTAGGTTCAGTTGTGTGACGCTGTGTTTTCAGTTGTGTGTCGCTGTAGGTTCAGTTGTGTGTCAGTGTATGTTCAGCTGTGTGACGCTGTAGGTTCAGCTGTGTGACGCTGTAGTATCAGTTGTGTGACGCTGTAGGTTCAGTTGTGTGACGCTGTAGGGTTCAGTTGTGTGACGCTGTAGGGTTCAGTTGTGTGACGCTGTAGGTTCAGTTGTGTGACGCTGTAGGTTCAGTTGTGTGACGCTGTAGGTTCAGTTGTGTGACGCTGTAGGTTCAGTTGTGTGACAGTGTAGGTTTAGTTGTGTGACGCTGTAGGTTCAGTTGTGTGACGCTGTAGGGTTCAGTTGTGTGACGCTGTAGGGTTCAGTTGTGTGACGCTGTGACGCTGTAGGTTCAGTTGTGTGACGCTGTAGGTTCAGTTGTGTGTCGCTGTAGGTTCAGTTTTGTGACGCTGTAGGTTCAGTTGTGTGTCGCTGTAGGTTCAGTTGTGTGGCGCTGTAGACTCAGTTGTGTGGCGCTGTAGACTCAGTTGTGTGGCGCTGTAGACTCAGTTGTGTGGCGCTGTAGACTCAGTTGTGTGGCGCTGTAGACTCAGTTGTGTGGCGCTGTAGACTCAGTTGTGTGGCGCTGTAGACTCAGTTGTGTGGCGCTGTAGACTCAGTTGTGTGGCGCTGTAGACTCAGTTGTGTGACGCTGTAGGTTCAGTTTTGTGACGCTGTAGGTTCAGTTGTGTGACGCTGTAGGTTCAGTTGTGTGTCGCTGTAGTTTCAGTTGTGTGTCACTGTATGTTCAGTTGTGTGTCCGTGTATGTTCAGTTGTCCATCCATCCATCCATTTTCTTCCGCTTTATCCGTTGCCGGGTCGCGGGGGCAGCAGTCTAAACAGAGACGCCCAGACTTCCCTATCCACACACACTTCCTCCAGCTCGTCCGGGGGGACCCCAAGGCGTTCCCAGGCCAGCTGAGAGACATAGTCCCTCCAGCGGGTCCTGGGTCTTCCCCGGGGCCTCCTCCCGGTGGGACGTGCCCGGAACACCTCCCCAGGAAGGCGTCCAGGAGGCATCCGGAACAGATGCCCGAGCCACCTCAACTGGTTCCTCTCGACGTGGAGAAGCAGCGGCTCTACTCCGAGCTCCTCCCGTGTGACTGAGCTCCTCACCCTATCTCTAAGGGAGCGCCCAGCCACTCTGCGGAGGAAGCTCATTTCGACCGCTTGTATCCGCGATCTCGTTCTTTCGGTCATTACCCAAAGCTCATGACCATAGGTGAGGGAGGGAACGAAGATTGACCGGTAAATTGAGAGCTTTGCCTTTCGGCTCAGCTCCCTCTTTACCACAACGGTCCGATACAGCTCTGACTGCAGACGCTGCTCCCTCTTTACCACAACGGTCCGATACAGCGACCGCATCACTGCGCACGCTGCACCGATCCGCCTGTCAATCTCACGCTCCATTCTTCCCTCACTCGTGAACAAGACCCCGAGATACTTGAACTCCTCCACTTGAGGAAGGACCTCTCCACCCACCTGAAGAGGGCAAAGCACCTTTTTCCGGTCGAGCACCATGGCCTCAGATTTGGAGGTGCTGATTCTCATCCCAGCCGCTTCACACTCGGCTGCAAACCGTCCCAGTGCATGTTGCAGGTCCTGGTTCGTTGGAGCCAACAGGACGACATCGTCCGCAAACAGCAGAGATGAAATCCTGTGGTCCCCGAACCGGACCCCCTCCGACCCCTGGCTGCGCGCCTAGAGATTCTGTCCATAAATACAGTGAACAGAACCGGTGACAAAGGGCAGCCCTGGCGGAGGCCAACATTCACCGGGAACAGGTCTGACTTACTGCCGGCAATGCGAACACAGCTCTGGCTCCCCCCAAAGGACACCCCGGGGGACACAGTGGAACGCCTTCTCCAAATCCACAAAGCACATGTGGACAGGTTGGGCGAACTCCCATGAACCCTCGTTCAGTTGTGTGTCAGTGTATGTTCAGTTGTGTGTCAGTGTATGTTCAGTTGTGTGTCAGTGTATGTTCAGTTGTGTGACCTTGTTGACCAGAGGGAGGTAGTCCGTGACGTTGCCGATAGCAGCGATCCTCTCCTCCAGACGCTTCTGGTCGTTGTGTGAAATGTCCGAGAAGTAGAACATTTTGTCAGGGGCCGTGAAGCTTTTCACACCGCTCTGCACACAAGCAGAACACACATGTACACACAAGTACACACAAGCAGAACACACATGTACACACAAGTACACACAAGCAGAACACACATGTACACACAAGTACACACAAGTACACACAAGCAGAACACACATGTACACACAAGTACACACAAGCAGAACACACATGTACACACAAGTACACACAAGTACACACAAGCAGAACACACATGTACACACAAGTACACACAAGCAGAACACACATGTACACACAAGTACACACAAGCAGAACACACATGTGCACACATGTACACACAAGTACACACAAGCAGAACACACATGTACACACAAGTACACACAAGCAGAACACACAAGTACACACAAGTACACACAAGCAGAACACACATGTACACACAAGTACACACAAGCAGAACACACATGTGCACACATGTACACACAAGCAGAACACACATGTGCACACATGTACACACAAGCAGAACACACATGTGCACACATGTACACACAAGCAGAACACACATGTGCACACATGTACACACAAGCAGAACACACATGTGCACACATGTACACACAAGCAGAACACACATGTGCACACATGTACACACAAGCAGAACACACATGTGCACACATGTACACACAAGCAGAACAACGCGGCCGATGCTAGAGTTTAAAAAGTTTTTGTAGACATTTGTGAGCGTCCACCAATCAGGAGCCTTCTCCAACAGTGACATAGTGACACATTTCACGACCAGGAAGACAACAGACCATGAGGACACATGGATCTGTTCTAGGACAAGCTGAGTGTCCGTGTTCAGAGCTGTAGAACATGTTCTATAACATGTTCTAGAACATGTTATAGAACATGTTATAGAACATGTTATAGAACATGTTATAGAACACTAGAACCCCGTGGACTATGTGTTATTTAGACTTTTCACAGTAAATATTTCCCCGAGAAAAATCTGTAATGTTCAAAAAACGACTAGAACTGTCCCGCTTACAAGTGGATGTGTTTATTCAGTGGAAGTTTGCAAAAGGCGGTGGGAGAGTCTGGGACACATCTGCAAAGGAGCAGGAAGGAGCAGGAGAAACGTTCTCTTCTCACTTGTTTAGACGAACGCTGTGACAGCGTCTGTCGGCAGTAGAACGGCATTAGACCTGTCTGAGTAAAGGGTGCTCTGTACAGTGTGAGAGCAGAGGTCCATACAATGCCATCTAAAATGGCGGCGTAGTAACGGTTGCTATGAAGGTCACATGGTGCAAAACCTCTATTGGAGCTTTAAACAGTTAACTGGAAAATATTCAGATTTATTATTTGGATTCCTGTTATTTCGAGCTTGTTGGGGGTTCTCACTCACAGACGCGCACACACACAGACGCACAGACAGACACACACACACACACAGACAGACACACACAGACACACACACACACACAGACAGACGCACACACTTACAATTGAGTAGCACAAGTGCTTCAAGAACTTGTAGAACTCCAGCTGAAAGACAACAGTATGAACATTATCCACACTTTTCATACAGTGCTGTATGTATCTATGCGTGTACGTATGCGTAAGTATTCGGCCCCCTTGAACCTTTCAACATTTCGCCACATTTCAGGCTTCAAACATAAAGATATAAAAATTTAATTTTTTGTCAAGAATCAACAACAA
The DNA here is from genome assembly GCA_964034765.1 of Knipowitschia caucasica. Taxonomy (NCBI): domain Eukaryota; kingdom Metazoa; phylum Chordata; class Actinopteri; order Gobiiformes; family Gobiidae; genus Knipowitschia; species Knipowitschia caucasica. Next base: position 1,232,758 of record OZ035841.1, read on the forward strand.
GTGGGACACAATCGTGAAGTGGAGCGAAATGTATTGGATAATTTAAACTTTTTTAACAAATAAAAAACTGAAAAGTGGGGCGTGCAATATTATTCGGCCCCTTGTGCTAATACTTTGTAGCGCCACCTTTTGCTGCAATTACAGCTGCAACTCGCTTGGGGTATGTCTCTATCAGTTTTGCACATCGAGAGACTGGAATTCTTGCCCATTCTTCCTTGCAAAACAGCTGGAGCTCAGTGAGGTTGGATGGAGAGCGTTTGTGAACAGCAGTCTTCAGCTCTTTCCACAGATTTTCGATTGGATTCAGGTCTGGACTTTGACTTGGCCATTCTAACACCTGGATACGTCTATTTGTGAACCATTCCATTGTAGATTTGGCTTTATGTTTTGGATCATTGTCCTGTCGGAAGATAAATCTCCGTCCCAGTCTCAGGTCTTTTGCAGACTCCAACAGGTTTTCTTCCAGAATGGTCCTGTATTTGGCTCCATCCACCTTCCCATCAATTTTAGCCATCTTCCCTGTCCCTGCTGAAGAAAAGCAGGCCCAAAGCATGATGCTGCCACCACCATGTTTGACAGTGGGGATGGTGTGTTCAGGGTGATGAGCTGTGTTGCTTTTACGCCAAACATATCGTTTTGCATTGTGGCCAAAAGGTTTGATTTTGGTTTCCTCTGACCAGAGCACCTTCTTCCACATGTTTGGTGTGTCTCCCAGGTGGCTTGTGGAAAACTTTAAACCAGATTTTTTATGGATATCTTTGAGAAATGGATTCTTCCATAAAGGCCAGATTTGTGCAGTGCACGACTGATTGTTGTCCTATGGACAGACTCTCCCACCTCAGCTGTAGTTATCTGCAGTTCATCCAGAGTGATCATGGGCCTCTTGGCTGCATCTCTGATCAGTCTTCTCCTTGTTTGAGATGAAAGTTTGGAGGGACGGCCGGGTCTTGGTAGATTTGCAGTGGTCTGATACTCCTTCCATTTCAATATAACTGCTTGCACAGTGCTCCTTGGGATGTTTAAAGCTTGGGAAATCTTTTTGTATCCAAATCCGGCTTTAAACTTCTCCACAACAGTATCTCGGACCTGCCTGGTGTGTTCCTTTGTCTTCATGGTTCTCTCTGCGCTTTAAACAGAACCCTGAGACTATCAAAGAGCAGGTGCATTTATACGGAGACTTGATTACACACAGGTACATTCTATTTATCATCATCAGTCATTTAGGACTCACTGAACTTCTGGAGTGAGTTTGCTGCACTGAAAGTAAAGGGGCCCAATAATATTGCACGCCCCACTTTTCAGTTTTGTATTTGTTAAAAAAGTTTAAATTATCCAATAAATTTTGTTCCACTTCACGATTGTGTCCCACTTGTTGATTCATGACAAAAAATTAAATTTTTATATCTTTATGTTTGAAGCCTGAAATGTGGCGAAATGTTGAAAGGTATATACTTTCGCAAGGCACTGTATGTATGTATGTATATACACACACACACACCAACTTGGTACCAACTCTGGTGTCTGTTGATGGTGTGTCTTACTGGGGCGAAGGAGAACTTGTTGGTGATGATGCGCGGCTGCAGCTGTCGACCTCTGAACATGATCTGCTGGACGCTGCACATCTCCTTCAGAAGGTTCCTCATCATTATCTGGTCCGGCATCGAGATCAAAGCCTGCCACAGACATCAAAGAGAATACAGGTGTCAGAGATCAAAGCCTGGAATACAGGTTTCAGAGATCAAAGCATCAGGATCAAAGTCTGGAATACAGGTGTCCGAGATCAAAGCATCAGTACAAAAGTCTGGAATACAGGTGTAAGAGATCAAAGCATCAGGAGCAAAGTCTGGAATACAGGTGTCCGAGATCAAAGCATCAGGATCAAAGTCTGGAATACAGGTGTAAGAGATCAAAGCATCAGGAGCAAAGTCTGGAATACAGGTGTCCGAGATCAAAGCATCAGGATCAAAGTCTGGAATACAGGTGTAAGAGATCAAAGCATCAGGATCAAAGCCTGGAATACAGGTGTAAGAGATCAAAGCATCAGGATCAAAGCCTGGAATACAGGTGTCCGAGATCAAAGCATCAGGATCAAAGCCTTGAATACAGCTGTCAGAGATCTGCAATGGGTGGTGGGAGGTACCATTCTACCTTGGGGGAGGAGGCAGGTGGGACATACCATTCTGCACTGGGGGAGGAGGCAGGTGGGACATACCATTCTGCACTGCGGGAGGAGGCAGGTGGGACGTACATTCTGCACAGGGAGAGGAGGCAGGTGGGACATACCATTCTGCACTGCGGGAGGAGGCAGGTGGGACGTACCATTCTGCACTGCGGGAGGAGGCAGGTGGGACGTACCATTCTGCACTGGGGAGGAGACAGGTGGGACGTACCATTCTGCACTGGGGGAGGAGGCAGGTGGGAACATACCATTCTGCACTGGGGGAGGAGGCAGGTGGGACATACCATTCTGCACTGGGAGAGGAGGCAGGTGGGACGTACCATTCTGCACTGGGGGAGGAGACAGGTGGGACATAACATTCTGCACTGGGGGAGGAGACAGGTGGGACATAGCATTCTGCACTGGGGGAGGAGGCAGGTGCGTCACTGGGGGAGGAGGCAGGTGGGACGTACCATTCTGCACTGGGGGAGGAGACAGGTGGGACATACCATTCTGCACTGGGGGAGGAGACAGGTGGGACATATCATTCTGCACTGGGGAGGAGACAAGGTGGGACATACCATTCTGCACTGGGGGAGGAGACAGGTGGGACGTACCATTCTGCACTGGGGGAGGAGACAGGTGGGACATATCATTCTGCACAGGGGGAGGAGACAGGTGGGACATATCATTCTGCACTGGGGAGGAGACAGGTGGGACGTATCATTCTGCACTGGGGGAGGAGGCAGGTGGGACGTACCATTCTGCACTGGGGGAGGAGGCAGGTGGGACATATCATTCTGCACTGGGGAGGAGACAAGTGCGTCACTGGGGGAGGAGGCAGGTGCGACGTACCATTCTGCACTGGGGGAGGAGACAGGTGGGACATACCATTCTGCACTGCGGGAGGAGGCAGGTGGGACATACCATTCTGCACTGCGGGAGGAGGCAGGTGGGACGTACCATTCTGCACAGGGAGAGGAGGCAGGTGGGACGTACCATTCTGCACTGGGGGAGGAGGCAGGTGGGAACATATCATTCTGCACTGGGGGAGGAGGCAGGTGGGACGTACCATTCTGCACTGGGGGAGGAGGCAGGTGGGACATACCATTCTGCACTAAGGGAGGAGGCAGGTGGGGTGTACCATTCTGCACTGGGGGGAGGAGACAGGTGGGACGTACCATTCTGCACTGGGGGAGGAGACAGGTGGGACATAACATTCTGCACTGGGGGAGGAGGCAGGTGGGACATACCATTCTGCACTAAGGGAGGAGGCAGGTGGGACGTACCATTCTGCACTGGGGCAGGAGACAGGTGGGACATAACATTCTGCACTGGGGGAGGAGACAGGTGGGACATAACATTCTGCACTGGGGGAGGAGACAGGTGGGACATAACATTCTGCACTGGGGGAGGAGACAGGTGGGACATAACATTCTGCACTGGGGGAGGAGACAGGTGGTACGTACCATTCTGCACTGGGGGAGGAGGCAGGTGGGACATACCATTCTGCACTAAGGGAGGAGGCAGGTGGGGTGTACCATTCTGCACTGGGGGAGGAGGCAGGTGGGACGTACCATTCTGCACTGGGGGAGGAGACAGGTGGGACATACCATTCTGCACTGGGGGAGGAGGCAGGTGGGACATACCATTCTGCACTGCGGGAAGAGGCAGGTGGGACGTACCATTCTGCACAGGGAGAGGAGGCAGGTGGGACGTACCATTCTGCACTGGGGGAGGAGGCAGGTGGGACATACCATTCTGCACTGGGAGAGGAGGCAAGTGGGACGTACCATTCTGCACTGGGGGAGGAGACAGGTGGGACATAACATTCTGCACTGGGGGAGGAGGCAGGTGGGATGTACCATTCTGCACTGGGGGAGGAGACAGGTGGGACATACCATTCTGCACTGGGGGAGGAGACAGGTGGGACATACCATTCTGCACTGGGGCAGGAGGCAGGTGGGACGTACCATTCTGCACTGCGGGAGGAGGCAGGTGGGGACGTACCATTCTACACTGGGGGAGGAGGCAGGTGGGACGTACCATTCTGCACTGCGGGAGGAGGCAGGTGGGACGTACCATTCTGCACTGGGGGAGGAGATAGGTGGGACGTACCATTCTGCACTGGGGGAGGAGACAGGTGGGACGTACCATTCTGCACTGGGGGAGGAGACAGGTGGGACGTATCATTCTGCACTGGGGGAGGAGACAGGTGGGACGTACCATTCTGCACTGCGGGAGGAGACAGGTGGGACGTATCATTCTGCACTGGGGGAGGAGACAGGTGGGACGTATCATTCTGCACTGGGGGAGGAGACAGGTGGGACATACCATTCTGCACTGGGGCAGGAGACAGGTGGGACGTACCATTCTGCACTGGGGAGGAGACAGGTGGGACATAACATTCTGCACTGGGGGAGGAGACAGGTGGGACATAACATTCTGCACTGGGGGAGGAGACAGGTGGTACGTACCATTCTGCACTGGGGGAGGAGGCAGGTGGGACATACCATTCTGCACTAAGGGAGGAGGCAGGTGGGGTGTACCATTCTGCACTGGGGGAGGAGGCAGGTGGGACGTACCATTCTGCACTGGGGGAGGAGACAGGTGGGACATACCATTCTGCACTGGGGGAGGAGGCAGGTGGGACATACCATTCTGCACTGCGGGAGGAGGCAGGTGGGACGTACCATTCTGCACAGGGAGAGGAGGCAGGTGGGACGTACCATTCTGCACTGGGGGAGGAGGCAGGTGGGAACATAACTTTCTGCACTGGGGGAGGAGGCAGGTGGGACATACCATTCTGCACTGGGAGAGGAGGCAAGTGGGACGTACCATTCTGCACTGGGGGAGGAGACAGGTGGGACGTACCATTCTGCACTGCGGGAGGAGACAGGTGGGACATAGCATTCTGCACTGGGGGAGGAGGCAGGTGGGACATACCATTCTGCACTAAGGGAGGAGGCAGGTGGGACGTACCATTCTGCACTGGGGCAGGAGACAGGTGGGACATAACATTCTGCACTGGGGGAGGAGACAGGTGGGACATAACATTCTGCACTGGGGGAGGAGGCAGGTGGGATGTACCATTCTGCACTGGGGGAGGAGACAGGTGGGACATACCATTCTGCACTGGGGGAGGAGACAGGTGGGACATACCATTCTGCACTGGGGCAGGAGACAGGTGGGACGTACCATTCTGCACTGGGGAGGAGACAGGTGGGACATAGCATTCTGCACTGGGGGAGGAGGCAGGTGGGACGTACCATTCTGCACTGCGGGAGGAGGCAGGTGGGACGTACCATTCTACACTGGGGGAGGAGGCAGGTGGGACGTACCATTCTGCACTGTGGGAGGAGGCAGGTGGGACGTACCATTCTGCACTGGGGGAGGAGATAGGTGGGACGTACCATTCTGCACTGGGGGAGGAGACAGGTGGGACATACCATTCTGCACTGGGGGAGGAGACAGGTGGGACGTATCATTCTGCACTGGGGGAGGAGACAGGTGGGACGTACCATTCTGCACTGGGGGAGGAGACAGGTGGGACATACCATTCTGCACTGCGGGAGGAGACAGGTGGGACGTATCATTCTGCACTGGGGGAGGAGACAGGTGGGACGTATCATTCTGCACTGGGGGAGGGAGACAGGTGGGACATACCATTCTGCACTGGGGCAGGAGACAGGTGGGACGTACCATTCTGCACTGGGGAGGAGACAGGTGGGACATAAAATTCTGCACTGGGGGAGGAGACAGGTGGGACATATCATTCTGCCCTGGGGGAGGAGACAGGTGGGACGTACCATTCTGCACTGGGGGAGGAGGCAGGTGGGACGTACCATTCTGCACTGCGGGAGGAGGCAGGTGGGACGTACCATTCTACACTGGGGGAGGAGGCAGGTGGGACGTACCATTCTGCACTGGGGGAGGAGACAGGTGGGACATACCATTCTGCACTAAGGGAGGAGGCAGGTGGAATGTACCATTCTGCACTGGGGGAGGAGGCAGGTGGGACGTACCATTCTGCACTGGGGGAGGAGACAGGTGGGACATACCATTCTGCACTGGGGGAGGAGGCAGGTGGGGTGTACCATTCTGCACTGGGGGAGGAGGCAGGTGGGACGTACCATTCTGCACTGGGGGAGGATGTAGATGCTGTTGAACTCGTGGATGAACCCAAACGGTGTGAGGATGTCCACCAGCTCTTGTTGGGTGTAGGGGTCCTCAGGGTCCAGCTCCGGGAGGTTACTGAGCTGCATCACGTTGCCCACGAAGCCCTTCATGTACCGGAACTGGAACCAAACACCAGGGTCAGACTCCAGGACTCTGCCAAACTTCACCATGAGCGCTTCCCTATAGGGCTTCATTGAGCTAACGTGCTGCTTTGTCCATCTGTTTACAGTTTGTGTTAGCATTAGCATCTGTTTACAGTTTGTGTTAGCATTAGCATCTGTATACAGTCTGTGTTAGCATTGTCCATCTGTATACAGTCTGTGTTAGCATTAGCATCTGTATACAGTCTGTGTTAGCATTAGCATCTGTATACAGTCTGTGTTAGCATTGTCCATCTGTATACAGTCTGTGTTAGCATTGTCTATCTGTATACAGTCTGTGTTAGCATTGTCTATCTGTATACAGTCTGTGTTAGCATTGTCTATCTGTATACAGTCTGTGTTAGCATTAGCATCTGTATACAGTCTGTGTTAGCATTGTCTATCTGTATACAGTCTGTGTTAGCATTGTCTATCTGTATACAGTCTGTGTTAGCATTGTCTATCTGTATACAGTCTGTGTTAGCATTAGCATCTGTATACAGTGTGTGTTAGCATTAGCATCTGTATACAGTCTGTGTTAGCATTAGCATCTGTATACAGTCTGTGTTAGCATTGTCTATCTGTATACAGTCTGTGTTAGCATTGTCTATCTGTATACAGTCTGTGTTAGCATTAGCATCTGTATACAGTGTGTGTTAGCATTAGCATCTGTATACAGTCTGTGTTAGCATTGTCTATCTGTATACAGTCTGTGTTAGCATTGTCTATCTGTATACAGTCTGTGTTAGCATTAGCATCTGTATACAGTCTGTGTTAGCATTGTCTATCTGTATACAGTCTGTGTTAGCATTAGCATCTGTATACAGTCTGTGTTAGCATTAGCATCTGTATACAGTCTGTGTTAGCATTAGCATCTGTATACAGTCTGTGTTAGCATTAGCATCTGTATACAGTCTGTGTTAGCATTGTCTATCTGTATACAGTCTGTGCTAGCATTAGCATCTGTATACAGTCTGTGTTAGCATTAGCATCTGTATACAGTCTGTGTTAGCATTAGCATCTGTATACAGTCTGTGTTAGCATTAGCATCTGTATACAGTCTGTGTTAGCATTAGCATCTGTATACAGTCTGTGTTAGCATTAGCATCTGTTTACAGTCTGTGTTAGCATTAGCATCTGTATACAGTCTGTGTTAGCATTAGCATCTGTATACAGTCTGTGTTAGCATTAGCATCTGTATACAGTCTGTGTTAGCATTGTCTATCTGTATACAGTCTGTGTTAGCATTAGCATCTGTATACAGTCTGTGTTAGCATTAGCATCTGTATACAGTCTGTGCTAGCATTAGCATCTGTATACAGTCTGTGTTAGCATTAGCATCTGTATACAGTCTGTGTTAGCATTAGCATCTGTATACAGTCTGTGCTAGCATTAGCATCTGTATACAGTCTGTGTTAGCATTAGCATCTGTATACAGTCTGTGCTAGCATTAGCATCTGTATACAGTCTGTGTTAGCATTGTCTATCTGTATACAGTCTGTGTTAGCATTAGCATCTGTATACAGTCTGTGTTAGCATTAGCATCTGTATACAGTCTGTGTTAGCATTAGCATCTGTATACAGTCTGTGTTAGCATTAGCATCTGTATACAGTCTGTGTTAGCATTAGCATCTGTATACAGTCTGTGTTAGCATTAGCATCTGTATACAGTCTGTGTTAGCATTAGCATCTGTATACAGTCTGTGTTAGCATTAGCATCTGTATACAGTCTGTGTTAGCATTGTCTATCTGTATACAGTCTGTGTTAGCATTAGCATCTGTATACAGTCTGTGCTAGCATTAGCATCTGTATACAGTCTGTGTTAGCATTAGCATCTGTATACAGTCTGTGTTAGCATTAGCATCTGTATACAGTCTGTGTTAGCATTAGCATCTGTATACAGTCTGTGTTAGCATTAGCATCTGTATACAGTCTGTGTTAGCATTAGCATCTGTATACAGTCTGTGTTAGCATTAGCATCTGTATACAGTCTGTGCTAGCATTAGCATCTGTATACAGTCTGTGTTAGCATTAGCATCTGTATACAGTCTGTGTTAGCATTAGCATCTGTATACAGTCTGTGTTAGCATTAGCATCTGTATACAGTCTGTGTTAGCATTAGCATCTGTATACAGTCTGTGCTAGCATTAGCATCTGTATACAGTCTGTGTTAGCATTAGCATCTGTATACAGTCTGTGTTAGCATTAGCATCTGTATACAGTCTGTGTTAGCATTAGCATCTGTATACAGTCTGTGTTAGCATTAGCATCTGTATACAGTCTGTGTTAGCATTAGCATCTGTATACAGTCTGTGCTAGCATTAGCATCTGTATACAGTCTGTGTTAGCATTAGCATCTGTATACAGTCTGTGTTAGCATTAGCATCTGTATACAGTCTGTGTTAGCATTAGCATCTGTATACAGTCTGTGTTAGCATTAGCATCTGTATACAGTCTGTGTTAGCATTAGCATCTGTATACAGTCTGTGTTAGCATTAGCATCTGTATACAGTCTGTGTTAGCATTAGCATCTGTATACAGTCTGTGTTAGCATTAGCATCTGTATACAGTCTGTGTTAGCATTAGCATCTGTATACAGTCTGTGTTAGCATTAGCATCTGTATACAGTCTGTGTTAGCATTAGCATCTGTATACAGTCTGTGTTAGCATTAGCATCTGTATACAGTCTGTGTTAGCATTAGCATCTGTATACAGTCTGTGTTAGCATTAGCATCTGTATACAGTCTGTGTTAGCATTAGCATCTTTATACAGTCTGTGTTAGCATTAGCATCTGTATACAGTCTGTGTTAGCATTAGCATCTGTATACAGTCTGTGTTAGCATTAGCATCTGTATACAGTCTGTGTTAGCATTAGCATCTGTATACAGTCCGTGTTAGCATTAGCATCTGTATACAGTCCGTGTTAGCATTAGCATCTGCATACAGTCTGTGTTAGCATTAGCATCTGTATACAGTCTGTGTTAGCATTAGCATCTGCATACAGTCTGTGTTAGCATTAGCATCTGTATACAGTCTGTGTTAGCATTAGCATCTGTATACAGTCTGTGTTAGCATTAGCATCTGTATACAGTCTGTGTTAGCATTAGCATCTGTATACAGTCTGTGTTAGCATTGTCTATCTGTATACAGTCTGTGTTAGCATTAGCATCTGTATACAGTCTGTGTTAGCATTAGCATCTGTATACAGTCTGTGTTAGCATTAGCATCTGTATACAGTCTGTGTTAGCATTGTCTATCTGTATACAGTCTGTTAGCATTAGCATCTGTATACAGTCTGTGTTAGCATTAGCATCTGTATACAGTCTGTGTTAGCATTAGCATCTGTATACAGTCTGTGTTAGCATTAGCATCTGTATACAGTCTGTGTTAGCATTAGCATCTGTATACAGTCTGTGTTAGCATTAGCATCTGTATACAGTCTGTGTTAGCATTAGCATCTGTATACAGTCTGTGTTAGCATTGTCTATCTGTATACAGTCTGTGTTAGCATTAGCATCTGTATACAGTCTGTGTTAGCATTAGCATCTGTATACAGTCTGTGTTAGCATTAGCATCTGTATACAGTCTGTGTTAGCATTGTCTATCTGTATACAGTCTGTTAGCATTAGCATCTGTATACAGTCTGTGTTAGCATTAGCATCTGTATACAGTCTGTGTTAGCATTAGCATCTGTATACAGTCTGTGTTAGCATTAGCATCTGTATACAGTCTGTGTTAGCATTAGCATCTGTATACAGTCTGTGTTAGCATTAGCATCTGTATACAGTCTGTGTTAGCATTAGCATCTGTATACAGTCTGTGTTAGCATTAGCATCTGTATATGTATCTGTATAGAAACGTAACAGAACTTACTCCTGGAGAAAGTATTGTAGAGTTTGGAATTTGTCCTGCAGCGAGAAAACAACAGATGTCAAATCCTACAGACAAAAACATCTGGAGAAAACTAAGAACTAAAACTTACGAAAGGCGTGGCTAGCGAGTTTAGACAGAGCCTCGGCAAACTTCTGAGGAAACCTGGTGGTAGGGCCAGAGCTGGGTCCAGAGCTGGGTCCAGAGCTGGGTCTAGAGCTGGGTCTAGAGCTGGGTCTAGAGCTGGGTCTAGATCTGGATCTAGACTTGGGACCAGAGCTGGGACCAGAGCTGGGTCCAGAGCTGGGTCCAGAGCTGGGTCCAGAGCTGGGTCCAGAGCTGGGTCCAGAGCTGGGTCTAGAGCTGGGTCTAGAGCTGGGTCTAGATCTGGATCTAGACTTGGGACCAGAGCTGGGACCAGAGCTGGGTCTAGGGCCAGTACTAGCACCAGGAGCAGCGCTGGGCCTCGGAGTGGGTCTTGTCGGACTGGTTCGCTTGGCCGTGCCTGGTTCAGGACTTGGTTTAAGGTCTGAGTTTGGATCTGGCTTGGGTTCTTCTGTCAGCGTTGTTTCCACAGACACAACACCATCTGAAGAAACAAATCCACACAAAACACACTTAGCTTTGACTCGGGCTGGGACACGACGATGGCAGCGAGTGGCAACACTGGAACATTCTCTCAATGACAGAGGCTTGGGGTGTTCCGACCAGAAGTCCTGGGCTAACAGAGCTATGCTAGCGGAGATAAGCTAGCGGAGATAAGCTAGCGGAGATAAGCTAGCGGAGATAAGCTAGCGGAGATAAGCTAGCGGAGATAAGCTAGCGGAGATAAGCTAGCGGAGATAAGCTAGCGGAGATAAGCTAGCGGAGATAAGCTAGCGGAGATAAGCTAGCGGAGATAAGCTAGCGGATAAGCTAGCGGAGATAAGCTAGCGGAGATAAGCTAGCGGAGATAAGCTAGCGGAGATAAGCTAGCGGAGATAAGCTAGCGGAGATAAGCTAACGGAGCTATGCTAGCGGAGATAAGCTAGCGGAGATAAGCTAGCGGCTTTTTGTGTACACTTCTCCTTCAATAATGCAGCTCTGCAGCGGCTGTGTCCAGAGACTTTCCAGAGACTTAATATAACAGCAGTATGTGTTCACGAAGGTGCGGCATCCGTTTATTTTATTATTACACGGTACTTCTGCATCGGCGAACATGCTAACTGCGCGACATGCTAGCTGTGCTAGTTTAGTCACCGGAGAATGACAATGGGCTGGAGGTTCACGAGCACACACAGACAGACAGTAGTCTTAAGGGGAAAGGACAGAGTTTAAGTTGTTATTTGTGAATGTAGATGATTTTTTCAGTAAGATAGGTCTATGTTCAACATAACTGTTTAATTCATGATTATTTACTAGAAAAGCACTCTTTAGCTTAAAGCCCTCAAGTTTACATTGGTGACTGTATTCTTTCAGTTGCTCTAAACGAGTATTTCGGGTGAACTTGTATTTTATTGAATGTTATATACACATGCCTAAATATGTTTAATAATTCTTTCTGTACATGACACAAACTTCATTTCACTTCTTAAATATCACTGCGTCTGTCTCCTATAAGATGTATTTAACTGACATTCAAACACATGCTTTGGAGCCAAACTTTAGCCTAAACTTGATATTCAGAACGTCTGCACATCACTACAGAAACCAGTCACAAAGATCCAAATCTAAAAACCGTCAAAATGACTGCTCTGGGAGTTCCAGTGTTCTGTAGGATCTCACCATCTTTCCCTGGGACTTGTTCGGCGTCTGACACATCCATCATCTCTGCTGCCGTGTCCCCAGTCGTCTCTGTCTCCTCTTCTCTACATGTCTCGGTGTTCTCAGCCACAGCGCCCCCTGGTGTCGCCTCAGCCTCTGCACTTCCCATACACACGTCCTCAGGGACCAGAACAGATCCATCCTGCTCCATCGCAGCATCAGACACCACCTCGTTCTCAACACAATTCTCAGTTTGTCCAGAGGCCTCTTGCTCAGGTTGGGAATGTCCACCGTCTCTCTGTGGTAGACTCTCATCTGGTGACGTCTTCTGGACTGGTAGACTCTCATCTGGGGACGTCTTCTGGACTGGTAGGGTCTCATCTGGTGACGTCTTCTGGACTGGTAGGGTCTCATCTGGTGACGTCTTCTGGACTGGTAGGGTCTCATCTGGTGACGTCTTCTGGACTGGTAGACTCTCATCTGGGGACGTCTTCTGGACTGGTAGGGTCTCATCTGGTGACGTCTTCTGGACTGGTAGGGTCTCATCTGGTGACGTCTTCTGGACTGGTAGACTCTCATCTGGTGACGTCTTCTGGACTGGTAGGGTCTCATCTGGTGACGTCTTCTGGACTGGTAGGGTCTCATCTGGTGACGTCTTCTGGACTGGTAGACTCTCATCTGGGGACGTTTTCTGGACTGGTAGGGTCTCATCTGGGGACGTCTTCTGGACTGGTAGACTCTCATCTGGGGACGTCTTCTGGACTGGTAGGGTCTCATCTGGGGACGTCTTCTGGACTGGTAGGGTCTCATCTGGGGACGTCTTCTGGACTGGTAGGGTCTCATCTGGGGACGTCTTCTGGACTGGTAGGGTCTCATCTGGGGACGTCTTCTGGACTGGTAGGGTCTCATCTGGGGACGTCTTCTGGACTGGTAGAGTCTCATCTGGTGACGTCTTCTGGACTGGTAGGGTCTTATCTGGGGACGTCTTCTGGACTGGTAGACTCTCATCTGGGGACGTCTTCTGGACTGGTAGACTCTCATCTGGGGACGTCTTCTGGACTGGTAGACTCTCATCTGGGGACGTCTTCTGGACTGGTAGAGTCTCAGATGCTTTCTGGTCAACAGTATCCACATTTCGAATTGGACCAGTTTCTTCCAACTCTTTACTTGGGCCAGTTCCTTCCATTTCTTGAATTGGACCAGTTTCATCCAAACCCTTCTCTTTGGGTTCTTCCACTTTGGAATCTCCATTTTCCAAACGTTGCTCTGAAGTTGGAGATGCTTTTTCCTGCTCGTCCAGTTTGTTCGTTGGCGCGGCAGGTCCTTCACCAGCTGGGTTTGGTTCTTCTTTAGCCACTTCTTCGTCTTCGCAATCCGTCCCGCTGCTGATTTCAATGGGTTCCTGGTCCATGGCTTTGACTTCCATTACTTCTGAAGCGTTGGTTTCTGGTTTGGATGGCCGTGAAGCCATCTTGCCGTGACGGATCGGAACCTCTTTAAGACTGGAGAGTTGGACCGATCTGAGGTTCTGGGAAACAGCACCTCTTCTCTCCGTGGTCACAAGCACTTCGGCAATGCCTATGTTAGTGGAACCGATGGTGGGAACAGTGGAGAGGTTGGAGATGTTGGAGATTTTGGAAATGGTCTGAGGCGTTGTAGCAGCAGCTTGTGTTCCTCTTGTGTTCTTGGTCGTTGGCGCTGGATCTTTCTTCGCAGCAGAGTTGCCGGTTCGTGCTGGTCTCGCTGGAGGCGGTTTGTTTGCTGTGGCTTTAGGTCCCGACCATTTGGAAACAGATTTGGACCCAGCAATCGATCTGTGAGGAATAGTAGAGCTGGGTTAGGGTTACACTAGTAAAACACACAGACTGAAGTTGAAGAATGGAGACTGATGCAGGAGGCTCTAAGGACAGAGTTTGTAATCATTGCATTTTCTGTGTCTCAGTATCGCTACTCTGTCCTTTGGTCCTGTGTAACCAGTACCAGGTCCTTCTCTAGTCCCTCTTGGTCCTGGTTCTATCCAGGCCGAGCTGGTCCTAAAGTGTCACTGACAGGGATTGGCCAGTGCTGTGGAAGACATAGTTAAAGGAATTTTGCTGGATACTGTGTAGCGTAGCGTAGAGTAGGGTAGGGTAATGTAGGGTAGGGTTGGGTAATGTAGGGTAGGGTAATGTAAGTAGGGTAGAGTAGGGTAGGGTAATGTAGGGTAGGGTAGGGTAATGTAGGGTAGGGTAATGTAGGGTAGGGTAATGTAGGGTAGAGTAGGGTAGGGTAATGTAGGGTAGGGTAGAGTGCGGTAGGGTAGAGTAGGGTAGGGTAGGGCAGAGCAGAGCAGAGTGTGGCTCTTACTTCACGGTGGACTTTATAGGTTTGGTGATCTTCTTGGGGGCAGCTCCTGGGTCACTGCCCTGAGCCGCAGACATCACCTCCTGGTACGTCTCCTGCAAGACCAGGACAAAAACACTAGTTACTAATGGTTCTCTTGGATATGAGACAACGCACACGGTCCTCCACACGCACACACACGGTCCTCCACACCTCCACACGCACACACACGGTCCTCCACACACACACACACGGTCCTCCACACACACACACGGTCCTCCACACGCACACACACGGTCCTCCACACACACACACGGTCCTCCACACACACACACGGTCCTCCACACGCACCACACACGGTCCTCCACACCTCCACACGCACACACACGGTCCTCCACACACACACACACGGTCCTCCACACACACACACGGTCCTCCCACGCACACACACGGTCCTCCACACGCACACACACGGCCCTCCACACACGGCCCTCCACACACGGCCCTCCACACACGGATCCTCCACACACACGGTCCTCCACACACACACACACGGTCCTCCACACACACACACACGGTCCTCCACACACAGTCCTCCACACGCACACACACGGTCCTCCACACGCACACACACGGTCCTCCACACACAGTCCTCCACACGCACACACACGGTCCTCCACACGCACACACACGGTCCTCCACACGCACACACACGGTCCTCCACACGCACACACACGGTCCTCCACACGCACATGCGGTCCTCCACACGCACATGCGGTCCTCCGCACACACACGCGGTCCTCCACACACACACACACGGTCCTCCACACACACATGCGGTCCTCCGCACACACACGCGGTCCTCCACACGCACACACACACACACACGCACACACACTGTCCTCCACACACACACGGTCCTCCACACACACACACACACACACACGCACACACACTGTCCTCCACACACACGCGGTCCTCCACACACACACGGCCCTCCACACACACGCGGTCCTCCACACACACACACACACGCGGTCCTCCACACACACACGGCCCTCCACACACACGCGGTCCTCCACACACACGCGGTCCTCCACACACACACGCACACACACTGTCCTCCACACACACGCGGTCCTCCACACACACGCGGTCCTCCACACACACACACACACGCGGTCCTCTCCACACACACACACACACACCACGCGGTCCTCCACACACACGCGGTCCTCCACACACACACACACACACGGTCCTCCACACACACACACGGTCCTCCACACACGCGGTCCCCACACACACACACACACGGTCCTCCACACACACACACACACGGTCCTCCACACACACGCGGTCCTCCACACACACGCGGTCCTCCACACACACGCCCACACGCGGTCCTCCACACACACGCGGTCCTCCACACACACGCGGTCCTCCACACACACGCGGTCCTCCACACACACGCGGTCCTCCACACACACGCGGTCCTCCACACACACGCGGTCCTCCACACACACACGGTCCTCCACACACACACGGTCCTCCACACACACACGGTCCTCCACACACACACGCGGTCCTCCACACACACGCGGTCCTCCACACACACACACACACACACGGTCCTCCACACACACGCGGTCTTCCACACACACACACACACACACGGTCCTCCACACACACGCGGTCCTCACACACACACACACACACACACACGGTCCTCCACACACACACGGTCCTCCACACACACACACACACACACGGTCCTCCACACACACACACACACACGGTCCTCCACACACACACGGTCCTCCACACACACGCGGTCCTCCACACACACACGCGGTCCTCCACACACACACACACACACACGGTCCTCCACACACACACGGTCCTCCACACACACACACACACACGGTCCTCCACACACACACACACACACGGTCCTCCACACACACACACACGGTCCTCCACACACACGCGGTCCTCCACACACACGCGGTCCTCCCACACACACACACACACGGTCCTCCACACACACGCGGTCCTCCACACACACACACACGGTCCTCCACACACGGTCCTCCACACACGGTCCTCCACACACACACGGTCCTCCACACACACACGGTCCTCCACACACACACGGTCCTCCACACACACACGGTCCTCCACACACACACGGTCCTCCCACACACACACGGTCCTCCACACACACACGGTCCTCCACACACACACGGTCCTCCACACACACACGGTCCTCCACACACACACGGTCCTCCACACACACACGGTCCTCCACACACACACGGTCCTCCACACACACACGGTCCTCCACACACACACACACACACACACACGGTCCTCCACACACACACGGTCCTCCCACACACACACGGTCCTCCACACACACACGGTCCTACACACACACACGGTCCTCCACACACACACGGTCCTACACACACACACACGCGGTCCTCCACACACACACGGTCCTACACACACACACACGCGGTCCTCCACACACACACGGTCCTCCACACACACGCGGTCCTCCACACACACACGCGGTCCTCCACACACACACGCGGTCCTCCACACACGGTCCTCCACACACGGTCCTCCACACACGGTCCTCCACACACGGTCCTCCACACACACACGGTCCTCCACACACGGTCCTCCACACACGGTCCTCCACACACGGTCCTCCACACACGGTCCTCCACACACGGTCCTCCACACACGGTCCTCCACACACGGTCCTCCACACACGGTCCTCCACACACGGTCCTCCACACACGGTCCTCCACACACGGTCCTCCACACACGGTCCTCCACACACGGTCCTCCACACACGGTCCTCCACACACGGTCCTCCACACACGGTCCTCCACACACGGTCCTCCACACACGGTCCTCCACACACGGTCCTCCCACACGGTCCTCCACACACGGTCCTCCACACACGGTCCTCCACACACGGTCCTCCACACACGGTCCTCCACACACGGTCCTCCACACACGGTCCTCCACACACGGTCCTCCACACACTTTGGTAGATGCAGGCTGTACGTGAGGATTGACGTGGATGACTGCGGCTCACCTTGTATTTGACCAGCAACACCGGATGGCCTTTGATCTTTATGTCCACTTTGTTTCTCAGCTTCTTTGCATCTTCCTCGTTCTCGAAACACACCACAGCCTTCAGGAACAAGGACATTTATTAAAGCCAGTTTTAAAAGCTGGGGTACCCAACTTATTGGCCTCTCTCTCTGGCCCCTCTCTGCCTCTCTCTCTCTGGCCTCGCTCTCTGGTCTCTCTCTCTCTGGTCTCTCTCTCTCTGGTCTCTCTCTCTGGTCTCTCTCTCTGGTCTCTCTCTCTGGTCTCTCTCTCTGGTCCTCTCTCTCTGGTCTCTCTCTCTGGTCTCTCTCTCTGGTCTCTCTCTCTGGTCTCTCTCTCTCTGGTCTCTCTCTCTGGTCTCTCTCTCTCTGGTCTCTCTCTCTGGTCTCTCTCTCTGGTCTCTCTCTCTGGTCTCTCTCTCTGGTCTCTCTCTCTGGTCTCTCTCTCTGGTCTCTCTCTCTGGTCTCTCTCTCTGGTCTCTCTCTCTCTGGTCTCTCTCTCTGGTCTCTCTCTCTGGTCTCTCTCTCTGGTCTCTCTCTGGTCTCTCTCTCTGGTCTCTCTCTCTCTGGTCTCTCTCTCTCTCTGGTCTCTCTCTCTCTGGTCTCTCTCTCTGGTCTCTCTCTCTGGTCTCTCTCTCTGGTCTCTCTCTCTGGTCTCTCTCTCTGGTCTCTCTCTCTGGTCTCTCTCTCTGGTCTCTCTCTCTGGTCTCTCTCTCTGGTCTCTCTCTCTGGTCTCTCTCTCTGGTCTCTCTCTCTGGTCTCTCTCTCTGGTCTCTCTCTCTGGTCTCTCTCTCTGGTCTCTCTCTCTGGTCTCTCTCTCTGGTCTCTCTCTCTGGTCTCTCTCTCTGGTCTCTCTCTCTGGTCTCTCTCTCTGGTCTCTCTCTCTGGTCTCTCTCTCTGGTCTCTCTCTCTGGTCTCTCTCTCTGGTCTCTCTCTCTCTGGTCTCTCTCTCTGGTCTCTCTCTCTCTGGTCTCTCTCTCTGGTCTCTCTCTCTGGTCTCTCTCTCTGGTCTCTCTCTCTGGTCTCTCTCTCTGGTCTCTCTCTCTGGTCTCTCTGGCCTCGCTCCCTGGTCCTGGGATACGCACTTACACCATGTGGCAGTGTGTCTTTAGTGAAACACCAACCTGGTCTTTTTGCCGAAACAGTAGCACAGATTTGGTTTTTCCAAACTTCTCAGCGAACGCCATGACGTCATCGTGAGAAAGCGGCGACACGATGCCGCCCAGACGCACCATCGTCGAGGGCTTCACCGTCTGCACAACACACTGGTCATTACTCACGTCCTCTTTATGTATATAGCACCGTTTATAACAAGCTTCTAGAGAGATACAGAGACAGAAGGCTGCAGCACACACAGATTCATGTAGAGGTGGGGATGTGGGGACTACATTGTAATGTGATATTTGGACCAGTTTACATTATCGTGATTAACATATCACAATACAGACGTATGTGATTCTAACATATCACGATACAGACAGTCTGTGATTCTAACATATCACGATACAGACAGTCTGTGATTCTAACATATCACGATACAGACAGTCTGTGATTCTAACATATCACGATACAGACAGTCTGTGATTCTAACATATGTAGGATGAGAATCCAAACTGTTGTTGCTGCTGTTCCATCTACCAGACCAGGACTCTCAGACTGTGATTTTAGTGCCCCCTAGCGGCAACAAAGGACTATACACATTCCAAACTTAAGTGTGCTGTATATGCAACTAAAATGTAAACCTGCATCTCTGTTGTCATTAATCTTTATTGAAGTGTGAGTCACGATGTCTGTTGAAGTGTTTGTGCTTTAAACAATTGTGTTTAATATGTCTCATGCCCAGAAGTTCCTGTGTTGTGAAAAGCCGGAAACAGGAAGTGACTACAACGTACCCGCCCCTAAGACTGGAGACAAAACCAGTCTGAATGCAGAGCGCGCCCTCTTGAATTTTTGGCCTTCTTGCTCTCCTCGGCTTTTCGTCTCTCCTGGGTTTCGACCCTCACGTTCTGTACCCGCGGCTGGATCCGCGCGTATGAGCTCAAACAGGCTCGTTTCAACTCTCTGAACTTGCTCAATAAACTGCTTTCTCCCCTGCACAACAACAAGCGGGAAGGGACGCGACGCTACACAGCCGAATACTATGAGACAACAACAAAGGAACTTTTCTGGGATCAAAGCCGGACCACGTGTCCACCAACAAAGAAACTTTACTAAAAGCAACCTTCACACAGTAAGAAGTATCGTTGAATACCGATGTGTTTAAATGTGTCTGCTTTTGGGTTATTGTGCACATTCTTTGAATTGTGACTCACAGTTTCTTATGCTCTGAGGTTTTTCGTTTGGTAAATAAACAGCTAAATCTCTATCAGCCTCCAGTGTTATTAGTTAGTAGTTTGGAAGATGGGCTCTCTGGCGAATAGAACTCACACTTTTAGATATTTATGAGATTGATTTTAAAACCCCGCTTGATTCTTTTAGTTGGGTCTTGAGACTTTTCTTTCCCCCTCTTCAGATAGGGTATCTCTATATTAGTCAAAATTAGACCATTCTTAGAACAAGCACACCCTTATAAAGGTAGATATAAGGGAATTTCCAATAAGGAATAGTTACGACTGTGTAGATATGTTTCAGATATGCAATGTATCCAAATGCACTGCATCTAAGACATATATGCATTTAGTTACCCTACATATATCACGATACAAACTTATGTGATCCTGTGATACATTGTATTCTGACCCTCATATTATTCAAAGAGTTTAAAAACAAGGAGAAGACTCGTCTGTGTGACATTTATTATGGTCTGAACATGAAGCAAACACTGAGGAGGGAAGAGCTGACACCATTTCCCAGGACCTTATGTGTCCTGAATGTTATGAGGAGATGGAGGTCACGGACTCACCTTAAATCCAGGGGTGAGGGTCTTGGCCACAGGCTTCTTCTCTACTCTCTTGGGGCCTGTAGGGGGCACTACCTGAGGAGCAGAGGGCTTCATCTGCTGCATCTGTGACATGATGACAGGGACCAGCATCTGGGCCAGAGCCGGGAGGTCCGCAGAGCCAGCGAGGGGTCCCACCGCTATAACACATATGTCACTTTATACACACGTGTGATGTCACTTTATACACACGTGTGATGTCACATTATACACACGTGTGATGTCACATTATACACACGTGTGATGTCACATTATACACACGTGTGATGTCACATTATACACACGTGTGATGTCACATTATACACACGTGTGATGTCACATTATACACACGTGTGATGTCACATTATACACACGTGTGATGTCACATTATACACACGTGTGATGTCACATTATACACACGTGTGATGTCACATTATACACACGTGTGATGTCACATTATACACACGGGTGATGTCACATTATACACACGGGTGATGTCACATTATACACACGTGACATGGTCTTGACCTACAGCACTGAGGTTTAGATATTAATGTCCTGCCTCAGAATCCTGAACCAAGACAGAGAACCATGAGACAGAACCAGAGACAGAACCAGAGACAGAACCACGGGACAGAACCACGGGACAGAACCACGGGACAGAACCACGGGACAGAACCACGGGACAGAACCACGAGAAGCTTCGATAAAAAATCTGTCAAATGCCAAAGAACTAATAAAGTTACATCCATGTGCTCAGGAGACCTACTGCAGAGTGTGACATCACTGGTTTAAATCCAAATCATCAGATTGTTAAAGGAATAGTTCACCGTTTTTACATACTGACATATGTTCTTACCTTACCTTAGACTAGTTAATACGTACCTGTGTGATCTTAGTCCGTGCGCTCTGTTATGCAAACGGAGCAAAAACGGGAGGACAAATGCAGCCTCCTCTGGTCACTGTGTAGCACCAAAAGGTAGCTCCCGCTAGAAGCTACCAAACTCTTCCAAGTGTTCCCTATTAAATGTATATAGTTACGTGACGTGTTACACTGCAAAGTATAGTAACACAGAAATGTAACTGTCGATTTTCTCAGCGGATAAAACGGGTACTATATTGTGAGGCGTAGTAATCTGAGGTGCGCTACGTCCGCGCACTAACTTCGGAGACTTCTCTCTCGCTCACTTCCGTCAATAGAAGCAGCGTGACTTGTAGTACGGAGAGAAGTTAGTGCGCGGACGTAGCGCACCTCAGATTACTACGCCTCACAATATAGTACCCGTTTTATCCGCTGAGAAAATCGACAGTTACATTTCTGTGTTACTATACTTTGCAGTGTAACACGTCACGTAACTATATACATTTAATAGGGAACACTTGGAAGAGTTTGGTAGCTTCTAGCGGGAGCTACCTTTTGGTGCTACACAGTGACCAGAGGAGGCTGCATTTGTCCTCCCGTTTTTGCTCCGTTTGCATAACAGAGCGCACGGACTAAGATCACACAGGTACGTATTAACTAGTCTAAGGTAAGGTAAGAACATATGTCAGTATGTAAAAACGGTGAACTATTCCTTTAATGTGAACCAAAACTCCTCGCCTTAGTCTTCACTAACACTGGGTGTGCCACAAGGATCGGCACTCTGCCCCTCTTCACTCTACATGCTGCCATTAAACATTAAAAACATTAACTTTCACAGCTGCAGACACAGATTTACGTTCATAAAACCAGATCAGTAAGAAAAGGCAGAAGAACAGATCCACTCATTTGTCTCCTCAAGGCCTCACTCCTGTAGCGCCCCCTGCTGGCAGCGTGCCCTAAATCCTAACTTTAAAATCTAACATACAAAGCCATAAATGGCTCTTCCTACCTCCAAGTCTTGTTAGTGTCAGACCAACCAATCAGAGCACTGCGCTCGCTAACACCCGCCTACACATGGAGCGGGAGTGTCTCGTAGATTAAACGGTTAAGTCAGTTTTAAATCTTTGGTTAATGATAATTCATGGACATCGTAATCATCATGGCCCTCTGTGCTCGGCAGAGAAACATCTGCAAAGATCTCTCTGGACCAATGAGAGACCATTAACGGCACCATGTGTCATATGTGGATCTGTGGAAGTGTGAGAACCACAAAGAAGACAGTTTCACAGATGTCAGACCTGAGCTCTCCAGCGCCTGGCGGGTCATCTGCTCCAGCTCCCTCTGTGCAGACGTCTTCTCTGACGGGCGAGTGTCACGGACTCCGGATGGAGACTCGCTCAGGTTCCATGGAAACCTGGCTGGTCTTGAAGGAGAGTAGGACCTCAGGGACCTCTGAGGAGAGTACCCTTCAGGGGAGTACCTGTCAGGGGAGTACCTGGAGGAGCGCCCAGGGGAGGACCCGCGCTCTCGGCTCCTGCGCCTCCTCCTCTGGGGGGAGAAGCTTCTGTGTGGTGAGGTCTTCTTCCTCTGGGGGGAGGGGCTTCTGCGTGGGGAGGTCTTCCTCCTCTGGGGGGAGGGGCTTCTGCGTGGGGGGGTCTTCCTCCTCTGGGGGGAGGGGCTTCTGCGTGGGGGGGTCTTCCTCCTCTGGGGGGAGGGGCTTCTGCGTGAGGCCTTGCGACGCTGCAAGACATTTTCTCGTGATGGGCATCTTCGTGGGGAGGTCTTCCTCCTCTGAGGGGAGGGGCTGCGGTCCTCTGAAGTGTGTGAGCGTCTGGGGGAGCGTCTCCGTCTGCGTTGGGGCGAGTCTCGGCGATCACGAGAACGAGCTCGATGCGGCGGAGGAGACACAGAACGAGATCTGGAATAAAACCAACGAACAGAGAATGAGAGAACACAGAGGCGCGTCTGCAGAGACGCGGCCGCTACACGGCAGCCTACACCCACGGTAGCCCACACCCACGGTAGCCTACACCTACGCCACGAACGCCTCCGGCAGCCTACACCCACTGTAGCCTACACCTAGGCCAGCCTACATCTACGCCAACCTACACCAACCTACACCTACGCCAGCCTACACCTACGCCACCCTCACATACGGCCTACCCTGCTGGGGGCTGGATGGACTGGACTCACACATTAGTCCATTACCATCACTTCTACGCGTTGCAAGGTCTCAGTTATCGTGGTGGTCATGAGGGTCACGGTGGTCATGAGGGTCATGAGGGTCACGGTGGTCATGAGGGTCGTGGTGGTCATGAGGGTCACGGTGGTCATGAGGGTCATGAGGGTCACGGTGGTCATGAGGGTCGTGGTGGTCATGAGGGTCATGGTGGTCATGAGGGTCGCGGTGGTCATGAGGGTCACGGTGGTCATGAGGGTCACGGTGGTCATGAGGGTCGCGGTGGTCATGAGGGTTGTGAGGGTCACGGTGGTCATGAGGGTCACGGTGGTCATGAGGGTCACGGTGGTCATGAGGGTCACGGTGGTCATGAGGGTCGTGGTGGTCATGAGGGTCGCGGTGGTCATGAGGGTCGTGGTGGTCATGAGGGTCGCGGTGGTCATGAGGGTCGCGGTGGTCATGAGGGTCACGGTGGTCATGAGGGTCGCGGTGGTCATGAGGGTCGTGGTGGTCATGAGGGTCGCGGTGGTCATGAGGGTCGCGGTGGTCATGAGGGTCACGGTGGTCATGAGGGTCACGAGGGTCACGGTGGTCATGAGGGTCACGGTGGTCATGAGGGTCACGGTGGTCATGAGGGTCACGGTGGTCATGAGGGTCACGGTGGTCATGAGGGTCGTGGTGGTCATGAGGGTCGTGAGGGTCACGGTGGTCATGAGGGTCACGGTGGTCATGAGGGTCACGGTGGTCATGAGGGTCGCGGTGGTCATGAGGGTTGTGAGGGTCACGGTGGTCATGAGGGTCACGGTGGTCATGAGGGTCACGGTGGTCATGAGGGTCACGGTGGTCATGAGGGTCGTGGTGGTCATGAGGGTCGTGGTGGTCATGCGGGTCGTGGTGGTCATGAGGGTCACGGTGGTCATGGTGGTCACGAGGGTCGTGGTGGTCATGAGGGTCGCGGTGGTCATGAGGGTCGCGGTGGTCATGAGGGTCGTGGTGGTCATGAGGGTCATGGTGGTCATGAGGGTGAGGATCACGGTGGTCATGAGGGTCACGGTGGTCATGAGGGTCACAGTGGTCATGAGGGTCACGGTGGTCATGAGGGTCGTGGTGGTCATGAGGGTCGTGAGGGTCACGGTGGTCATGAGGGTCACGGTGGTCATGAGGGTCACGGTGGTCATGAGGGTCACGGTGGTCATGAGGGTCACGGTGGTCATGAGGGTCGCGGTGGTCATGAGGGTCACGGTGGTCATGAGGGTCGCGGTGGTCATGAGGGTCATGGTGGTCATGAGGGTCATGGTGGTCATGAGGGTCACGGTGGTCATGAGGGTCGCGGTGGTCATGAGGGTCATGGTGGTCATGAGGGTCATGGTGGTCATGAGGGTCATGGTGGTCATCCATCTGTACACAGATCGCAGTATACACCAACATTATCCAGTTCTTGCTTGTATTAAAGTAACTGAAGAGGAGTGGACCAAAATTCCAGGTATAAAGACCATAAAGACGTAGGAAGGCAGAGAGCAGACCTGCGTGAGTGGCGGTGCGTGGAGCGAGACCGGCGGCGCTGTGGGCTGGAAGAACGAGAGCGAGGGCGGAGATGCTCCTGGTGCCGCGGGAGAACTGTCCCCAAGTCTCTGCAGGACCCAGAGAGAAACACATGCTTTAGACGCCAAAGAAGAATCACTGCAGCAACCAGCTCCCCATGAAGGTTGGCCATTTTTATTTTCATAAGAGTTTTTATATTAAATGTATCAAAGGTCAAAGATCAAAGGGTTTTTAACCCAAATTAAATACATATATTTATTTTTCTATATGCAGTATACTGTGCTTAATTATTTTTTATTTACAAATGGACCATATTGTGTCCTTAATAAAGATGAATGAATAATAATCCACATGGTCCTCGTTGGTTCCACTGGTTTTCTCACCTGCATAGTTTCATCTGTTCCCCTTTATTCTCCGTTTTTAAATTGTTTCTGAAAGTTCTGATGGTTTGAACATTAGATTCTCTTTATTCTTTTATCGTCTTCAATCACAACAACAGTCCCTCAGACTTGACAAAACTGTTGATTCTCCAACACAGATTAGAGAATCTGAGACCACAGGGAGAAACCACATGGTATTGGACCATCGGGAGAGACCAGTGCGCATGAATGTAGAGTGTCCTGGACCAAGTGCAGTTTAGCATCGGACCATTAGACACAAACAGATGCATGTGGGAGACACTGTCCTGCTGCTGATATATACATTCATTACATTATAGTAACGTAAACAAGGTCATAATCTCACCTGGCAGTGACTTCTCCATTCCATTCTGGATATCTGCAAGACAAACTCTCTCCGTCAGATTCAAGATGTGCCTGATTCAGTCTAACAGCATTAAAGGAGAAGACGAGGGACGCAACACGGATAATGTCTGTATTAAAACTCACTTGATTTACCCTTTTGGGAAATACACAATTCTGGCACCAGAAGGGTTCATCAGAGTAAAAAACATGTGTAAGACTAAGTGTGGAGGAAAAGCCTAGATATAAAAAAGGCCTGAGAGATGAAGTCCGGTGGTTTAGGCCTGGTCTCCCTGTGCAGAGCTGGGCTTTCAGACACATCAGAAAGATACAAAAGACCATCAAGGGACTTTAAAATCAAGATTACACTCAAATGTAAAAGAAAGAAGGAGAGTTTGTGCTCAAACTGAGACTGCGTGTCCAGGTCACAGAGGTCTGAGGCTGAAAGACTAAAACATGTAAAGCGCTCTGAGACTGTAGTCTGTGACAGGCGCTATATAAATAAACATTACTTTCTAGATCCAATGTGCCGTTTTGCCTCCACCACACTTTAATGTCCGCCTCAGTCTGTCACAGGAACATGTACAAGGAGTATACCATGGGGCCCAAGATGGAGCCCTGAGGCACCCCTCGGAACACAATGTCCTCTCAGTGCTTCTCAAAGTGGGGGTCAGGGGCCGCTTGTTACACTCACTATGGGGGGGGGGGTCGCCCTCTGAAAGGTTTGGGAAACACTGCTCTAAACTGGAATCCAGTTAGAGAAAAACTTATTTCATTAAAAGGTATAAAGGAGGATGTTCTACTTCCGGGTGGATCATCAAGATTATTGGTCCTCCCAACTGTCAATCATTCTGATGATACGTGCTTGTCCAATGAGACCAGAGTTCAAAAAGTGGAGAAGGCGGTTCTTTCCCAACATTTAAGAGTAACAAAGAGCTCTGGTGTCTTCTGTCTGGTGCACACTGGAGTCTTAATAACGCATCAGTTTCATACTGCGCTTTTTGGACACTTAAAGACGCTTCACAACATTTTTCTTTCTCTTCAAACACGGTGGTGATAAACTACTATTGTAGCTACAGCTGCCCTGGGGCACACTGACAGAAGCCCACCACCACCACAGACCATTCACACACACAACAGACTCATTCTAATGTGGGGGAAGTGTCTTGCCTAAGGACACAACCACACTTTACAGCCGCCCCACTGTGGCACCTGCAGTTCCCAGAGATTAAGTGTCTTGCCCAAGAACACAATGACAGCAGACATCAGTAGGAGTAGGTGGAGAAAGTGTTGTGGGACTCGAACCCATAACCTTCAGGCTCAAAGGCCAATGCTCTACAACTGAGCTACTGTCGCCCCCATGTCTTGCAGTTTTTCCGATTTTTTACTTTTACTGATTACATTGAATACAGCCCCTGACAGTAAAAGAACTCACTTGTATGAACACGTGAGAGACTGAACAGCTGAGCCACACGACACAGTGACGAGGCGTTTTAACATGACTCTCTTACGGTCTGTAGCTGAGCCTGTGGTCAAAACAATAGATCCACAACAGCCCTGATCTCCTCGTGTCTCTACTGTTCACATAAACCACACCAACACTAACATTTAAAACATGTATTATCAGCTACGATACACATGTAAAGGCTTTGACATCAAAAAGTGTCTCAAAACTTTCATTAAACTATAACATTTTCAATATTTAAACAAGAAATATATAGAAATAAGTTACTGACATCAGGCGAAGGAACTGGCACTTGTCGATGTGGAGGGTGGAGTTCTGGTGCGAGATCCAGTCCTAGTGAAGCAACAAACACATGTTAGACCCAGAGACAGCAGCTCGAATCCCCAACACACACAACAGAAAGGCTCAGAGGGTTCAGAATCCACTTTATTAACAGCTCCGTTGGTCGTTGGGAAGAAAAGGTAGACAGTGAACTGCACCAGTACAAACATGTCCTGTCTGTGGAGTTTCCTTTGGTGTCTAATTAACAGAAGGGGCGGGGGGAGCAGCTTCGTGGATACATTGGTGAAAGAATGTCCAGGATACAAAGGATAAAAGGGGTTGAATCTGATGTAACTTCATAAACATGCAGACGACACGGGACAGCATCCGTGTTTGATGGTACCAAAGTTTCCCACCACTGCTCCTGTTACTGTAGTTACTGTACATGTGTCTGAATTAAACTAATACTGCAATCATGGGCAATACTGCTACTTCAGAATGTCACTTTACTTATTACCCTGTATATAACTTTGCACTAATTGAATAATAGATTTTTCTGAGAGATTGATGTTGAAGCGTTTACAGCTAAGAAACACTTGTGTACATTCTGTGAGCTCCCTGTGTCTCTCACGACTGTCCTGTCTGTGCGCTGCAACATTGACATTTCCCTGACGAATCTTATCTTAATTTAGACCTTTGTCTTTACAACAACCCTTCGTTCTGCTTCTCTTTGATGAAGACCTGGGCTTTTCCTCTGGGGTTTAGTTTCAACAGAAGGAACAATGGATTGTACTTTCAAAACCTCACAGAAAACAGTTTGTTTCTTCACCAGACAAATGTGAGAGCGACGTCTCCTCCTGATCCGACGCTACACTCGGTCTCCTCCTGATCCGACGCTACACTCGGTCTCCTCCTGATCCGACGCTACACTCGGTCTCCTGCTGATCCGACGCTACACTCGGTCTCCTCCTGATCCGACGCTACACTCGGTCTCCTCCTGATCCGACGCTACACTCGGTCTCCTCCTGATCCGACGCTACACTCGGTCTCCTCCTGATCCGACGCTACACTCGGTCTCCTCCTGATCCGACGCTACACTCGGTCTCCTCCTGATCCGATGCTACACTCGGTCTCCTCCTGATCCGACGCTACACTCGGTCTCCTCCTGATCCGACGCTACACTCGGTCTCCTCCTGATCCGACGCTACACTCGGTCTCCTCCTGATCCGACGCTACACTCGGTCTCCTCCTGATCCGACGCTACACTCGGTCTCCTCCTGATCCGACGCTACACTCGGTCTCCTCCTGATCCGACGCTACACTGTCTCCTCAGAAGCGTCTTGCGACATCACACGCATCTCATCAGCTGCTCTTCCCAGGTGCAGTCAGCCCAGCGACCGTGTGGTTCACTGGACAGCGCCCCCTGCTGGTCTGTGGTGTACAGGCTGACGCCGTCCCCTGCTGGTCTGTGGTGTACAGGCTGACGCCGCCCCCTGCTGGGGGCTTGTTTAAGAGTTGGATCGAAACAGGAGGTAAAAACATCGCTGTCTGACATTTGTCTGGTGTAGAAAGACCAAATCACTTAATCATCACAAACACCATGAGGCTTCCCAAACTAATACATTTTAGTAATAACATTTATATTCTTTAAAAAAGGTTGCTCTAAAAATCCTTCATCCTCTTCTGAACTTGAAGCCGTCGGTGTTTCTCCGTCATCTTGGAAGAGGAATGAAGTCTCGGGGAAATCGCTCTGGGTCCAAAGTGTGGTTTGTGAGCAAATTTCACCAAACATTACAAGGTCTTAAGAACATACAAACAACTTGAAATACAATTACAACATTGATTTAAGTGACAAATGAACAGAAGGTCCATGAGGGAGGGTCTCTCCACAGAGACCGGCAGAGGCCTGGAGGTCTTCCATCCTTCTCTTGGGTCTTCACATCTCGTCTTCATAGACTTCAGCTCATGCCGATTGTAAAGATCCCAGATTATGCTTAAATAAACAAAACTCTTTGCTTTTTAAAGACCGAACATACTTCTTTGTGCTCTGTAATAAAGACGATTATCTACGGCACCTGTGGCTCGAACATTTGAAGTCTCAAGATTGACATAAAACATTCAAATAAAATAAAACTTGTCGACGGACTCAGCTCACGATTCAGGTGAAGTTAGTGATCCGGTTTTGGAATTCCCAAAACGGGCATAGATGTAATCATATGACTTAAAAAATTCAAACGAAGAAAGAGACGAGTCAGTTTTTGCTCTTATGGTGTTGGATATTTCCAACAGCTGAGTAAATTACCGATTAGAGATAGTCTAGAAAAGCATAATATGGGATTTTACACAGAGAAAAAAAACCATAGATCTTTGAAATACAAATGGAACCAACACGACTTCATCACACGACAACAGACACATCCCACGACAACAGACACATCCCACAGACGTAAACAGTAAATGGACTAAGCCACATTTGCATTATTGTTTATTTTGGAGTGTTAAATAAAAGGAGACAGAAGAGAGAGCAGTCGTCCACTCACCTTCATCTGGACACATTCTTTGTGACAGAGACAACAGGTATGTGGAAAGATCCTCGGAGTCGCAGCGGCGTAGTCCTCCATCATGGCGGAGGTCGGCAACCCCTTCACCGAGGAGGAGGCCTTGGCTGGAGCTGGAGCTGGCTTTGACTGCGGCTTTGACTGTGGCTTCGATGGTTTTGGTTGGAGCTTCGGTTGTGGTTTTGATTGAGGCTTGGGTTGGGCCTTGAGATCGGGTTTGGGTTGGGCCTTCGTTTGGGGTGTTGGCGTTGGCTTTACTGGTATCAAATTCCCTTTCGTTGTTGGAGCAGCAGCAGGCGGCATTTGCTTCAGTGGCGGGACGATGGTGGGGCGTCCTGTGGCGTTGCTGGAGAGAGTTGGAATAGACGACACGTTGGGAGGATCAGACATGAACACGGTCCTCTGAGACATCGTTGGCGTAATCACCACATTGGCCGACTGTCCCATGGGTTTGTGATGAGGCACTGGCTCTTTGGTTTTCTTGGTGTCACCAGAATGCAGCTTGACCTCCACCACCTGGCGTATATCTGTGTCTTGTTTGGGAATGCTGAACGCTGTGGTCGCGGGAGGCGTTTTCATTGGGGTTGGGTTTTTCAATATGGAAGGAGGTTGAGTGGAAGGCTTGCTGCTCGACCCAGCAGGGGTGAAAGTTGAAGAAAACATTGAGGAGAAACTCTTTTTGAGGCCAGCTTTGTCTTGTGGTGGCGATACCAAACTGCTAATGGGCTTTGCAGCTGTGGACGGAGTTGTAGAAGATGTGGACAGGAGAGGTTTGCTTATGAAACCTGTGTCAATTTTCATTATCCCTTGGATCGCTCTTGCAATCGTACCCTTACTATCCGATGCTCCAGAACTGCCCATGTATTTCCCAGTATGTCCATATTCAATAATCTTACTCGGCTGCAAAACAGTCGATGCATCTTTTTCCAATTCCATTTTACTTGGAATTGGAGGAATACTGGTGTATGACCGGTCCTTATCATGGTCCATTCCACTACTTGATGTGGAAGCTGGCATGTCTTTCTTTGTATAGTCCATTGCTTTGTTTTGGCTATCACCTCCCAGTCTCGGGTGAAAAGAGTCTTTGTAAGAGGAGGGTGCTGTTGCAGCCTTCCTGTTCTTGTCCATAGCAATCTGCCGCAGGATCAGCGGCAAATTATCAGGTGTGATTTCATTCTCAGGGTAAGAGATCAACTGCTCAAGATCTTCCTTCTCCAGCTTAAAATGGCGGAGGATGTTGGCAGCTGTCTCTGCGTTGTACTTGGCAGGAGCGGGGTCTTTGGTTTCAGGTGGAGGCTTGTCTTGGTCTGCATAGTCTCCCAGTCCTGGAATAGAAGAGTCACTGCGGCCCCTCGGAGCATCTCCACTGCTCAGGAAGTTCACAGAGGGGTGCGGAACTGGGCGCGGTTCAACTGAGGACGGCTTGCTCAGGTTCAAAAGCCAACTCAGAGATCCACCAACACCACTGTCTAGTCCAAGGCTCTGGTGGCTGGAGGGAGCGGGGGCAGGGGAGGAGTAGCTGGAATATGGAGAGTAAGCATCATCTCTCTGAGGGGGCGGCTGCGACAGTCGACGGACCTCTTCACGCGCTCGGCTCAGCTGCTGGTCCAGGCTCCTCTCCATCTCCACTGTGCTCTGCTCTGCTCTGTAGGACGGGGGCTGGGAGTACATGTTGGGCCGAGGGTTTGCAGACCCTGGGGCTCCAGGAGGGTTGAAGGACCCCAAGCTGGGTTGGGCCATGTTGGGATAGGCCACGTTGGGTTGGGCCATGTTGGGATAGGCCACGTTGGGTTGGGCCATGTTGGGATAGGCTACGTTGGGTTGGGCCACGTTGGGTTGGGCCATGTTGGGATAGGCCACGTTGGAGGTCCCCATTCCAGGGTCACGTTCAGAGTTCTGGTTGGCTCCGTAGGGACCTTGGCCCGGCCACTGGTTCCCGTACGGGTTG
Source organism: Knipowitschia caucasica (assembly GCA_964034765.1). Classification (NCBI taxonomy): domain Eukaryota; kingdom Metazoa; phylum Chordata; class Actinopteri; order Gobiiformes; family Gobiidae; genus Knipowitschia; species Knipowitschia caucasica. Next base: position 1,264,775 of record OZ035841.1, read on the forward strand.
TACATGTTGTTGGCGATCTTCAGCAGGTTCAGGAGACTGATGGCAGCTGCAGTGGGTGAAGGAGCGGCAACGCTGGAGTTAGCTCTGCCGCTAACAGTCAAAGGGCTGTTCAACTGTCCCAGCTGCGCCTGGATCTGCACTAGCTGCAGAGAAGCAGCCTGTGAGCCAATCAGGAGAGAGCTCCCAGGGAGCCCTCCAATCAGAGGGCTTGTTAATGCAAGGCTGAAAAACAGAAAAGGAGCTATTACACATGAAAAAGCGGCGGGAGTCTTGGAGTCGTCTTCAGGTCGTCTCCTGTTGGACACAGAGTTTGGACAAAGCAAAGAATTTGAAAGTGACACAAACTGATGTTAGTAACAAGAGGTGGTTTATTAAATATTCATAAAGGATCACGTCTTACAGAAACACTGGGAATCAGTTTGTGTGATTCATCTTTCAGCCATTATTCAAATGTTTCTGACGAGACATTGAAACAACATTCGCTGTGTAAGGCTTATGCAGTTTTCAAACAAATTATTAATCAGCAAAGAAAAGAAAGTCACAAACAGGAGTTTACAGCAGTGTGAGAGCGTCGCACACTCAGGAGGAAAGAACAGGGTTTGGGGACAGTGCAACAGAGAACGCAACATCTGTAAAACTCAACATGACCTGGAATAGCATCGACACATGGTTCTGTGTTCTTATGGTCAGAGTTTGGTGATGGGAGGACCACAGCACATGGTTCTGTCTTCTTATGAAGAGTAAGTAAGTAAGCTTTATTTATATACCGCCTTTCACAGACCAGAGTCACAAAGTGGTTTACAGTTGTTATATTTTGGGCACTTGTCCTCTCACTCCACACAAAGATGGGAGCGGGGTCGCCGAACAGGAGGCACATGCCAGACCTATTGTACATATTTTTAGTGGAATGAGAAACAGGAGTACCCGGAGGAAACCTACGCAGACACGGGGAGAACATGCAAACTCCACTCAGAAAGGCCCTGGTCCGACTGGGATTCGAACCTAGGACCTTCTAGGAGAAGAAGCGTCGTCCTGTTTAAACAAAGATCTGACACTGCTGTGATTCTCTACGCTTCAGGAACACTCTTTAATACAATCATTGATACAATCATTGATACAATCATTGATACAATCATTGATATAATCAGATTATTATCAGTGTTTTCTTCTGTGATAGTAAGTTTTGGTTTTGACCCGTGTTCAGCTAAAGACAAGAGGGAGACATCTCCCTAACGGGGGAGAGAGAAGTCTGGACTATCTTATCCCAGACAGAGCCAAGGACTGGGCTCGTCGGTTTGATTTACCGAGAGAGGACAAACTGGCTAAATATTTTGGATACAATACAAAACATTTTTTATCAAATGATGCAGTACAAAACAATACTCTTCTCTTTACTCAGCTTCAAACAAAGGCTCAAACCTCCGTCAGGCTCTCATTACACTGCCGAACGCCTGCGCACCACAGACTCAGAAATAATAATAATGCATTTGTTTTATACAGCACATTTTTGCCCTGGGGCACACTGACAGAAGAGAGGCAACCAGTCTGTGCCATCGGCCCCTCCCACCACCACCAACCATTCACACACACACCAGACTCATTCTAATGTGGGGGAAGTGTCTTGCCTAAGGACACAACCACAGTTTGGTACTTTATCAGGCCCTGCCCTGCTTAGCTTCAGAGGTCTCCCATCGCAGTACTAACCAGGCCCTGCCCTGCCTAGCTGCAGAGGTCTAAGTGGCTTTCAGCTGTAGGTGGAGCTACAAAAAAGAACATGGCTGAAAAGAGTCAAAACATTCACAAAACTACCTCGAACGTAATGATGTATTGTCCTGTTTAAAACAATTTAAATTAAAGTAATGAGGTCGAGTCTCATTTCCACTCGTTCACAGGGAATCTTGTTAAAACTTTGAGTCGGAAACATTTCATCAGTCGGTCTGGAGTCGTTTAAGTGATGGATTCTTTACTCGACACAGAATTGGATCTAAATAACAATGTTTTCAAAGGCAAACTTCAACAACAACAAAAGCTTTATAGTATCCAGCCTGTGTGCAGGTCTTCACTCCAACCAAGCAGGAGCACAGCAGACTCCGCCCACTTCCTCGGGTCTTCAGGTTCAGACCAGAGACTGACTCACTTTGAGGACCGGTCTGACTCCTGCTCTGTCGTTCTCATAGTAATATTACACACGTTCTTTTACTGAACAGACCTCTCCACGTCAGGGACCAGCAACAAACACTTTACATAGTCCTGGAATTTACCATAAAACATTTAAAACCATCAGACTCCGACATTTGAAATCAATAGATCAAAAAACACATGTCGAACTAGAGAGAGCCACGACTGCTGTGTCACAGGAAGGAAACACACCTCACACACACACACACACAGAGACACACACACACACACACAGAGACACACACAC
>OZ035841.1:1269699-1274699 GCA_964034765.1 Knipowitschia caucasica
GTCTCTCTCTGGTCTCTCTCTGGTCTCTCTCTCTGGTCTCTCTCTCTGGTCTCTCTCTGGTCTCTCTCTGGTCTCTCTCTGGTCTCTCTCTGGTGTCTCTCTGGTGTCTCTCTGGTCTCTCTCTGGTCTCTCTCTGGTCTCTCTCTGGTGTCTCTCTCTGGTCTCTCTCTGGTCTCTCTCTGGTCTCTCTCTCTGGTCTCTCTCTCTGGTCTCTCTCTCTGGTCTCTCTCTGGTGTCTCTCTGGTCTCTCTCTGGTCTCTCTCTGGTCTCTCTCTGGTGTCTCTCTCTGGTCTCTCTCTGGTCTCTCTCTGGTCTCTCTCTCTGGTCTCTCTCTGGTCTCTCTCTCTGGTCTCTCTCTGGTCTCTCTCTGGTCTCTCTCTGGTCTCTCTCTCTGGTCTCTCTCTCTGGTCTCTCTCTGGTCTCTCTCTGGTCTCTCTCTGGTCTCTCTCTGGTGTCTCTCTGGTCTCTCTCTGGTGTCTCTCTCTGGTCTCTCTCTGGTCTCTCTCTCTGGTCTCTCTCTGGTCTCTCTCTCTGGTCTCTCTCTGGTCTCTCTCTGGTCTCTCTCTGGCCTCTCTCTGGCTCTCTCTGGTCTCTCTCTCTCTCTCTCTGGTCTCTCTCTCTGGTCTCTCTCTCTGGTCTCTCTCTCTGGCTCTCTCTGGTCTCTCTCTGGTCTCTCTCTGGTTCTCTCTCTGGTCTCTCTCTCTGGTCTCTCTCTCTGGTCTCTCTCTCTGGTCTCTCTCTCTGGTTCTCTCTCTGGTCTCTCTCTGGTGTCTCTCTCTGGTCTCTCTCTGGCTCTCTCTGGTCTCTCTCTCTGGTCTCTCTCTGGTCTCTCTCTGGTCTCTCTCTCTGGTCTCTCTCTGCTCTCTCTGGTCTCTCTCTGGTCTCTCTCTGGTCTCTCTCTGGTCTCTCTCTGGCTCTCTCTCTGGTCTCTCTCTCTGGTCTCTCTCTCTGGTCTCTCTCTCTGGTCTCTCTCTGGTCTCTCTCTCTGGTCTCTCTCTGGTCTCTCTCTGGTCTCTCTCTGGCCTCTCTCTGGGTCTCTCTCTCTGGTCTCTCTCTCTGGCCTCTCTCTGGTCTCTCTCTCTGGTCTCTCTCTCTCTGGTCTCTCTCTCTGGTGTCTCTCTCTGGTCTCTCTCTGGCCTCTCTCTGGTCTCTCTCTCTGGTGTCTCTCTCTGGTCTCTCTCTCTGGTGTCTCTCTCTGGTCTCTCTCTCTCTGGTGTCTCTCTCTGGTCTCTCTCTGGTCTCTCTCTGGTCTCTCTCTGGCCTCTCTCTGGTCTCTCTCTCTGGTCTCTCTCTCTGGCCTCTCTCTGGTCTCTCTCTCTGGTCTCTCTCTCTGGTCTCTCTCTCTCTGGCCTCTCTCTGGTCTCTCTCTCTGGTCTCTCTCTCTGGTCTCTCTCTGGCCTCTCTCTGGTCTCTCTCTCTGGTCTCTCTCTCTGGTCTCTCTCTGGTCTCTCTCTCTGGTCTCTCTCTGGTCTCTCTCTGGTCTCTCTCTCTGGTCTCTCTCTGGTCTCTCTCTGGTCTCTCTCTGGTCTCTCTCTCTGGTCTATTTGGTTGCTCTTGTGACAGAGCAGGTAAAGTTTAGCTGTGGCTTTTCCAGCTTCACCGCCGCCGACAAAGACGTGTGAAGAAAAGTCCGAGTCTATAGACCAGGCCCCCCCAGCTCCCCTGCCCCCCCAGCACCAGGACCAGCACCAGGACCAGCACCAGGACCAGGACCAACCCCACATCGACCCTAACGCCTGGATACAAGTGGAGCGTCGACACCGCAACCAGTCCGGGAAATCCACGGTGAAAACAGGGGGGCTCTGGTCTCTCTCTGGCCTCTCTCTCTGGTCTCTCTCTGGCCTCTCTCTCTGGTCTCTCCCTGGTCTCTTTCTGGTCTTGGTTCAAACTTCTGTTTTTGTCTTCTTCAGGAACCTGCCCTTGCCCCTCCCCCTCAGCAGGAGGAGCTGGACTTTTTGTTTGATGAGGAAATGGAGCTGATTGGCCGGAGGAACCGCTTCACCGATTGGTCGGACGAAGACGAGGACTCTGATTATGAACTGGACGACACTGACGTAGACAAACTGCTCATTGTCACGCAAACGCCGCCGTATCTACGGAAACACCCGGCTGGCGATCGCTCCGGCAACCACGAGTCACGAGCCAGGATCACGGCCGACCTTGCCAAGGCCATCAACGACGGCCTCTACTACTACGAACAAGATCTGTGGAAGGGCGAGGAGGAGGGGGAGGTCTTGGTGAGACTACACTTAAGCTCCTGGTGACACTAGCTCCTGGTGACACTAGCTCCTGATGCTAGCTCCTGATGACACTAGCTCCTGGTGACACTAGCTCCTGGTGACGCTAGCTCCTAATGACACTAGCTCCTGGTGACTCTAGCTCCTAATGACGCTAGCTCGTGGTGACGCTAGCTCCTGCTGACGCTAGCTCCTGGTGACACTAGCTCCTGGTGACGCTAGCTCCTGGTGACACTAGCTCCTGGTGACTCTAGCTCCTGGTGACAGTAGCTCCTGGTGACTCTAGCTCCTGGTGACACTAGCTCTTGGTGACACTAGCTCCTGGTGACTCTAGCTCCTGGTGACTCTAGCTCCTGGTGACTCTAGCTCCTGGTGACACTAGCTCCTGGTGACTCTAGCTCCTGGTGACTCTAGCTCCCTGGTGACTCTAGCTCTTGGTGACACTAGCTCTTGGTGACACTAGCTCCTGGTGACGCTAGCTCGACTAATGCGATGGTACTTCCTGGTTCTCGTCCGGGCTAAATGTGATGGTACTTCCTGGTGACTCTAGCTCCTGGTGACTCTAGCTCCTGGTGACACTGTGATGGTACTTCCTGGTTCTCTGTCAGGACTAATGTGATGGTACTTCCTGGTTCTTGTCAGGACTAATGTGATGGTACTTCCTGGTTCTTGTCTGGACTAATGCGATGGTACTTCCTGGTTCTTGTCTGGACTAATGTGATGGTACTTCCTGGTTCTTGTCTGGACTAATGTGATGGTACTTCCTGGTTCTTGTCTGGACTAATGCGATGGTACTTCCTGGTTTTGTGTCTGGACTAATGTGATGGTACTTCCTGGTTCTTGTCTGGACTAATGTGATGGTACTTCCTGGTTCTTGTCTGGACTAATGTGATGGTACTTCCTGGTTCTTGTCTGGACTAATGTGATGGTACTTCCTGGTTCTCGTCTGGACTAATGTGATGGTACTTCCTGGTTCTTGTCTGGACTAATGTGATGGTACTTCCTGGTTCTTGTCTGGACTAATGTGATGGTACTTCCTGGTTCTCGTCAGGACTAATGTGATGGTACTTCCTGGTTCTTGTCTGGACTAATGTGATGGTACTTCCTGGTTCTTGTCTGGACTAATGTGATGGTACTTCCTGGTTCTTGTCTGGACTAATGTGATGGTACTTCCTGGTTCTCGTCTGGACTAATGTGATGGTACTTCCTGGTTCTTGTCTGGACTAATGTGATGGTACTTCCTGGTTCTTGTCTGGACTAATGTGATGGTACTTCCTGGTTCTTGTCTGGACTAATGTGATGGTACTTCCTGGTTCTCTTCCGGACTAATGTAATGGTACTTCCTGGTTCTTGTCTGGACTAATGTAATGGTACTTCCTGGTTCTTGTCTGGACTAATGTGATGGTACTTCCTGGTTCTTGTCTGGACTAATGTGATGGTACTTCCTGGTTCTCGTCCGGACTAATGTTACTGTACTTCCTGGTTCTCGTCCGGACTAATGTAATGGTACTTCCTGGTTCTAGTCAGGACTAATGTGACTGTACTTCCTGGTTCTTGTCTGGACTAATGTGATGGTACTTCCTGGTTCTTGTCTGGACTAATGTGATGGTACTTCCTGGTTCTTGTCTGGACTAATGTGATGGTACTTCCTGGTTCTCGTCTGGACTAATGTGATGGTACTTCCTGGTTCTTGTCTGGACTAATGTGATGGTACTTCCTGGTTCTTGTCTGGACTAATGTGATGGTACTTCCTGGTTCTTGTCTGGACTAATGTGATGGTACTTCCTGGTTCTCTTCCGGACTAATGTAATGGTACTTCCTGGTTCTCGTCCGGACTAATGTTACTGTACTTCCTGGTTCTCGTCCGGACTAATGTAATGGTACTTCCTGGTTCTAGTCAGGACTAATGTGACTGTACTTCCTGGTTCTTGTCTGGACTAATGTGATGGTACTTCCTGGTTCTTGTCTGGACTAATGTAATGGTACTTCCTGGTTCTCGTCCGGACTAATGTGACTGTACTTCCTGGTTCTCGTCCGGACTAATGTAATGGTACTTCCTGGTTCTAGTCAGGACTAATGTGACTGTACTTCCTGGTTCTTGTCTGGACTAATGTGATGGTACTTCCTGGTTCTTGTCTGGACTAATGTGATGGTACTTCCTGGTTCTCGTCCGGACTAATGTGACTGTACTTCCTGGTTCTCGTCCGGACTAATGTAATGGTACTTCCTGGTTCTAGTCAGGACTAATGTGACTGTACTTCCTGGTTCTCGTCCGGACTAATGTAATGGTACTTCCTGGTTCTTGTCTGGACTAATGTAATGGTACTTCCTGGTTCTAGTCAGGACTAATGTGACTGTACTTCCTGGTTCTTGTCTGGACTAATGTAATGGTACTTCCTGGTTCTCTTCCGGACTAATGTAATGGTACTTCCTGGTTCTTGTCTGGACTAATGTAATGGTACTTCCTGGTTCTCTTCCGGACTAATGTAATGGTACTTCCTGGTTCTAGTCAGGACTAATGTGACTGTACTTCCTGGTTCTTGTCTGGACAGATGTAATGGTACTTCCTGGTTCTAGTCTGGACTAATGTGATGGTACTTCCTGGTTCTAGTCTGGACTAATGTGATGGTACTTCCTGGTTCTAGTCAGGACTAATGTAATGGTACTTCCTGGTTCTAGTCTGGACTAATGTGATGGTACTTCCTGGTTCTAGTCAGGACTAATGTGACTGTACTTCCTGGTTCTTGTCTGGACTAATGTGAT
>OZ035841.1:1279699-1312199 GCA_964034765.1 Knipowitschia caucasica
CGCTGGAGAACAGGGACCAGTCTGCGAGGCCCGCTGGAGAACAGGGACCAGTCTGTGAGGCCCGCTGGAGAACAGGGACCAGTCTGTGAGGCCCGCTGGAGAACAGGGACCAGTCTGCGAGGCCCGCTGGAGAACAGGGACCAGTCTGTGAGGCCCGCTGGAGACTAGGGACCAGTCTGTGAGGCCCTCTGGAGAACAGGGACCAGTCTGTGAGGCCCGCTGGAGACTAGGGACCAGTCTGTGAGGCCCGCTGGAGAACAGGGACCAGTCTGTGAGGCCCGCTGGAGACTAGGGACCAGTCTGTGAGGCCCTCTGGAGAACAGAGACCAGTCTGTGAGGCCTTCTGGTGAACAGGGACCAGTCTGTGAGGCCCGCTGGTGAACGAGGCCCGCTGGAGAACAGGGACCAGTCTCTGAGGCCCGCTGGTGAACAACGCCCGCTGGAGAACAGGGACCAGTCTGTGAGGCCCGCTGGTGAATAGGGACCAGTCTGTGAGGCCCGCTGGAGAACAGGGACCAGTCTGTGAGGCCCGCTGGAGAACAGGGACCAGTCTGTGAGGCCCGCTGGAGAACCGGGACCAGTCTGTGAGGCCCGCTGGAGAACAGGGACCAGTCTGTGAGGCCCGCTGGAGAACCGGGACCAGTCTGTGAGGCCCGCTGGAGAACAGAGACCAGTCTGTGAGGCCCGCTGGAGAACCGGGACCAGTCTGTGAGGCCCGCTGGAGAACAGAGACCAGTCTGTGAGGCCCGGGGAACACGCCATTCTCTTTATTCTATTTTAATAATGTATATATATTTTTTTTTTACAGTGAACGCTCAAAGTCGCTTCACAGGTCAATTTTTTTGTTCTCTCAAAACACAGAAGGGATAAACTACTGCTGAAGCCACAGCTGCCCTGGGGCACACTGACAGTGGCAAGGCAACCAGTCTGTGCCATCAGCCTGGTCTCTCTCTCTGGTCTCTCTCTTGTCCCTCTCACTGGTCTCTCTCTCTGGTCTCTCCCTGGTCTCTCTCTGGTCTCTCTGTGGTCTCTCTGTGGTCTCTCTCTCTGATCTCTCTGTGGTCTCTCTCTGGTCTCTCTCCCTGGTCTCTCTGTGGTCTCTCTCTCTGGTCTCTCTCCCTGGTCTCCCTGTGGTCTCTCTCTCTGGTCTCTCACCATTGTCTCTTTTTGCTCTTTCTCTAGACAAGACAGACACACAGAAAGAGACGATAGAGAACCGTCCGTAAACGATTGACCCTGAGTAAACGATAGAGACCCTCAGTAAACGATAGAGAACCCTCCGTAAACGATAGAGACCCCCAGTAAACCATAGAGACCCTCTCCCGCCTCAGACCAAAGTCACATGAGACCAACTCTTTCCATTTATCTTCTTTCATCCGCAGCGTGAGAGAAACCCCCTCCCCGTCCACACATTAGACTAAACCTCCACGATTCCCAACAGAGAGAATCCAATCTCAGTGACGGCCCTCGGGAAAGAGGGCGCCTCATTTCCAAGACGTTTTTCAATTATTTCAGTTTCGAGGCTCTAATGGATTAATTGTTGCCGCTCGGATCATTAATTAAAAGTAAACGTGTGACGGAGACGGAACGAGGAGGATTCAGAGTTTTAGGACAAATCTACAATGTTTGGTTTTTGGTTTGTTGTGATTTTGGTCTGTTTTTGGTCCCTCTCACTCTGGTTTCTCTCTCATTCTGGTCCCTCTCACTCTGGTCTCTCTCTGCTCTCTGGTCTCTCTCATTCTGGTCCCTCTCACTCTGGTCTCTCTCTGCTCTCTGGTCTCTCTCATTCTGGTCCCTCTCACTCTGGTCTCTCTCTGCTCTCTGGTCTCTCTCACTCTGGTCTCTCTCACTCTGGTTTCTCTCTCACTCTGGTCTCTCTCTGCTCTGGTCCCTCTCACTCTGGTCTCTCTCTGCTCTCTGGTCTCTCTCACTCTGGTCTCTCTCACTCTGGTCTCTCTCTGCTCTGGTCTCTCTCTGCTCTCTGGTCTCTCTCACTCTTGTCTCTCTCACTCTGGTCTCTCTCTGCTCTGGTCTCTCTCTGCTCTCTGGTCTCTCTCACTCTTGTCTCTCTCACTCTGGTCTCTCTTTGCGCTGTCCTCTCTCACTCTGGTCTCTCTCTGCGCTGGTCTCTCTCACTGTGGTCTCTCTCTGCTCTGGTCTCTCTCACTCTGGTATATCTCTGCACTCTCACACTAGGGTGTCTCTCTTACTCTGGTCTCTCACTTTGGTCCCCCCCGGCTCTCTCATCACTCATTGCTCTCTCTGTCTTGTCCCTCCCTGCTCTCTTGTCTCTCTCACTCTGGTCTCTCTCACTCTGCTCTCTGGTCTCTCACACTCTGATCTCTTTAACTCTGGTCTTTCTTTGCTCTGGTCTCTCTCACTCTGGTCTCTCTCTGCTCTGGTCTCTCTCACTCTGGTCTCTCTCACTCTTGTCTCTCTCTGCTCTGGTCTCTCTCACTCTGGTCTCTCTCTGCTCTGGTCTCTCTCACTCTGGTCTCTCTCTGCTCGGGTCTCTCTCACTCTGGTCTCTCTCACTCTGGTCTCTCTCACTCTGCTCTCTCTCTGCGCTGGTCTCTTTCACTCTGGTCTCTCTCACTCTGGTTTCTCTCACTCTGGTCTCTCTCTGCGCTGGTCTCTGGTCTCTCTCTGCTCTGGTCTCTCTCACTCTGGTCTCTCTCACTCTGGTCTCTCTCTGCTCTGGTCTCTCTCACTCTGGTCTCTCTCTGCTCTGGTCTCTCTCACTCTGGTCTCTCTCACTCTGGTCTCTCTCTGCTCTGGTCTCTCTCTGCTCTGGTCTCTCTCTGCTCTGGTCTCTCTCTCACTCTGGTCTCTCTCACTCTGGTCTCTCTCTGCTCTGGTCTCTCTCTGCTCTGGTCTCTCTCACTCTGGTCTCTCTCACTCTGGTCTCTCTCACTCTGGTCTCTCTCTGCTCTGGTCTCTCTCTGCGCTGGTCTCTCTCACTCTGGTCTCTCTCTGCTCTGGTCTCTCTCTGCTCTGGTCTCTCTCACTCTGGTCTCTCTCACTCTGGTCTCTCTCACTCTGGTCTCTCTCTGCTCTGGTCTCTCTCTGCTCTGGTCTCTCTCACTCTGGTCTCTCTCACTCTGGTCTCTCTCACTCTGGTCTCTCTCTGCTCTGGTCTCTCACTGCGCTGGTCTCTCTCACTCTGGTCTCTCTCCCTGGGGGAATGTGTCTTGCCTAAGGACACTACAACAACACACTTTACAGCCGTAGCCGCCCCGCTGTGACACCTGGTGTTCCCGGCGGTCTCCCATCCCAGCACTAACCCGTCCTTGCCCTGCTTAGCTTCAGAGGGTAAATGAATGTTCAGGTATAGAACAAGCACCTCCGAGCGGGTCCCTGGGGTTAGCACCTGGCGACGGAATAAGGTCACCGATGTAAATGTCAGAATCTGATAGAAACATAATAATCCAAAACAGAAATCCCACCGTCAAAATGATGTGTTCATGCGAGGCAGTCCTGGAAATGTCAGTGAGCACGGGGCCTCTGTTTATTTCATGACTCCATTTACATTGTGGAGGATTGTCAAGCACTTTGGCCTCACCACAAATGGGTTAGTCTCACCAATAGGTCGACTCTAGTGTTGTTGTTAGCACCTGTTATAATGACAGCAGTGGGAAAGGTTGGCGTGTTGTTTAGACCCGTGTCGCTTTTCAACATGAGGTGAACGTAAACTTTTAACCTCAGGTCAAATTTTACTTTAAAAGATCTCTACTCTACTCTACCCTACTCTACTCTACCCTATTCTGCTCTACTCTACCCTACTCTACCCTACCCTACTCTACCCTACTCTACTCTACCCTACTCTACTCCTCTCCACTCTACTCTACTCTACCCTACTCTACTCTACCCTATTCTGCTCTACTCTACCCAACTCTACTCTACTCTACTCTTCTCTACTCTACTCTACTCTACTCTACCCTACTCTACCCTACTCTACTCCTCTCCACTCTACTCTACTCTACTCTTCTCTATCAACTCTACTCTACCCTACTCTACTCTACTCTACTCTACCCAACTCTACCCCTACCCAACCCTACTCTACTCTCCTCTACTCTACTCTACTCTACCCTACCCTACCCTACCCTACCCTACCCTACCCTACTCTACTCTACTCTACTCTACTCTACTCTACCCAACTCTACCCCTACCCAACCCTACTCTACTCTCCTCTACTCTACTCCTCTCTACTCTACCCTACCCTACCCTACCCTACCCTACTCTACTCACCTCTACTCTACCCGACCCTACTCTACGCTACTCTACTGTAGTGTACTCTACTCTACAGTGATTAAAATAGAAGAGAAATACCCTAAATTAGGGTCTAAATGATCCAGGGCTGAACATGTTTTATATCGGGTACTTGTTCATCCCTGCGGCGGGTCAATTGGACCCAAGGATACCGGTACCAGATACTTCTTTAGTCGCTCTTGTATCCAGGCCGAGCTGGTACTAAAGTGTTGTGATTGGCCGGAGTTCTTCTGAAAGCTATGGTTACCAAGGAATGTCCACGGATGCTGGTCTGTTGTGGGTAGTTTACAACAAGGATACAGTGACATCCTAAATGTAATGGAAACACAACCAGGTAGAGCAGAGCCGAGCCAGGCCAAGTCGGTGGAGATACAGACTGACTTCCCGACAGGTGATTAGCATTAGCATTAGCATTGGCTCGCGTCACATTCTCTCTCATGGACGTGTTCTCCGCTCCATGTCTGCGATTAGATTGAATGCGTGATCAAACTCGCGCTCCGGACAGAATTCCGCGTCCACTTCGCTTCTCCCTAATTTATCTGAATGTATGAATAATGAGGAGCCACGAAAGCGCTGTCTGTTCAACCTTGTATTCACGAAACTAGATGCATTAGAAAGCGCCACTCTTGAATGAGAGAGGAATCCATTAAAGTAGTAATAAAATTGCAAATGTCGTCCTCCTTCTGTTTTGGTGACTTTCGGAGCGAGCCGGGCGCACATCAGCGGAAAAGCTAACACATACATAGCAATGCGACGCTCCCTGCTGTGAGGCCGCTACCAGCAATACTTCTTTTTCAATTACAGCGGGAAAGAGAGGAAGAGGAGGAGGAGGACATGGTGATGCGTGGATAAACAGCAACATATGTGTTTCTCTGGTAAAGTGGCTGTCACGCCGGCCATTCAGGAGCTAAAAGTGGTCTCTGCGTGTTTTTCCCCAATTCAGTTCAATGCAATTCAATGTATTTGCCTGAGAGGAAGTTGACAACTGCAGACAGATCAGAGAATCAAACCGTTCAAGCGCAGGATATGCAGAGATGACGAAGATGTATAGAAGGTATTGGTCCGTATAGGGAGCGACTGAGGCTGTAGACCCAGGACTGAGGCTGTAGACCCAGGACTGAGGCTGTAGACCCAGGACTGAGGCTGTAGATCCAGGACTGAGGCTGTAGACCCAGGACTGAGGCTGTAGATCCAGGACTGAGGCTGTAGACCCAGGACTGAGGCTTTAGACCCAGGACTGAGGCTGTAGATCCAGGACTGAGGCTGTAGACCCAGGACTGAGGCTGTAGATCCAGGACTGAGGCTGTAGACCCAGGACTGAGGCTGTAGACCCAGGACTGAGGCTGTAGACCCAGGACTGAGGCTGTAGACCCAGGACTGGGGCTGTAGACCCAGGACTGAGGCTGTAGACTCAGGACTGAGGCTGTAGACTCAGGACTGAGGCTGAACACGGGTGCAGATGAAAGCGGACCGGTTCAGGGGTCCCAACAGACCATAGAAGTCTCAATGTTGACAGATGAGAAGAGACATCAGGGTGTTATTACCACACTTCTCCAGCAGGGGGCCTCTAAATGCACCATTAAAACCATCTCAAATGTGACCTTGATCTGTTGGTGTGTTGTGCCGTAGCTTTGGCAGAGATGGAGGATCTCCTGAAGTCTGTGGTGAAGGAGAGACGAGCTCAGAAGTGTCACTCTGCTTTTGTGGACTCGCTGATCCAGTCCAGCCTGACCGAGCCCCAGGTCAGGAAATAATCTGTACAGTCACAAACATGGCTGAAATTGGGACGTCCCATTTTAAGTATGCATCTTGTAAAAGTGAATCTCATCTTTCAGATCATGGAGGACTGCATGGTCTTCACTCTGGCAGGATGTGTCATTACAGCCAACTGTGAGTCTCGAACCCAAACCGCTCTCACCGGTTCTGATTCTTGTTATGTAATGGCTGGACTTTAAGCCTCTACTTTGTCCATGTTCTCTGAAGCCTGTGGCCATTGTTTTTTATTCTTTAGATGGACAATGCTAACCTTGCTCAACTTGCTCAGTCTCGTGCTGACGTACTGTGGATTCCAGACTATGTTTCCCTCACTTTGACTGCTGCTGCTGCTTATAGTGTTTTTATTAATTCATTCATTTTCCAGTGGCCCTTTTTTGAATCCGCGGAGAGACGCCGCCGGAAGTGCACAGGACTTGTTTATGGACTTTTGACTTCAGTTTTAGTCAAGATGAGATACACATTTATTGTCCAAATATACAGGATTTCCCAGAGTGCTTTGAGGTTTTTATATGTTCTGTGTTTGTTTGCAGTGTGCATCTGGACTCTCCGCTTCCTCTCCACGTCAGCGGAGGTGCAGGACAAGCTGTACCAGGAAGTCCTCGAGGTCCTGGGTTCAGAACCAGTCACGCTGGAGAAGGTCCCGCAGCTCAGGTGATGTCTCATTCTGCTCTCTGGTTCCCTTTATGCTATGGTTAGTAAAGTTATAGAACATACAAAAACAACACAAACATAATAATACACAGCATGAAATGAATGAATGAATGAATGAATGAATGAATGAATGAATGAATGAATGAATGAATGAATGAATGCCCCATAGTGTCCTTTCTAATGCACCTGTAATATCTACAGTCTGTGCTTTAGACTCAGGGCAGACAACAAACAAGAACGGACAAAAGGAGCAATGAGGCACACACACACACTACAGTACACACACTACAGTATACACACTACAGTACACACACACTACAGTACACACACTACAGTATACACACTACAGTACACACACACTACAGTATACACACACACACTACAGTACACACACACACTACAGTACACACACACACTACAGTACACACACACACACACTACAGTACACACACTACAGTACACACACACACACTACAGTACACACACTACAGTACACACACACTACAGTACACACACACACACTACAGTACACACACACTACAGTACACACACACTACAGTACACACACTACAGTACACACACACACACTACAGTACACACACTACAGTACACACACACACTACAGTACACACACTACAGTACACACACACACTACAGTACACACACTACAGTACAGTACACACACTACAGTACACACACTACAGTACACACACTACAGTACAGTACACACACTACAGTACACACACACACTACAGTACACACACTACAGTACACACACTACAGTACACACACACTACAGTACACACACACACTACAGTACACACACTACAGTACACACACTACAGTACACACACACTACAGTACACACACACACTACAGTACACACACTACAGTACACACACACACTACAGTACACACACTACAGTACACACACACACACACACTACAGTACACACACTACAGTACACACACACTACAGTACACACCACACCACTACAGTACACACACACTACAGTACACACACACACACACACACTACAGTACACACACTACAGTACACACACACACACTACAGTACACACACACACACTACAGTACACACACTACAGTACACACACTACAGTACACACACACACACTACAGTACACACACTACAGTACACACACTACAGTACACACACACACTACAGTACACACACTACAGTACACACACACTACAGTACACACACACACACACTACAGTACACACACACACACTACAGTACACACACACACACTACAGTACACACACACACACACACACTACAGTACACACTACAGTACACGCACTACAGTACACACACACTACAGTACACACACACACACACACACTACAGTACACACACACACACTACAGTACACACACACTACAGTACACACACACACACACTACAGTACACACACACTACAGTACACACACACTACAGTACACACACACACACACACACACACACGTTTTTGTTACCTGGTGGGTCCCTTTGACAGGGCCGTTCAGAATGGGACCCATAGACATAATCTTTTTTTACTGGGACTACTTTAAGTAATACAAAACAGTCAATAGAAACCAAACAACTATTTTAAAGGAATTTTATTTTAGATTTTTTTTT
Source organism: Knipowitschia caucasica (assembly GCA_964034765.1). NCBI lineage: Eukaryota > Metazoa > Chordata > Actinopteri > Gobiiformes > Gobiidae > Knipowitschia > Knipowitschia caucasica. The sequence continues at coordinate 1,288,041 of OZ035841.1, forward strand.
CGAATTGCAGTGATTCTATTTTTGACATAGAATTTAATGCCACTCCATGTCCGATGTCTAAGGTCATCTGGTGAGGCATTAATGCAGGCCAGGCCAGGCCAGGCCAGGCAGTGAGACTTCCCAGGGACCTTTCCAGTCTGTATGAAAGGTGTCATGGTCTTCTCCACAGCCTTCACCTCAGATGCAGACCATGGCTTTCTCTAACGTTCTAGGGAGAGAAATAAAAATATATTAGCAATATACACTCCCAGGGTGAGGACCAAGCAGCCTGGCTGTAATCCCCCACCTGGTACACTTACCAGAAGGGGCACTGCCACTACCATGGGGTGCATCTGGATGAATGGTTGAAGGTTCTCCGCTTGAAGTTTCTTTTAGCCCGTCCGTTTGTGAGAGGATCTCTACTGCTCTCCCTGTCGCACAGAAAATAAAAATACAAGTGGCCTTTAGGGGAAAAAAATCATACATATTTTAATAATATCAAGAATTACCTTCAGGCTCAATTTGTATCTGGTCGAGGCTCTTTCCTTCGAATTCCGTCACTCTTCCCTGCTCCATGGCCATCAACACTTTGCTGATTTTGGCCAGCTCCAGTGTCCCCTCTGGTAGTCTGTAATATTGCCTGTGGATGCGAATGTCATGGCCGAGGAAGTTGGCAAGTATGTCCATCTCATTCTCTTTCATATTGAGAACTGTAGACATAGTAGCTATGTGCTTTCTAAGTTTGGTTGAGGATAGCATCTCTGGATGCACCGCACCACATTCTTTGGCTACCTGGCGTAGGGAGTCTGATCCCCTGATGTGGGTGTCTGCGCCCGGGCGGGAAAAGAAGTATGGGTTATGGTCAGAGATGGAACAGGCCCTTCTGTTCTCCACCAGCACCTCCATCGAAGCAATCATTTCAGGAGTCAAAAGAACCGCCACTTTCCGACTTCTTTTCCCTTTAATTTCAATGCGTTGAAAATGCTGACACAGCTTTTTCTCAAGTTGGGACAGTCCCAGAGCAATGTCAGAATGGATCCCAGTCTTACTTCTTAAGGTAAAGGCTGTCAGTGGCATCTTTGAAACCTCACCTTCCCTTCTTCGATTGAAAATGATGACCTCACAAAGAGTCAAAACTGCCAGTTTAGACCAATGCTTAGACGTTGGCTCACTTATTAGGGTTTGCACATATTCAGGTCGACATACCTCAATATGTGCATGCATGGCTCTAACGTCCTCAGTCAGAGGGAGCAGGTCCGGAGTGTTCCACTTGGCTTGCCGGAGGGTCTGTAGGGCAGCAGAAGAAACACAGACGTCCCACCTCTTCTCAAAAAGCAGCCGGCTTCGTTGGAGGTTTTTAATAAATAGTTCATCAACACAATGCTCCATTTTTGAGTCACATTCAAGAATATCTGCTAGCTTTCTGAGGCTATGGCCGAGTTTGAGGGCCAAGGATGGAGTCTTGTATTGATTTGTTTCCTCATCATATCCAGCCACAGACCTGACTGCATCAATCACATGGTTAAAGTTGGAAGGAATAAAGAAATCCTTCATTGTTTTCAGTTTCCCTGCAGTTTTTGCTTCGTTAATTAACCTACCGACTTCTCTCATTTTCTGCCTAATGTAATCATGCTTAGTCTTATCATGCCCGTGTTTTAAGTACAGGTGCTCTCCGAGTCTCAGAATCCCCTTTTCTGCTTTGACAACACCCGTGACCTCATCCTGATGCATTGCCCAAATTAAAGAGCACAGCTTTTTGCTGATGCCCTCCGGTACAGGCTGGGCTAGGGAGCAGAGGGACTGGACCCTACTTCTACCTGGTTTAGCCTGGTTTAGCCTGGTTTAGCCTGGGCATCTTTCTGTGAAAGCCGGCACCTGGCCACATGCCTCCACAGCGACTTTCGCTTAAGCAATGCCCCACAGTCTATACAGTGCAAAAACTCACTGGATTTAACTGGGCAATTTGGCTGTTTAGCTGGGACTAAAGTTCCAATGCCGGCCTTTAAAACCTCAAAATTGTGCTCACGGTTTCCACTATTCCTGATCAAATCAAACTGAAGTTTACGTGCTTTAGATTTCACAGGTAGAGCCAATGCTCTGGCTACGTCACTTTCATTTCCATGTTTTCTAGTCAAATGACGGGACATTTTGTGGCAGGACATTGAACAGTAGAGGCAGAAGTGTCTCTTGCTATAAACTCGCCCCCCATTTTTCTTCTTTTGCAGCTGCATGATAACAATCTTATTTGCCTTTGGTTCGTCACTTTCCGAGTCTTGAAGAAAAGTGTTTTTGATTTTTCTTTTTCCATACTTTTTTACAGGTTTCTTCTTGACAGTTAAATCGTCAGAATCTGAGTCGACTTCATCAATTAGGGACTCTTGACTAAGCTGCACAAACAACAAATAATTAGTAATAATTCTATATAACAATTTGAAGTCATGACTTGTAGTCAGCACTTACCAGTGGTTTGTAAGCGTGCGCTTCAGTGTGCTGCTCTGTGATTGGCTGCAGCCTAATGAACCACACACTTGCACCTTTTTCTAGCCTGACACCTGATTTCCTCTGTTGTGCTGCTCCATGATTGGCTCCAGCCTGCTGGACTGAAATTGCCCCAGTGTGCCCCTCCTTGATATCCCGCAACCCACCACCAGGGTTCCGACACATAACACACTTTTTTCAGGAAAGTAAACCTCCAGGGGTCCTTTCCATATTTTTACAGAGACTGCATAAGGACCGTTAGAAAAGCATTACCCATTGATTATTAAGCTTGGACCAGTGGGGTCCGGTGTTCGGGCCCCACCACGTAAAACCAGTCCCCATGACGTGAGTGGAATCACACACACACACACACACACACGTCACCAGTTTTCACATGTTTCATTTCAGACCTTTGTCACATCTTTGGAGCTGCTTTTTCAGACAGAAAAGGGAATCAGCCAATCAGGGCTCTGCCAGAAGGGTCAAATAGTGACTCTCAGGGCTCTCAAGGTTTCAAGTATGTAAAAAGTAACAGCATTTTGTGGTCTGATGTTTTCACAAAATGTTTCTAGTCTCTTCCTGTTGGGACAAACATCATTTTGATTTAAAAACCTTAAGTTATAAAGTTTCTTTCAGCTCGACATGCCTCAAACATTGCAAACGTGCTGCTGCTGATGCGTCTGTCCTCTCCTCTAGATACTGTCAGCAGGTCCTGATGGAGACGGTCAGGACGGCCATGCTGACCCCTGTGGCGGCCCGGCTCCAGGAGGTCGAGGGGAAAGTGGACCAGCATGTCATCCCCAAACAGGTCTCAGCTTTTCACCTGTGATCTCATTTATTTATCTATTTCTGTATGTAGAGGTTGCTAATGTGAGATTGTTGTGGTGCAGACACTGGTCATCTATGCGCTGGGCGTGGTCATGCAGGATCCGGACACGTGGAGCAGCCCGTACAGGTGGGGGGGGGGGGGGGGGGGGCACTGTTAAAACCAGGGGTGGCTAAACTCTTTTAGGAAGAGAGCCACTTTAGACTTGTCCAGGGGCCGACAATTTGAATCCTTCCCTGTTTATGATTTTAGAAATGACTCTCATTGGATTTCATATATTGAGTTGCATTTTTGATCAGGTGGTATGAAGTCTTTTGGGTGTTTAACTAACCAATATTGTATTTCCTCATGGCTCTGTGGATGGTTCTGTTTTGCCACTGATTGTAAACGAACTGTATGTCTGTTCTCCTACTGCCCTCTAGTGGTGGTGGACGGTTTTTTCCTGTGTTTTTGAGTTTATTTCCTTCACCTGTTGTCTCTCTTTCTCTATGGCCCAATTATAATGGCACAGTGGGCCGCATTTGGCTCGCGGGCCTCAGTTTGGACATCCCTGGTTTCAAGCATAGGAAGTGTTGTCCTCTTGCAGATTAAAACTTGATCTTGTGTGCATTCTAGAAGTCAAAATACTGTGGTGTTTTAGGTTTAATCCGGACCGCTTTGAGGAAGAGTCGGCCAGAAAAACCTTTAGTCTGCTGGGGTTCTCTGGAAGTCGCACCTGCCCTGAGCTCAGGTACGACCACACATTAAGATAAGATAAACCTTTATTAGTCTCACAGTGGAGAAATTCCAGTGTCATCGTTGCACATTACAGCAGAGAGAGGAAATAAGACTCAGACGCACACATCAAAGTCTATTATTTAAGATAATAGACAATAAATTTAAGATAAAATAAAATAAAATAAGATAAACTCTGGGCTATAATTGCACTTGGTTCGGAGTATTTACAGATGTCTATATTATACATTAGCAGCGGAGAATATGAGCAGAATAAACATCAGAAATAATATCAACAGGTAAAGTGACTTAAATGGGAGAATTATCAGATGGATATGAATAATACAGTAAGATATCAACAGGTAAAGTGACGGTGAAAGGCAGAATGATCAGATATGTAATAATTAGGGCTGTCAAACGATTAATTTTTTAAATCGAGTTAATTACAGCTTAAAAATTAATTAATCGTATTTCAAACTATTGGCAAAATTATGCCATATTTTTCTGTAAATGGTTGTTTGAATGCAAAGATAAATGTCAGCTTAGTGAACATATGAACTGTATTTGTTTGTTATAGCAATAAATCCATATAAAATGGAATTAACATTATTAACATTCTGTCTTTCTGTTTAGACTCAGACCAAACCATTGTTTGTTACAGATGAGGGACATTTCAAAACAGTCTGAAGCAGAATGTCATTAAATCTGTTTGATTTGCTCACATTACTTTTTTTGGCACAACTAACATGAACTGATGGTCGAAAGGAAAATTAGGTACCTCAGCTTTAATTTAGCGAGTGCGCTTCAGGAGAAGACACGGAGGAGACTAACAGGGAATGTACACAGTAGGCGTAAACAGCGCGTACGCGTTTACTGCGCTCTCTGCGCGTAACATTTTTTTGCAGTATCTACACTGACCGTGCTCAAGTCCACGTCTTCTGATGCTGTCCCTGTGTCGTCTGTGGAGCAGTGTAGAGGACAGTACAGAGACTGATGCTGTCCCTGTGTAGTCTGTGGAGCAGTGCAGAGGACAGTACAGAGACTGATGCTGTCCCTGTGTAGTCTGTGGAGCAGTGTAGAGGACAGTACAGAGACTGATGCTGTCCCTGTGTAGTCTATGGAGCAGTGTAGAGGACAGTACAGAGACTGATGCTGTCCCTGTGTAGTCTATGGAGCAGTGTAGAGGACAGTACAGAGACTGATGCTCTCCCTGTGTAGTCTATGGAGCAGTGTAGAGGACAGTACAGAGACTGATGCTGTCCCTGTGTAGTCTATGGAGCAGTGTAGAGGACAGTACAGAGACTGATGCTCTCCCTGTGTAGTCTGTGGAGCAGTGTAGAGGACAGTACAGAGACTGATGCTGTCCCTGTGTAGTCTATGGAGCAGTGTAGAGGACAGTACAGAGACTGATGCTGTCCCTGTGTAGTCTGTGGAGCAGTGCAGAGGACAGTACAGAGACTGATGCTGTCCCTGTGTCGTCTGTGGAGCAGTGTAGAGGACAGTACAGAGACTGATGCTGTCCCTGTGTAGTCTGTGGAGCAGTGCAGAGGACAGTACAGAGACTGATGCTGTCCCTGTGTAGTCTATGGAGCAGTGTAGAGGACAGTACAGAGACTGATGCTGTCCCTGTGTAGTCTATGGAGCAGTGTAGAGGACAGTACAGAGACTGATGCTGTCCCTGTGTAGTCTATGGAGCAGTGCAGAGGACAGTACAGAGACTGATGCTGTCCCTGTGTAGTCTATGGAGCAGTGTAGAGGACAGTACAGAGACTGATGCTCTCCCTGTGTAGTCTATGGAGCAGTGTAGAGGACAGTACAGAGACTGATGCTCTCCCTGTGTAGTCTGTGGAGCAGTGTAGAGGACAGTACAGAGACTGATGCTGTCCCTGTGTAGTCTATGGAGCAGTGCAGAGGACAGTACAGAGACTGATGCTGTCCCTGTGTAGTCTATGGAGCAGTGTAGAGGACAGTACAGAGACTGATGCTGTCCCTGTGTAGTCTATGGAGCAGTGCAGAGGACAGTACAGAGACTGATGCTGTCCCTGTGTAGTCTATGGAGCAGTGTAGAGGACAGTACAGAGACTGATGCTGTCCCTGTGTAGTCTATGGAGCAGTGTAGAGGACAGTACAGAGACTGATGCTGTCCCTGTGTAGTCTATGGAGCAGTGTAGAGGACAGTACAGAGACTGATGCTGTCCCTGTGTAGTCTATGGAGCAGTGTAGAGGACAGTACAGAGACTGATGCTGTCCCTGTGTAGTCTATGGAGCAGTGTAGAGGACAGTACAGAGACTGATGCTGTCCCTGTGTAGTCTATGGAGCAGTGCAGAGGACAGTACAGAGACTGATGCTCTCCCTGTGTAGTCTATGGAGCAGTGTAGAGGACAGTACAGAGACTGATGCTGTCCCTGTGTAGTCTATGGAGCAGTGTAGAGGACAGTACAGAGACTGATGCTCTCCCTGTGTAGTCTATGGAGCAGTGTAGAGGACAGTACAGAGACTGATGCTGTCCCTGTGTAGTCTATGGAGCAGTGTAGAGGACAGTACAGAGACTGATGCTGTCCCTGTGTAGTCTATGGAGCAGTGTAGAGGACAGTACAGAGACTGATGCTGTCCCTGTGTAGTCTATGGAGCAGTGCAGAGGACAGTACAGAGACTGATGCTCTCCCTGTGTAGTCTATGGAGCAGTGCAGAGGACAGTACAGAGACTGATACTGTCCCTGTGTAGTCTATGGAGCAGTGTAGAGGACAGTACAGAGACTGATACTGTCCCTGTGTAGTCTGTGGAGCAGTGCAGAGGACAGTACAGAGACTGATGCTGTCCCTGTGTAGTCTATGGAGCAGTGTAGAGGACAGTACAGAGACTGATGCTGTCCCTGTGTAGTCTATGGAGCAGTGCAGAGGACAGTACAGAGACTGATACTGTCCCTGTGTAGTCTGTGGAGCAGTGCAGAGGACAGTACAGAGACTGATGCTGTCCCTGTGTAGTCTATGGAGCAGTGTAGAGGACAGTACAGAGACTGATGCTGTCCCTGTGTAGTCTATGGAGCAGTGTAGAGGACAGTACAGAGACTGATGCTGTCCCTGTGTAGTCTGTGGAGCAGTGTAGAGGACAGTACAGAGACTGATGCTGTCCCTGTGTAGTCTGTGGAGCAGTGCAGAGGACAGTACAGAGACTGATACTGTCCCTGTGTAGTCTATGGAGCAGTGTAGAGGACAGTACAGAGACTGATACTGTCCCTGTGTAGTCTGTGGAGCAGTGCAGAGGACAGTACAGAGACTGATGCTGTCCCTGTGTAGTCTATGGAGCAGTGTAGAGGACAGTACAGAGACTGATACTGTCCCTGTGTAGTCTATGGAGCAGTGTAGAGGACAGTACAGAGACTGATGCTGTCCCTGTGTAGTCTATGGAGCAGTGTAGAGGACAGTACAGAGACTGATGCTGTCCCTGTGTAGTCTATGGAGCAGTGTAGAGGACAGTACAGAGACTGATGCTGTCCCTGTGTAGTCTATGGAGCAGTGTAGAGGACAGTACAGAGACTGATGCTGTCCCTGTGTAGTCTATGGAGCAGTGTAGAGGACAGTACAGAGACTGATGCTGTCCCTGTGTAGTCTATGGAGCAGTGTAGAGGACAGTACAGAGACTGATGCTGTCCCTGTGTAGTCTATGGAGCAGTGTAGAGGACAGTACAGAGACTGATGCTGTCCCTGTGTAGTCTATGGAGCAGTGTAGAGGACAGTACAGAGACTGATGCTGTCCCTGTGTAGTCTGTGGAGCAGTGTAGAGGACAGTACAGAGACTGATGCTGTCCCTGTGTAGTCTGTGGAGCAGTGTAGAGGACAGTACAGAGACTGATGCTGTCCCAGTGTAGTCTGTGGAGCAGTGTAGAGGACAGTACAGAGACTGATGCTGTCCCTGTGTAGTCTGTGGAGCAGTGCAGAGGACAGTACAGAGACTGATGCTGTCCCTGTGTCGTCTATGGAGCAGTGCAGAGGACAGTACAGAGACTGATGTAGAGCAACACAAACCACATGTGTTTGTCTTCATGGTCTCTGTGCTGGTTTGGCCAGACGCCAGACTTTATGAAAGAAAAAAAACGATGTCCAGAATCACTGTAAAACCTGCTGCTCCTCCTGCTGATGTTTAGACACAAGTGCTGTGTGTGTGTGTGTGTGTGTGTGTGTGTGTGTGTGTGTGTGTGTGTGTGTGTGTGTGTGTGTGTGTGTGTGTGTGTGTGTGTGTGTGTGTGTGTGTGTGTGTGTGTGTGTGTGTGTGTGTGTGTGTGTGTGTGTGTGTGTGTGTGTGTGTGTGTTCTAGAGCCAAGGACCGCTAGAAAAATCATGTTTTACATGAGATGAGAGAAAGACACGTACGCACACTAGAGAATAGTTCTGTAATAGTGGATATGATCCCGTTACGCAGCGCCGTTCGCCGTGATCACAGCCGCTGGAGGTGGGACCTGTCCAGAGCGCTGTGGCGCCCGCAGCTCATCATGCAGAGTTCATACAGAAAACTACAAGTGCCCCGCGGTCACGCGTGTATTCTTTCAAAACTTGAATTCCCAGAAACCTGCTCTGTCCCCATCTTACACACGCGCATGTGTCCGCGGGATTCTGAGTGTTATTATGGGACGCATGGGCATGCGTCAAATGCGTTAATTTTTGTAACGCGATTAATGAAAACAATTAATTAACGTGCGTTAACGCGATAATTTTGACAGCCCTAATAATAATGCAGTAGTACTGATAACAGTAAATATCAGATATGTAATAATACAGTAGTACTGATAACAGGTAAAGTGACTAGTGGCAAAGTTACTAGTGAATTATCAGTGACACTCAGTTCAACATTCTCGTTGTACAGTCTGACAGCAGCAGGAAGGAAAGACCTACGGAACCTCTCCTTCACACAGCGAGGGTGAATTAGTCTGTCACTGAAGCTGCTCTCCAGAGCAGAGAGAGTGTCCTGCAGGGGGCGACAGTCATGGTCCAGCATAGATGTTAGTTTGCTCAGGACCCTCCTGTCCCCCACCTGCTGCACTGTGTCCAGGGAACAGCCCAGGACTGAGCTGGACTTCCTGATGTTCCAGCTTCTTCCTGTCCCTCTCTGTGATGCTGCTGTTCCAGCAGACCACACCGTACAAGAGGCTGATGCCACCACAGAGTCATAGAAGGTCTTCAGGAGTGGCCCCTGCACTCCAAAAGACCTAAGCCTCCTCAGCAGGTAGAGGCGACTCTGGCCCTTCTTGAAGAGGGCGTCTGTGTTATGAGTCCAGTCCAGTTTGTGGTTCAGATGAACACCCAGGTACTTGTAAGAGTCCACTCTCTCAATTCCCTTTCCCTGGATGTTCACTGGGGCTGGAGCGGCAGAGTGACGTCTGCTGAAATCCACCACCATCTCCTTGGTCTTTCCCGTGTTGATGAGGAGGTGGTTCATCTCCTTGGTCTTCCTCACGTTGATGAGGAGGTGGTTCATCTCCTTGGTCTTCCTCACGTTGATGAGGAGGTGGTTCATCTTCTTGGTCTTCCTCACGTTGATGAGGAGGTGGTTCATCTCCTTGGTCTTCCTCACGTTGATGAGGAGGTGGTTCATCTCCTTGGTCTTCCCTGCGTTGATGAGGAGGTGGTTCATCTCCTTGGTCTTCCTCACGTTGATGAGGAGGTGGTTCATCTCCTTGGTCTTCCCCGCGTTGATGAGGAGGTGGTTCATCTCCTTGGTCTTCCTCACGTTGATGAGGAGGTGGTTCATCTTCTTGGTCTTCCTCACGTTGATGAGGAGGTGGTTCATCTCCTTGGTCTTCCCCGCGTTGATGAGGAGGTGGTTCATCTCCTTGGTCTTCCTCACGTTGATGAGGAGGTGGTTCATCTCCTTGGTCTTCCCCGCGTTGATGAGGAGGTGGTTCATCTCCTTGGTCTTCCCTGCGTTGATGAGGAGGTGGTTCATCTCCTTGGTCTTCCCCGCGTTGATGAGGAGGTGGTTCATCTCCTTGGTCTTTCTCACGTTGATGAGGAGGTGGTTCATCTCCTTGGTCTTCCCCGCGTTGATGAGGAGGTGGTTCATCTCCTTGGTCTTCCTCACGTTGATGAGGAGGTGGTTCATCTTCTTGGTCTTCCTCACGTTGATGAGGAGGTGGTTCATCTCCTTGGTCTTCCCCGCGTTGATGAGGAGGTGGTTCATCTCCTTGGTCTTCCCTGCGTTGATGAGGAGGTGGTTCATCTCCTTGGTCTTCCTCACGTTGATGAGGAGGTGGTTCATCTCCTTGGTCTTCCTCACGTTGATGAGGAGGTGGTTCATCTCCTTGGTCTTCCTCACGTTGATGAGGAGGTGGTTCCGCTGACACCAGTCCACAAAGTCCTGTATAACTCCTCTGTACTCTGTGTCATCGTCCTCGGAGCTGAGTCCGATGATGGCAGAGTCGTCAGAGAACTTCTGTAGAACACAACCGTCCGTGTTGTGTCTGAAGTCTGCAGTGTAGAGGGTGAAGAGGAACGGTGCGAGGACAGTTCCCTGGGGGGCCCCACACTGCAAAAGACAGAAGTGTGCAACATGTTAAGGTTTATACAGCCTGTGCAGGATATAATTATGTACAAAAAAAGTGTATCTAGATGAAAAGCACCACATTTGTTAGTGAAAAGGAAATGTTGAATTTGCTTCCTTGACTTGAGTTCCTGGTCGTCCTTTAGGTTTGCGTACACAGTCGCCAGTGTTCTGCTCAGTTCGGTGGTTCGCCATCTGCGGCTCGGTGCCGTTAAGGGCCAGGCCATGGAGGTTCGCTCGGAGCTGGTGTCCTCGCCCAAAGACGAGACGTGGCTGACAGTCTGCAGCAGGACCTGAGCCCGCCCTGGACCCCTACGGACCCCTACGGACCCCTACGGACCCCTACAGCGCTGTGTATTGTTAAATCAATTTCTATCAGTATTAGTTTTTACATTTTGTACAGCTACACTAATTATTTTTACAAGACATTTCAGTTTTAAATAGATTACACGTTTTGTACATTTTCAATAAAGTAATTGTTGTTTATTTTGTGGTCAAAACGTTACAGAACAACACAGATTCAGATTCAGATTCATTTTATTGGCCATGTGCAGTAAAACTACATTGGAAATACATGCAAAAAGAGGTACTCTGTGTGCACCGACAGAATAAAAAGCACGATACAATGTAATATAAATACACATACACTGAATATAAAATAATAAATAATAAAAAAAACAGCTGACACTGTGGCACCGATCGACAAAACAATACAAGGGGTAAAAGCAGTTTAAAAGCAGGTAAAAGCAGGAATTAAAATGCTCTGTTTAGGCACCTAACAGCCTGTGGAAAGAAGCTGTTAGCATAGCGAGATGTCTTGCATCTCAGTGACCGGTATCTTCTGCCAGAGGGAAGAAGCTGGAACATGGCTTTCCCAGGGTGGCCAGAAGAGTCACCGATGATTTTAAGTTTCACAGTGTTTAAATCAGACACATGTTTAGTAGAGATGAGGAAAGACCTTGTATTAAAAGGTTTGTTTTGTCATTGTTGTGCACATGTACACAGCAGGAGAAAAGAAGGAAATAAGAGCACTCAGATTGCACACATCAAACAGGGTGTATAATTTAAGATAATAAATACAATTAAAATAATAAGTGATAAGATTATTAAAATTAAACTCTTGAGCTATAAGTGCACTGTATAATTAGATGTGTAGTGTGTGTAGCAGCAGTAGGATTGTGTGTGCAGTTGTGTTGTAGTGTAGCAGCAGTGTGTATGTACGTGCACGTGTATCACGAGTATAACTGGTGCAGTACCACACGCGGCCAGAGGGGCGCCCTCGAACCCTACACTTCGCCAAAGATGTGAAAATGGCGGAGCTACAAATGCTTCTGGAGGAGGAGATTCCAGCGGGACGGAGCGCTCTGTTGGACAGCTTCACCAACTTGGAACGGGTCGCGGAGTACTGCGAGAGTAACTATGTCCAGGTAGGACCGTCCCCCGGGCCCCACGGCGCTGTCACCGCGGTCCCAGCCCCGACGGAGCTAACAGCAGCTAACGGTGGCTAACGGTGGCTAACGGTGGCTAATGCTAACGATGCTGCAGCCTCTCAGCTGCTGCTAGCTTCGCATGCTACAGACATAAACACACAGATGGGTCGCAGTCGGGCTAGTTTCTGTGTGTGGTTGATACGTGAGCGAGCTGGGGAGGGAGGACACTGCTGCTGTCTGTGTCTGTGTCTGTGTCTGTGTCTGTGTCTGTGTCTGTGTCTGTGGTGCTAATGCTGCTCTACTACATGGCTGCAGTCTGGGAGTAAAGACATTACATGATCCATGGCTGGTCTGCAGCCCGGACATCGAGCTGGTTCTGCGGTTATATAAGCACCACGGCTCCGCAGGATCGTAGGCTCCTTCTGCAGCAGCAAGGAGCTCCTGATTTATGATGGAGCCACGGGGCGCCCTGCCCACTCTGCTCTCTCTATGCCCACCCTCTGCTCTCTCTCTGCTCTCTCTCTATGCCCACTCTCTGCCCACTCTCTGCTCTCTCTCTATGCCCACTCTCTGCCCACTCTCTGCTCTCTCTCTATGCCCACTCTCTGCCCACTCTCTGCTCTCTCTCTATGCCCACTCTCTGCCCACTCTCTGCTCTCTCTCTATGCCCACTCTCTGCCCACTCTCTGCTCTCTCTCTGCTCTCTCTCTATGCCCACTCTCTGCCCACTCTCTATGCCCACTCTCTGCCCACTCTCTATGCCCACTCTCTGCCCACTCTCTATGCCCACTCTCTGCCCACTCTCTATGCCCACTCTCTGCCCACTCTCTATGCCCACTCTCTGCTCTCTCTCTATGCCCACTCTCTGCCCACTCTCTCTCTGCCCACTCTCTGCCCACTCTCTGCCCACTCTCTATGCCCACTCTCTGCCTCTCTCTCTATGCCCACTCTCTGCTCTCTCTCTATGCCCACTCTCTGCCCACTCTCTATGCCCACTCTCTGCTCTCTCTCTATGCCCACTCTCTGCCCACTCTCTGCCCACTCTCTGCCCACTCTCTGCCCACTCTCTATGCCCACTCTCTGCCCACTCTCTATGCCCACTCTATGCCCACTCTCTGCTCTCTCTCTATGCCCACTCTCTGCCCACTCTCTATGCCCACTCTCTGCACTCTCTCTGCCCACTCTCTGCCCACTCTCTATGCCCACTCTCTGCCCACTCTCTATGCCCACTCTCTGCCCACTCTCTATGCCCACTCTCTGCCCACTCTCTGCCCACTCTCTGCCCACTCTCTATGCCCACTCTCTGCCCACTCTCTATGCCCACTCTATGCCCACTCTCTGCCCACTCTCTATGCCCACTCTCTGCCCACTCTCTATGCCCACTCTCTGCTCTCTCTCTATGCCCACTCTCTGCCCACTCTCTGCTCTCTCTCTATGCCCACTCTCTGCTCTCTCTCTATGCCCACTCTCTGCCCACTCTCTGTTCTCTCTCTATGCCCACTCTCTGCCCACTCTCTGCTCTCTCTCTATGCCCACTCTCTGCTCTCTCTCTATGCCCACTCTCTGCCCACTCTCTGCTCTCTCTCTGCCCACTCTCTGCCCACTCTCTGCCCACTCTCTATGCCCACTCTCTGCGCTCTCTATGCCCACTCTCTGCTCTCTCTCTGCCCACTCTCTGCTCTCTCTCTGCCCGACTCTCTGCTCTCTCTCTGCTCTCTCTCTGCCCACTCTCTGCTCTCTCTCTGCCCACTCTCTGCTCTCTCTCTGCCCGACTCTCTGCTCTCTCTCTGCTCTCTCTCTGCCCACTCTCTGCTCTCTCTCTGCTCTCTCTCTGTTCTCTCTCTGGTCTCTCTCTGTTCTCTCTATGCCCACTCTCTGCCCACTCTCTGTTCTCTCTCTGCCCACTCTCTGCTCTCTCTCTGCCCGACTCTCTGCTCTCTCTCTGCTCTCTCTCTGCCCACTCTCTGCTCTCTCTCTGCCCACTCTCTGCTCTCTCTCTGCTCTCTCTCTGCCCACTCTCTGCTCTCTCTCTGCTCTCTCTCTGCTCTCTCTATGCCCACTCTCTGCTCTCTCTCTGCTCTCTCTCTGCTCTCTCTCTGCTCTCTCTATGCCCACTCTCTGCTCTCTCTCTGCTCTCTCTATGCCCACTCTCTGCTCTCTCTCTGCCCGACTCTCTGCTCTCTCTCTGCTCTCTCTCTCTGCCCACTCTCTGCTCTCTCTCTGCCCACTCTCTGCTCTCTCTCTGCTCTCTCTCTGCTCTCTCTATGCCCACTCTCTGCTCTCTCTATGCCCGACTCTCTGAACTCTCCCTGCTCTCTCTCTCGGGACTCTCCCTTGTCTCTCTCTCTGCCCTCTCTCTGCCCAGCGCTGGACACAGGTTCAGGGGAACACAGCGGGTCAAAACACTCGGCCTGTGCGGAGTGAGAGGGGGGTCAGCTGTGGGCTACTGAGGCCAGTGCATTTGGTGACCGTGTAGCCCTTGTTAAATTCCCCACGTCCTTCATTTGGAGTGAGCCTGTAGTGACACATGATGTTTAACCTGCTTGCTGTATAAGAACATTTTATTCATGGCTTTAAGCTCTGATAGTTTGAGTATGTTTATGTGTTATACAAAGTCATAAGAATGTTTTATGCGTCAGTATAGCTCCTTTGTGGCTCTCACACACAGACACCGAGTCTGCGTGTGAGAGCGTGTGTGGTAATGTTTTAGAAATGTTGCTCGGCCTGTCATGTGTTCCAGTTCCCAAACTTGTTTTGTGTCATCCAGATTATAATCTGCACAGTTTCGTTTGAGTTTTGATATATCTGTCAAGTTATTTGTCTGTTGTGTAATTCATCAAAACTACTGAAATACACAATGAGTTGTTTGCTAATAATTACTTTGTCTGGCTCTGACATGACATCCTTCTTGTCATGTGTTTGCAGTCTCCGGACAAGCAGCGGGCTCTTGAGGAGACCAAGAACTACACCACCCAGTCTCTGGCCAGTGTGGCCTACCTGATCAACACTCTAGCCAACAATGTCCTGCAGATGCTGGACATCCAGGCCTCTCAGCTGCGCCGCATGGAGTCCTCCATCAACCACATCTCCCAGGTCTGACACCTCACAGCCTCTCCATGTGGGACACACAACCACATCTCCCAGGTCAGACACCTCACAGCCTCTCCATGTAGGACACAAAACCACATCTCCCAGGTCTGACACCTCACAGCCTCTCCATGTAGGACACACAACCACATCTCCCAGGTCTGACACCTCACAGCCTCTCCATGTAGGACACACAACCACATCTCCCAGGTCTGACACCTCACAGCCTCTCCATGTGGGACACACAACCACATCATGTATTTGTTGTGCGTTTATTAGTTGTACATTTGTATTAATTTTATTTAGTTTGTGGCAACATTACATCTGAAAACCAGACCTGTTAAACCGTTCAGACGGTTGCAGGTTAGCTTCTGCTGCATCATGTTGGATCTGTAAACAAACGATAGCATCTTGCTTTCTCTCCCCGTCTGATTGGTCCAAAATCAATATCAAGATAGACTTTATTGATCTATCTTATCAATGCTAAAATCCATGCCTGAGTTTCCATATTTTTGACAGCTCCAAAGGATTCAAGTGCACACAGCACAGTGGGTATTCCTGCATTGTATTTAGTTGTATTTAGTTTCTGTCCGTTATCTTTTTCTATGAACTGTATTGACTAATCTAAATACAATTTAGCTCAACCATTGCATTGTTTCCTTTTCCTCCACTAACTGCGTACCAGTCACACTGACACATGCTTTGAACCATGACCTGAGGTGTGTGTTTTGCAGACGGTGGACATCCACAAAGAGAAGGTGGCTCGCAGAGAGATCGGCATCCTCACCACCAACAAAAACACGTCTCGTACCCACAAAATCATCGCCCCCGCTAACCCCGAGAGGCCCGTGAGGTACATCCGCAAGCCAGTGGACTACAGCCTGCTGGACGACATGGGCCACGGGGTCAAGGTGGGCCACACACACACACTTACTCGTTTGAACGATATCAGCAAAAAACATTGAAAAATATTGGAGAGAATGAGTTTCTGAGACCTTTTCACACTTTGAACAAGCGTTTCATGAGCCCCGTTTCCACCAGACCCTCTACTTCTACTCTGCTCTACTCTTCTCACCCGATTAGAAGCGTTTCCACCCTCCCTGTTTAACCGGTTCTTGGTCCTTTTACTGCCTCTTGGTCCTGGTTCTATCCAGGCCGAGCTGGCACTAGTGTTCTAAATGACTTGTGATTGGCCAGAGGGCTGCTGGAAGCCATGGCTACAGAGGATACTGGTTTGTTGTGGCTAGGTTGCTAGGAGAAGCCACCAGTTTTAATGGAAACTAGGGATGTAAATCGGCGACCGGTTAACCGGTCAAAGCTGTCGGTTAAAAAAGAGAAAAAGGGGAGGTCTCTTAATAACGCTATTTTAAGCCCTATTTGCACGGTGTGACGAGCGGGTCTGTATCTAGCTGTGTGCGCCCATGTATTATAAACTCCGGGACGACTCTCACGACACACACACACACACACACACACACACACACACACACACACACACACACACACACACACACACACACACACACACCCTCTGTGTCACGGAGCCCAAAGGATTCGCGCAAATACACGGCTCCAGTCAAACACATGGACCATGTTTGTGTTTATGGTCCTCGGGATCAGCTCCACACACATCACTTGTATTTAAACTTTTGTGAAGACCTGTGAGACGCGTCTCGTCACTCGCTGCTCTGACCATGTGAACGAGCCGTGTTTGCTGCTAGAAAGTATTGGTATTAACCCGCAGCACAGCAGAATGGGAAGATTAAAAAAGCAGTTCTCTGTGCGCAAAGGTACCGGAGCTGTTGCGGGTTTGGGCGCCGCTGTCTCAGCTCTGATCCAGTAGAACGCAGACCTGCACGGCTCGAAATGGCTGTTATTTCAAAGAACGTGGACTATTTTAAACTACGCGGTTAACCGGTTAATGAGGCTCGGTGGTCGGTCATGAAAATGCATAGTTTTTTACATCCCTAAGGGAAACGCAACCAGGTAGAGTAGAGCCGAGTAGAGCCGGGTGGGACCGACGGGAACGGGCTTGTTTCTACTGTTTCTCATAGTCTCCCGCCACCACTAACCTCTGTGTTCTCTCTCTCCTGCTGCTTGGCTAACTCTGTGTGTTTACTCATCTGTAGTGGTTGCAGAGGTTCAAGGTAAGATTTCAAACCTGTGTGTGTGGAGTGACATATTTCTGTTTGTATTTATATCAGAGTTGGTTCAGTTTGGAGGTTTATCATCATCTCCTTTTTTATCTCTAGGTCAAGTTTCCATATAGATGTATTTGAGCAATCTTGACTCTTTAATCCTCTGTAAAGCAGTTGTCGTTTGTCATAGTGCCCTCTACTGGTTGTCTGTATAGTTACACTCCTGAGGGATACAGTGGGACTAACTCAGCCACCAGTTGTGAAAGTCCTCCCTCCTCAACTATGAGAGACAAAAATGAAGAGAAAACAACCAGAAATCAAGTTATCAACATTTTTAAAGCTTGTATTTATTGTGGGTAATAAGTATGTGGACGATAACAAAAGTCCGTCTTGATACTTTGTTCCCGCTGTCATTGCTGACTATCGCTCGGTGACGCAAACGTTCAACTCTTGTCATGGGATGGAGGCAGGTTTTTATTTTATTTTTTTTTAAGAACATTTAGAAAGCACGCAAACAGAAACATCACTAGAATTAAAACAAATTGTGTTAATGACATTAGTTACATAAACAAACTAATATAATATAATATAATATACAAGCCCAATCCAATAACTCCTCTTTATGTAACGTCTGTGGCATCATTGAACACCCTCCATTTCTCCCTTTGCTGATGGTATTTTTGTCCCTTTTGCCTAAGATTAGACGCTATTTCTTCCATAACTGAAATGCTTTCCACAATCCAGATCCAGTCTTGTTGTGTTGCTGGATCTGGCTGTAGCCAAACTTTTGTAATTGCCTTTTTAGTTGCCGCAAGAATATTCTTTTGTCAAATTGATGTCTTCCTTCCCTACCTCCTCCTGTGTATTATTTATCCCTACTTTGGTGTCTCTCCTGAGGGTTAGAGGTCTGTCTTTTTTTTTATTATTGGGTGTAATAAATTGTCATTCTTCCAGCAAAACTCTGGGATGGAATGAAATGAAGTTTTCACTAAAAATCTCACAATACATCCACAAATATCAGACAAATATCTAATTTTGTGTCTCATAGTTGAGGTACACCTATGATGCAGATTATAGAAGTGGGAGATCCGTGAGACAGTTTTCATGTGTCAAACCGGTTCTCCTCCGCTCTCCAGGCCAGCGCTCAGAACATGAAGGCGGGTGGAATGCCTCGCACCAACCCCCCAACACAGAAACCGCCGAGCCCCCCGCTCACAGGGAAGGGCACCCTGGGGTATGTAACGGACCACACACACACACACACACACACACACACACACACACACACACACACACACACACACACACACACACACACACACACACACACACACACACACACACACACACACACACACACACACACACACACACACACACACGAGTCCAGTATGAGGAGTTTATCAAGACCCGTAGTGTCAAACCTGTCCTCAAAGGTGTGGCTATTTCCCTGGAGTCTGCTCCTTCTTGGTTGGAATGAAAACTAGCAGCCAGCCCTTTAAGAACCGTTTTGACACAGCTGGTCTAGACCTATCATCTATAAAGCCTCATCATTGGACACAGATGAGCCAATGCAAAGACTCATTTGTTTTTGACATGAGTGACTGCTGCAGTCGTGGCCTTTGACTCACGCAGCTAAATGAACACTTCTTAACAGTCAGGCGGCTCCATGCTTTGTGTTGAGTGTTCCGTGTGTGTCCAGTGGGAGCCTCATGCATGTTAGCAGCTCCATACTCTCCTGCCCCAGGCTACGAGCCAACATCCATGTGTCATCCCAGTTATTCTTACTGTTGTGTTTTTGATTAATCGTTTTTGTTTAAATGAGTGTGACCGCTGGCTGCAGCTTACAGTGCTGGTCATTCCATTTGTTGGCGCCCTCACACATGCTCAGTTTATTCTCATATATAGTAACTGAAACTCTTGTTTGAGGATGCTGTGGTCCATAAGTGTAGGGTAGATAGGACTGACCCCTCCCTGACTTTGCTTTTACCCTCTCACAGACCTCGCCCGTAGCCTCCCAGTAGCTCTAACCTAAACAGTCTTGTGTATGCCACGTGTTGTACCCCATTGTTTTATTTTAAGTTTGCACTTGTTTATTCACCCTCTCCCCACACACTGTGGATGCCCTGACCCTCTCGCAGGCGCCACTCCCCCTATAGGACGCTCGAGCCGGTGCGTCCTCCCGTCATACCTAACGACTACGTGTCAAGTCCGACACGCAACATGGCGCCTCCCCTTCAGAGTCCCGCCCGCACTGCATCCGTTAATCAGAGGACCCGCACGTACAGGTACCCCAGCATGGTCTCTGCTCTCAGACCCTTCTGTAGCTTCTGGTCCTTCTGGACCCAGCACTCTGCCCCTGTCCCCTGTGTTCTTTTAACACGTCAGCGCAAGAGACGCAGAGCAGTTAGCAAGATGAAGCACACATTAAAGGCCTCTCCGACTGTTGTGATGGGCTGCATGGTGATAACAGTTGTGTGTTAACTCGTGTGTGTGTGTGTGTGTGTGTGTGTGTTGTCTGTGCTCTGTGTGCGGCTTCTGCCCTGTCCACTCAAACCTGGCTGTTTGCTGCCGCTCCTGTCATTACCCACTACTGCCCCCGAGCTGACGGCACAGAACTACCCTCCATGATCAGTGTTTATTTACCTCATTTATTAGAACATTTCAAAACTCATGCTTTTCACCATTTGGTTTCCATCTGTAAGTGCTGGGTCCACTTCTCCAGTGCCCTCTGTCCGTTCTGCCGTTGCCCTGTTTTATTAGTTACAAGTATTTTCCACATAATTATACATTTTTTCACGTTAATCTTTACAGGTGTTGGATCAAACATGAACCCTGATCATTTTGACAGTGGTCTGTTTGACATGTAGCTGAGATAATGATTATGCATTTACTTCAAATGTTGATTCGACAAATGGTGGATAGGTTGTGTTTATAACAAGAACTCCCAGAGCAGTCATTTTGACAGCTGTCATTCAAATCAATATAATTAAGAAATAAAAATAAAAAGAATGTATAAATTACTTAGTATGTCCTAGTAAAAACTGTATTTTAAGGGAAAAAACGTGTTGAAAGGCTAACTGCTGTCAAGTAAAGTGTTGCTATGGTAACTCTCTCTTCTCTGATGGAAAACCAGGACCGGCTCCTTGAAAAGTAGCGTTAAGTGCCTTAGAAAGTGTGTGGCATCTGCTCTCATCCCTGTGTCTGCAGCAGCGGCAGCAGCGGTGGCAGCCACCCCAGCAGCAGCCGCAGCAGCAGCCGAGAGAACAGCGGCAGCGGCAGCGTGGGCATCCCCATCGCCGTGCCCACCCCGGCCCCGCCCGGAGTATACCCAGGTAACCCACCTGCTCAGGTCTCTGCATACGTCTTGGGGTGTCTCACATTATGGTTGTGCCCCAGGGCAGCTGTGGCTGCAGTAGTTTACCACCACCGTATGCAATAAATAATGCTGTGAAGCGTCTTTGGGAGCAGTTTTAAACCCATGTAATATTAGTTTAAAAGATCATGTTATTAATGTATACATCTTCTTATTTATGTAAGGGATAACGTATATTACGCAGGTCATTATCGGAAAATAAGTACCGACAGGACGAAGAGGACCCCGACGCGGAGGGGTCTGCTTCCGCCCTGAAGGTACTTATTCTCTGATAATGACCTGCGTAATATACGTTATCCCGCTTATTATACGGCTTTAAACCAACAGAACACACAACATAAACTTCAGTCCACTTTTAGGAATGCCCAAAGGTTTATTTAATGACAAAAAATAAAATAGTTCCTAAAGGCTTTCCCGTGGCTATGCTAGCAACAGTTAGGCTAGCAACTTCCAAACTAGAACTCTCTGGAACTGCATGAAAACTGAACACAGAATCCTGAACATCAGCGGTGAGTGACCCAAACATAAACTTAACCTAAATCCATAATTCCATCCTCTGCAAATGTTCCTAAAATGTGCCGTATCTACTTCCGGGTTTTTCACCATCGCCTTTTCTCGCATTACATCAGTGTTTTTATCATGAAAACGTAAAATTCTGAAAACTTCCGTGCACTTGTATTAAGAATGTATTTGTATAATGGACTCTCCGATTAACATTTAAGTGTGTCAATGGTTCTGCTGCTGCTGTGAGGAGCGTGTGATAAATACTTATAAAGATTATGTTTATTATAATAACAATAATATGCACCACATTTTTACCTAAATATCAGATGTTAGTTTTCCAGATCAGGTATGTGGAAAACTAACATCTGATAATATTTAGGTAAAAATTATTATTACTCAGAAAAAAAACATTGAGGGTTAATTGTTCAACAATTTCCCCTCAAAACATAAAGTGATCCATGTTGTGTTAATGTGGTGATTATGGGGCCAAAAGCAGTTTTGAACTGTTGATAAATGGATCGTTATGAATTTAATTCCTCTGTATCGGACCTGACGGATCCTCGTCTCTGTCACAGCTTTTCTAACATCCCAATATTGTTTTCAGTCATGTTTGAAAAAGCCAACAATAACTAGTTTACAAATGCAGCACCACATTATGCATTTAAAATCTGCACTGGGGGAACCCGCAGCACCTACAGGATCTCCTGCTGTACGATGTGTTTTCTCCTTTGTTACTGTGGACGTGTCCAACTCACTCTTGACTCTTGTCTCCCACTCGCCTTGTACTCTCCAATCCTCCGCCTCAGCCACTGCCCCCTCCAACCCTCCCAAGCCCACTCCCTACACCGCCCCGGTCACCCCCAACCCCACACTGGACGGCCCTGCCAAGCCCCCCGTAGAGATCCCTCCCGTGCCCCCACCCCCTCCCCAGCTCCCCGACAACATGGCCTATGGCAACAACGTACCAGGTGAGTCCCCAGCCGGTCGCCCGCCCTCAGACCAGTCATGTGACCCGCCCCACCCCCACCCCGCCAGGTCGTCGGTCCGTGCTCATCCATCCTCAGCCGCGCTCATCGCTCTTCAGTTCTAATCTGTTCTGCATGACCATTGTCTCTGTGTGCATTCATTTGCTTTGGGTCATATTCAGGGCTTCCACGTTGCAGAGTGGGGGCCGGGGGTGCGGAGTGGGGGCCATATCCCACCAGTTTTGGCCACGGTTACCCTTCCTTGGTAACCGTGGCCAATTGCTGTCATTTAGAACTCTTTAGTACCAGCGAGGTCTGGAAAAACCAGGGCCAAGAGGGACTAAAGAAGGACCCAGTCTCCATCAGTGGTGTTATGACATATAGTCATATAGACTGGGCTTTTGAATTGGAGGAGAAATTGGCAAGGCAAGGCAAGGCAAGTTTATTTATATAGCACAATTCATACACAAGGCAATTCAAAGTGCTGAACAAAACAAGAAAGCATTAAAATCATAAATAATCACAGAACATTAAAAAGAAAGATACAAATATAAAATCCCTCAGTTGTATGCACAGCTAAACAGAACTGTCTTTAACCTGGCTTTAAACATTGTCAGAGAGGAGGCCTGTCTCACATCCTCAGGAAGACTGTTCCAGATTTTAGCAGCATGAATCTGAAAAGCAGCCTCCCCATGTTTAGTTCTGACTCTGGGCACTAACAGGAGTCCAGTCCCTGTGCTCCTCAGAGTCCGGACTGGTTCATATGGGACTAACATGTCACTAATATATTTTGGTGCGAGGCCATGGAGAGACTTGTACACAAGCAGAGCTGTTTTAAAGTCTATTCTCTGAGCCACAGGAAGCCAGTGCAGAGACCTGAGGACTGGACTAATGTGGTCGTACTTCCTGGTTCTTGTCAGGACTCGAGCTGCTGCATTTTGAATGTACTGCAGCTGTTTTACAGCCTGTTTGGACAGACCTGTGAGCAGGCCATTGCAGTAGTCTAACCTACTGGAGACAAATGCATGGATAAGAATCTCCAAGTCTGCTTTAGACACTATGTTTTTGATCCTGGCAATGTTTTTAGATGGTAAAAAGCTGCTGATGTTACTGATTTGATGTGGCTATTAAAATGTAAGTCTGAGTCCAGTATTACCCCTAGATTTCTGACCTTGTTTGAAGGTTTTAGGGAGAGAGACTGTAGGTGACAGATGACGCTCTCTCTTTGTTTGTGGGGACCAAAGGCAATCATTTCAGTCTTGTCTGCGTTTAGCTGAAGGAAGTTGTTTTGCATCCACTCACTGATCTGTTGGATACAGTGAAGGAGTGAGTCCACTGGTCCATGTTCTCCTGCAGTCAGTGAGACATAGATCTGAGTGTCGTCTGCATAGTTATGATAGGAAACGTTGTTTCTGCGTATTAACTGACCTAACGGCAGCATGTAGAGATTGAACAGAAGAGGTCCCAGGATCGACCCCTGTGGGACTCCACAGGTCAGGGCCATATGATCTGAGACACAGTTTCCAATCTCCACAAAGTACTTCCTGTCTTCAAGGTAAGACCTAAACCAACTTAGGGCGGTGCCAGTGACGCCAACCCAGTCCTCTAGTCTCTGTAAGAGGATCTCATGGTCGACGGTGTCAAAGGCAGCACTTAGATCTAACAAGATTAAGATTGAGACTTTGCCTGCGTCAGTGTTCAGCCGGATATCGTTTGTAACCTTGACGAGAGCAGTCTCAGTGCTGTGGTGGGGTCTAAAGCCGGACTGAAACATATCAAATGAGTTGTTGATTATAAGAAATCTAGTAAGCTGTTGGTAGACAACTTTCTCAAGGACTTTCCCCATAAATGGCAGATTTGAGATGGGACGATAGTTGTTAAGTACAGTGGCATCCAGACTGCTCTTTTTTAGCAGGGGCCTGATGACTGCAGTTTTCAGGGCCTTTGGGAATATTCCAGAATGAAGGGACATGTTTACTATCTGTGTGAGTGAAGGTAACAGACTGCTCAGAACAGACTTCAGAAATCTAGTGGGTAGTACATCCCGGCTGCATGTGGAGGAGCTCAAACTGGAGATTATCTCTTGGACAGTTTTATCATTTACAGGTGCAAAGTGAGTTAGCTCA
>OZ035841.1:1317199-1385867 GCA_964034765.1 Knipowitschia caucasica
CATCACATCCAACAATTTGACACTGGGCACGTTTCCCAGGTCCTTCCCGCCGCAGTGAATCAGGAGGACGTCCGGCACACCTCTTCCTTTGAACCTGTTGAAGGAGGGAACGACTTTGCTCCAACACATGCCCTCCCAGGCAAACCAACTGACAACTGTGTTGGTAAGACCAAGATGGCTGCCCACACTGTCTGACGCTCTCTCTGCAGCGCGCTGTACGTGGCCGTCTCCAATGATCCACACGCTCTCTGAAAATCAGGACAGAAAATAAATTACTACAATTGTCAAATGGACATATTTACAGAGACTCACTTTGGACTGGTCCTGCAGCCGCTTGTGCTGAGGCCTGAGGTGAGGCCCGAGGCGAGGCCCTAGGCGAGGCCCGCGGCGAGGCCCGAGACGAGGCCCGAGGCGAGGCCTGAGACGAGGCCCGAGGCGAGGCCTGAGACGAGGCCCGAGGCGAGGCCTGAGACGAGGCCCGAGGCGAGGCCTGAGACGAGGCCCGAGGCGAGGCCTGAGACGAGGCCCGAGGCGAGGCCTGAGACGAGGCCCGAGGCGAGGCTTGAGATACTAGATTTTTAGTACAAACGTGTGATTAGTTCTTCAAAGTCTCCATTTGAACACTTGACTGTAAATCTGAATGAGTAACTATCACTGTTGAAATCTCAAAGTGTGATTCACACATTTCTTTAAAACTCACTTTGTACTGGGGCTGAGGCGAGGCCCGGGGCCTCGAGGCGTGAGGCGAGGTCTGGGGCGACGGTGGCTCTTTGCAGGACTCTACATTTGTGAAGTACAAACATGTGATTAGTGTCTCCACTTTTATTCCTATAAATCTGTGTAGCCTAACAGCTGAAAGCCTGTTGTGACGTTAAAACTCAGTGATTCACACAATTGTTTTTAAAACCTCTTTGTACTTTGGCTGAGGAGCAGGTATTGACCCCTTGCATGTGACGTCCCGGCCACGCCCACTCTCCATGACAGACGGCAGAAGTCTAACTGGAGCCTACGGACACCTGACCAAAACAACCTGTTTCAGCGCATTACAGCCACAACTGACATTTTGCAGTGCGGTTGATTATACTAACAGGCACGGACATAAGCTTTTTTATCTGATACCTGCTCGTCATGAAGACAGAAGACGACGATGGCGGCAATTAACCAAAAGGACTGGGACCATAGACTGACCCATCCAAGTACTCCCTAATATGCAGTGAACACTTTTTACAAGATAAAGCAATCACAAGTTTGTATTTATTTTATTTCCATTAATGTGGAGGACAATGACACACGTCAAACGTGTCTCTTACTACTGTCCTGTATGTGCGCTGCAACATTGACATTTTTATCTTTTAAGTCAATTGCGTGTTTCACTATTTTCCTCTCCGTCAGTACGTATCATGTTTGGCTGTAGACAGAAAAGCCACAGAAAAGTGGATTATTGCTAATGCTACCAGCAAAATGTACATATAAATCTGCTCCAGTGTGAGGGGGTGCATTGTTAACGATAATGATAAAGATCATGTAGGGTGAATTCGGGGGAACTATAGATCACACACATGTCATTAGTGCTGAGTGTAGTTCACAGCATCACTGTTCAAACTCACTAAATGCAATGTACCCCACAAGTTTAAACTTCTCTATAACCCGGTCTCTATATTCTAGGCTAGGTTTAAAACAGTCCTCTTTAGTTTAGCATATGGCTAGGAAGGTATCAGGGAAGGCTAACCTCCTCAGACTGTCAGTCAAGCTGCATAGAGAAGTATGGTAACTTGAGCACTATACTCTCCTCCTTCCTACTTTTATCTGTTTAGCATTTTTAGGATTTTGACTGTAGTTTGTTCATTGCTATTCACCCGTTGTCCCATTGTCTGTTTCATGGTACGATGACGGGATCTCTGAGCCTGGCCTCCTCCATCTACACCAGCGGACTGCCCAGCCCCAGCCTCCATCTACACCAGCGGACTGCCCAGCTCCCTCCTCCATCTACACCAGCGGACTGCCCTGCCCCCCCTCTACCTACACCAGCGGACTGCCCTGCCCCCCCTCTATCTACACCAGCGGACTGCCCTGCCCCCCCTCTATCTACACCAGCGGACTGCCCAGCTCCCCCCTCCATCTACACCAGCGGACTGCCCTGCCCCCCCCTCTACCTACACCAGCGGACTGCCCTGCCCCCCCTCTATCTACACCAGCGGACTGCCCTGCCCCCCCTCTATCTACACCAGCGGACTGCCCAGCTCCCTCCTCCATCTACACCAGCGGACTGCCCTGCCCCCCTCTATCTACACCAGCGGACTGCCCTGCCCCCCTCTATCTACACCAGCGGACTGCCCTGCCCCCCCTCTATCTACACCAGCGGACTGCCCTGCCCCCCCTCTATCTACACCAGCGGACTGCCCAGCTCCCTCCTCCATCTACACCAGCGGACTGCCCTGCCCCCCCCCTCTATCTACACCAGCGGACTGCCCTGCCCCCCCTCTATCTACACCAGCGGACTGCCCAGCTTCCTCCTCCATCTACACCAGCGGACTGCCCTGCCCCCCTCTATCTACACCAGCGGACTGCCCAGCTCCCTCCTCCATCTACACCAGCGGACTGCCCTGCCCCCCCTCTATCTACACCAGCGGACTGCCCTGCCCCCCCTCTATCTACACCAGCGGACTGCCCTGCCCCCCTCTATCTACACCAGCGGACTGCCCTGCCCCCCTCTATCTACACCAGCGGACTGCCCAGCTTCCTCCTCCATCTACACCAGCGGACTGCCCTGCCCCCCTCTATCTACACCAGCGGACTGCCCAGCTCCCTCCTCCATCTACACCAGCGGACTGCCCTGCCCCCCCTCTATCTACACCAGCGGACTGCCCTGCCCCCCTCTATCTACACCAGCGGACTGCCCTGCCCCCCCTCTATCTACACCAGCGGACTGCCCTGCCCCCCCTCTACCTACACCAGCGGACTGCCCTGCCCCCCCTCTATCTACACCAGCGGACTGCCCAGCTCCCTCCTCCATCTACACCAGCGGACTGCCCTGCCCCCCTCTATCTACACCAGCGGACTGCCCAGCTCCCTCCTCCATCTACACCAGCGGACTGCCCTGCCCCCCCTCTATCTACACCAGCGGACTGCCCTGCCCCCCCTCTATCTACACCAGCGGACTGCCCTGCCCCCCCTCCATCTACACCAGCGGACTGCCCTGCCCCCCCTCTACCTACACCAGCGGACTGCCCAGCCCCAGCCTCCATCTACACCAGCGGACTGCCCAGCTCCCTCCTCCATCTACACTAGCGGACTGCCCTGCCCCCCCTCTATCTACACCAGCGGACTGCCCTGCCCCCCCTCTATCTACACCAGCGGACTGCCCTGCCCCCCCTCTATCTACACCAGCGGACTGCCCAGCTCCCTCCTCCATCTACACCAGCGGACTGCCCTGCCCCCCCTCTACCTACACCAGCGGACTGCCCTGCCCCCCCTCTATCTACACCAGCGGACTGCCCTGCCCCCCCTCTATCTACACCAGCGGACTGCCCAGCTCCCCCCTCCATCTACACCAGCGGACTGCCCTGCCCCCCCCTCTATCTACACCAGCGGACTGCCCTGCCCCCCCTCTATCTACACCAGCGGACTGCCCAGCTCCCTCCTCCATCTACACCAGCGGACTGCCCTGCCCCCCCCTCTATCTACACCAGCGGACTGCCCTGCCCCCCCTCTATCTACACCAGCGGACTGCCCTGCCCCCCCTCTATCTACACCAGCGGACTGCCCAGCTTCCTCCTCCATCTACACCAGCGGACTGCCCTGCCCCCCTCTATCTACACCAGCGGACTGCCCTGCCCCCCCTCTATCTACACCAGCGGACTGCCCAGCTCCCCCCTCCATCTACACCAGCGGACTGCCCTGCCCCCCCCTCTACCTACACCAGCGGACTGCCCTGCCCCCCCTCTATCTACACCAGCGGACTGCCCTGCCCCCCCTCTATCTACACCAGCGGACTGCCCAGCTACCCCCTCCATCTACACCAGCGGACTGCCCTGCCCCCCCCTCTATCTACACCAGCGGACTGCCCTGCCCCCCCTCTATCTACACCAGCGGACTGCCCAGCTCCCTCCTCCATCTACACCAGCGGACTGCCCTGCCCCCCTCTATCTACACCAGCGGACTGCCCAGCTCCCCCCTCCATCTACACCAGCGGACTGCCCTGCCCCCCCCTCTACCTACACCTGCGGACTGCCCCGCCCCCCCTCTACCTACACCTGTGGACTGCCCAGCCCCCCCCTCTACCTACACCTGTGGACCGCCCCCCCCCCCCCCATCATCTACAGTGCCTTGTGGAAGTATTCGGCCCCCTTGAACCTTTCAACATTTCGCCACATTTCAGGCTTCAAACATAAAGATATAAAATTTTAATTTTTTGTCATGAATCAACAACAAGTGGGACACAATCGTGAAGTGGAACGAAATGTATTGGATAATTTAAACTTTTTTAACAAATAAAAAACTGAAAAGTGGGGCGTGCAATATTATTCGGCCCCTTTACTTTCAGTGCAGCAAACTCACTCCAGAAGTTCAGTGAGGATCTTTGAATGATCCAATGTTGTCCTAAATGACTGATGATGATAAATAGAATGCACCTGTGTGTAATCAAGTCTCTGTATAAATGCACCTGCTCTTTGATAGTCTCAGGGTTCTGTTTAAAGCGCAGAGAGAACCATGAAGACAAAGGAACACACCAGGCAGGTCCGAGATACTGTTGTGGAGAAGTTTAAAGCCGGATTTGGATACAAAAAGATTTCCCAAGCTTTAAACATCTCAAGGAGCACTGTGCAAGCAGTTATATTGAAATGGAAGGAGTATCAGACCACTGCAAATCTACCAAGACCCGGCCGTCCCTCCAAACTTTCATCTCAAACAAGGAGAAGACTGATCAGAGATGCAGCCAAGAGGCCCATGATCACTCTGGATGAACTGCAGATAACTACAGCTGAGGTGGGAGAGTCTGTCCATAGGACAACAATCAGTCGTGCACTGCACAAATCTGGCCTTTATGGAAGAGTGGCAAGAAGAAAGCCATTTCTCAAAGATATCCATAAAAAGTCTGGTTTAAAGTTTGCCACAAGCCACCTGGGAGACACACCAAACATGTGGAAGAAGGTGCTCTGGTCAGAGGAAACCAAAATCAAACTTTTTGGCCACAATGCAAAACGATATGTTTGGCGTAAAAGCAACACAGCTCATCACCCTGAACACACCATCCCCACTGTCAAACATGGTGGTGGCAGCATCATGCTTTGGGCCTGCTTTTCTTCAGCAGGGACAGGGAAGATGGCTAAAATTGATGGGAAGGTGGATGGAGCCAAATACAGGACCATTCTGGAAGAAAACCTGTTGGAGTCTGCAAAAGACCTGAGACTGGGACGGAGATTTATCTTCCAACAGGACAATGATCCAAAACATAAAGCCAAATCTACAATGGAATGGTTCACAAATAGACGTATCCAGGTGTTAGAATGGCCAAGTCAAAGTCCAGACCTGAATCCAATCGAGAATCTGTGGAAAGAGCTGAAGACTGCTGTTCACAAACGCTCTCCATCCAACCTCACTGAGCTCCAGCTGTTTTGCAAGGAAGAATGGGAAAGAATTCCAGTCTCTCGATGTGAAAAACTGATAGACATACCCCAAGAGACTTGCAGCTGTAATTGCAGCAAAAGGTGGCGCTATAAAGTATTAGCGCAAGGGGGCCGAATAATATTGCACGCCCCACTTTTCAGTTTTTTATTTGTTAAAAAAGTTTAAATTATCCAATAAATTTCGTTCCACTTCACGATTGTGTCCCACTTGTTGTTGATTCTTGACAAAAAATTTAATTTTTATATCTTTATGTTTGAAGCCTGAAATGTTGAAAGGTTCAAGGGGGCCGAATACTTTTGCAAGGCTTTGTATACCTGCGGACTGCCCAGCCCCCCCTTCATCTACACCTGCGGACTTCCCTGCCCCTCCCTCTATCTACACCTGCGGACTTCCCTGCCCCTCCCTCTATCTACACCTGCGGACTGCCCTGCCCCTCCCTCTATCTACACCTGTGGACTGTCTAGACCTGAATACTGAAGCCCAAAGTGATGTCACATTAGTTTGAAGAGCAGAGATAGGCTTGACTACGTCTTTAATATTCACAGTCTTTGATTGTGGATCCTGCAGATCTGGGAGCTGTGTAAGTCGAGTGTCGTAAAGCTCTGGTCCATGGGTCTCTAGAGTCTCGCCCTGATGTGTGTTTGATGAGTCCCCACAAATCCAAGTCCTCAGATAATAATAATTATCATCAGTGTCTCCATTAGGATGGACTGACTCTGATTGGACAAGAGTCCACTGTTTCTGGACTCTCTATGGCCTGGATTCAGACTCTTTAACTGAAGATCGTCATCTTTAAAATGAGACGAGCATCATTGGCAGAGCTGAAGTTGGCTGAGCCAGAAGCAGGGGTCCCCAAACCATAGCTCCCTGATGGTTTAAGGGCAGAGGTTTTGGTCAAGGCCGAAGAACAGAAAGCATTTCCTTTTCTAATAATTGCTTTTTACTACAAAGGTATTTTTTCATGACTTTTCTGTGACATAAATGTCACAATTTTCTGGATTTTTCTCTAGATTTAACTAAAACTGGACCAACTAAAAATTCACACACATGGCTTTATATTAAATAAAAATGTAATAAAAATCAGTGTAGTACCAAGTTATAGTCCCTCCCCTTGAAACAAAGCTCAAAAGTAAGTTTTGCTGGATTGGTTTGACCAATGGGGAGGGGCTTCATCTGTCAACCAAGGATTCAAATGAACTGTGTCCAATCAAAAGGCTGTGGGGGCGGGGCTAACTCTGACTTTAAGCCTTGTACTATACTCGGGTCAAAATGACCTGCCAGTGATTGAAAAACCTTAGGTCCTGCATTATGTTCTAAATAACCCAGAGTTGGTCAAGTTAGCGGAAAACACATTTGTATTTTTAACGACCGTATTGTGTCGGATCGACCCGAGGGTAGTACTCGTGTTAAGGAGGAGCTCTCGGCTGTTTGTGTCCTGTTGATGGTTGGAGACCCCTGGGCTGGTGCTGACCCTTGACAGTCCCCAATAACAGATGGATTGCATCGTGTGAGGCGAGTATCGGCGAGAGAATGAAAGAGTTAACACGGTCAGTCTTTAGTCTCTGTCTTTAGTCTCTGCGTCTCCTTGCTCCTCGAGCTGGACGAGGAACCCTTCACCTTCCTTCACCTTTCTTCTTCTGCTGCCGTCTCCCTCGTGGCAGCTGTGCTTTCTCCGTCTGTGTCCCTCGTGGCAGCTGTGCTTTCTCCGTCTGTGTCCCTCGTGGCAGCTGTGCTTTCTCCGTCTGTGTCCCTCGTGGCAGCTGTGCTTTCTGCGTCTGTGTCCCTCGTGGCAGCTGTGCTTTCTGCGTCTGTGTCCCTCGTGGCAGCTGTGCTTTCTGCGTCTGTGTCCCTTGTGGCAGCTGTGCTTTCTGCGTCTGTGTCCCTTGTGGCAGCTGTGCTTTCTCTGTCTGTGTCCCTTGTGGCAGCTGTGCTTTCTCTGTCTGTGTCCCTTGTGGCAGCTGTGCTTTCTCCGTCTGTGTCCCTTGTGTCCACGGCCCGTCCAGCTCTATGTTTGCTGATCAGGACAGACACGTTCTGCTTGGCTCGTCCATCCAGGTTGTCCATGGTCCTGGTGCAGCTCTTCTCTGCAGAGTCCAAAGCCGCTGGGAGGTGGCAGAGGTTTGGCAGAGCCAGAACCTCCTCCAGATGTTTGTGCTGCAGTCTGTGGAGGTGCTCAGTAAAGTACTGCACCTTTTTCTGTGTGGCTTTCTTAGAGAAGGCCGCCTTCTGGTCGAAGGGTAAGTCCATGTGGGACAGCTCCCCTGCCACTCTGCGCAGACTCTTCACGGTTTGTCGAGGTTCCTGCAGCTGCAGCAGCAGGTGTTCCACTTGGATCAGTTTGGAAATGGGTTCAACCAGGTCCCGGAAATGAGGCCAGTCTTCTACGTTGGGAATCTGAAGGAGAAAGAAAGAATTCAGCCATTATCTTCCTTTGTTTATTGACCCTGACAAAGCAGAGGATCACAGCATTCAGTGTATTTATGTTGTGTGTATGGACTGGGTCGGCGAGGTCTCCGCCTTCGACTACCGCCCAGTCCTCTCAGCACCGAGCCACCACGGACCCCTCTGCGGGTGGTGGGCCCACAGGAGGGACTGCCCACGTCATCCCTTCGGACTGAGCCAGGCCGGGCCCTGTGGGCTAGGGCCCGGCCACCAGGCGCTCGCTTTCGAGCCCCAACCCCAGGCCTGGCTCCAGGGTGGGGCCTCGGCTGCTCCATGCCGGGCAACGTCACTGGTATATTTTTAGTGCGATTCATGGTGGTTTTGGACTGCGCTTCGTCTGACTCGTCACCCGAGACCTGTGTACCATGGGAGACCCTACCAGGGGCATAAAGACCTGTGTACCATGGGAGACCCTACCAGGGGCATAAAGACCTGTGTACCATGGGAGACCCTACCAGGGGCATAAAGACCTGTGTACCATGGGAGACCCTACCAGGGGCATAAAGACCTGTGTACCATGGGAGACCCTACCAGGGGCATAAAGACCTGTGTACCATGGGAGACCCTACCAGGGGCATAAAGACCTGTGTACCATGGGAGACCCTACCAGGAGCATAAAGACCTGTGTACCATGGGAGACCCTACCAGGAGCATAAAGACCTGTGTACCATGGGAGACCCTACCAGGAGCATAAAGCCCTGTGTACCATGGGAGACCCTACCAGGGACATAAAGACCTGTGTACCATGGAAGACCCTACCAGGGGCATAAAGACCTGTGTACCATTGGAGACCCTACCAGGGGCATAAAGACCTGTGTACCATGGGAGACCCTACCAGGGGCATAAAGACCTGTGTACCATGGGAGACCCTACCAGGGGCATAAAGACCTGTGTACCATGGGAGACCCTACCAGGAGCATAAAGACCTGTGTACCATGGGAGACCCTACCAGGGGCATAAAGACCTGTGTACCATGGGAGACCCTACCAGCGGCATGAAGCCCCAGACAGCATAGCTCCCAGGACCATCCGAGTCCTCAGACTCCCCCACGTTAAGGTGGCCGTCAGCACCAGTTCTCCCACTTAAAAAGACGAGGCAGCGTTTAAAGCAGTCCCCTTTATCCACTCAGTTGGCTGAGTGGTTAGCACTCTCAGAAAGAAGGTGCTGGGTTCAAATCCCGGTTGGACCAGGGCCTTTCTGAGTGGAGTTTGCACGTTCTCCCCGTGTCTGCGTAGGTTTTCTCCGGGTGCTCCGGTTTCCCCCACCACTAAAAACATGTACAACAGGTCTGTGCCTCCTGTACTGGCCCCTTCCATCTCTGTGTGAGAGAGACAAATGCCCAAAAAACCAACAATGGTAAAGCGCTTTGAGACGCTGGTCTGCAGTGAAAAGGCGGTATTTAAATAAACATTACTACTTACTCAAAGCAGCGTTTAAAGCCAGTAATACATCATTACAGAAACAAGTCCTTGGACAGATTCATTTTACTATGAGGACATTTTGCATCAGTGAAGTCTTAGTGTGTGATCTCTTGTAAAATACAGTCTGTGTAAGCAGATACAAACATAGGGGCCATACATAAGTTTGTTCTGTCTAAACCCCAGCAGGTGGGTTGCATCAGTAATCAGTGAAGGAGGTGTTGCAGGAGGAGGATTCTGGCAACAACAGCGTGACTTTATTAAAACACTAAGAGCTGATGTCTAACAGCTCTGGTCCTGAAGACCGAAGACCTGCTCTGTGTCCTGTGGACCTGTTGGAACTTACCTTCTCATGGTCTGGACTGTGGTCTCTCTGGTCTGGGAGGGGCTGGCGACTGGTCTGTCCGTCCTTCTGATCCTGCTCCTGGTCTCCCTCTGCCGTCTCCTGGTCTCCCTCTGCCGTCTCATGGTCTCCCTCTGCCGTCTCCTGGTCTCCCTCTGCCGTCTCCTGGTCTCCCTCTGCCGTCTCCTGGTCTCCCTCTGCCGTCTCCTGGTCTCCCTCTGCCGTCTCCTGGTCTCCCTCTGCCGTCTCCTGGTCTCCCTCTGCCGTCTCCTGGTCTCCCTCTGCCGTCTCATGGTCTCCCTCTGCCGTCTCCTGGTCTCCCTCTGCCGTCTCCTGGTCTCCCTCTGCCGTCTCCTGGTCTCCCTCTGCCGTCTCCTGGTCTCCCTCTGCCGTCTCCTGGTCTCCCTCTGCCGTCTCCTGGTCTCCCTCTGCCGTCTCCTGGTCTCCCTCTGCCGTCTCCTGGTCTCCCTCTGCCGTCTCCTGGTCTCCCTCTGCCGTCTCCTGGTCTCCCTCTGCCGTCTCCTGGTCTCCCTCTGCCGTCTCCTGGTCTCCCTCTGCCGTCTGGTCTCCCTCTGCCGTCTCCTGGTCTCCCTCTGCCGTCTCCTGGTCTCCCTCTGCCGTCTCCTGGTCTCCCTTTGCCGTCTCCTGGTCTCCCTCTGCCGTCTCCTGGTCTCCCTCTGCCGTCTCCTGGTCTCCCTCTGCCGTCTCCTGGTCTCCCTCTGCCGTCTCCTGGTCTCCCTCTGCCGTCTCCTGGTCTCCCTCTGCCGTCTCCTGGTCTCCCTCTGCCGTCTCCTGGTCTCCCTCTGCCGTCTCCTGGTCTCCCTCTGCCGTCTCCTGGTCTCCCTCTGCCGTCTCCTGGTCTCCCTCTGCCGTCTCCTGGTCTCCCTCTGCCGTCTCCTGGTCTCCCTCTGCCGTCTCATGGTTTCCCTCTGCCGTCTCATGGTCTCCCTCTGCCGTCTCATGGTCTCCCTCTGCCGTCTCCTGGTCTCCCTCTGCCGTCTCCTGGTCTCTCTCCTGGTTCTCTGGTGTGATGGTGTGTTTCTTCAGTCCGTTCTTCTTGCCGTCTGTCGTCTGTGACATAAAGACATGTTTAGTTTGTCTCTGAAGTCATTGATCTTTGATACAATTCCACTAAAATAATGACATAAGATTCACCGACACCACTTTGTTCAGAGACGATACCAGTGCCTTAATGAGTACTTGCCGATATCGATACCAGTGCCTTAATGAGTACTTGCCGATACCAGTGCCTTAATGAGTACTTGCCGATACCAGTGCCTTAATGAGTACTTGCCGATACCAGTGCCTTAATGAGTACTTGCCGATACCAGTGCCTTAATGAGTACTTGCCGATACCAGTGCCTTAATGAGTACTTGCCGATACCGATACGAGTGCCTTAATGAGTACTTGCCGATACGAGTGCCTTAATGAGTACTTGCCGATACCGATACCAGTGCCTTAATGAGTACTTGCCGATACCGATACCAGTGCCTTAATGAGTACTTGCCGATACGAGTGCCTTAATGAGTACTTGCCGATACCGATACCAGTGCCTTAATGAGTACTTGCCGATACGAGTGCCTTAATGAGTACTTGCCGATACAGATACCAGTGCCTTAATGAGTACTTGCCGATACAGATACCAGTGCCTTAATGAGTACTTGCCGATACAGATACCTGTGCCTTAATGAGTACTTGTCGATACGAGCATATTGTGTACTGGGAATTCATAAAACTGATAAACTGACATTTAAAAGGAGCTCGTGACAGTTTTACACGACGTGGTCCGCTTTACTCTTGTCACTGGTTTACTAAAAACTGCCATACAGCGGACATCCTGTTAGCTTGCTGCTAAGCTAGCGGCGAAGCTAAACTGCTCGCTGTCGTCTTTGGGAGATCACCATGGCAACACCTGCCGCACAGCTGGCTGCTGTCAGATGGGGGCGTGGCCTACTTTCAGAAGTGGGCGTGGTCTAGTTTCAGGAGTAGGCGTGGCAACACACTAGAGCACTATCACCGTCTGCTCACAGTGATTCTGTGATTGATTCTCTGATCTGTGTTGGTGAATCCACAACTTTGTGAAGTCCTCAGAGTGAACGGTTGTTGTGTTTTAGGGCGTTACACAAAAATAGAATTGAAAAAGTGGGGTCTGAAAACCTGCAGCAGTGTGGGACTCACACTCCTCATGGCTCCAGCTGGGACCTTCTTCATCCCCTTCTTCTTGAGGCATGTAGATGGCGCTGCAGAGACCTTGGTCTTCTTCTTCTGTGACATTAGGAACTTATTAGTTACTGTTTCTCTGACAGGGTCACATGTTTATAAATAACTGCAGGAGGCTCGTCTTATCATTCCCGGACCCCAACAGGAGAAAGAGCCTCTTGCTTTCCCAGCGACACTCAAGAGTCAGAACTGGCCCCAACGGCGGTTCCCAGACACTGATAAATCTGTGCCGGAGGCACTGATTAGCTTTACTCCAGCTGCAGTGCCCAGTGAAATGAAAGGGGTCCCATTCACGCTTATCAAGCACCGAGAACAACAGTTGCGTTCGTCCAGTTGTTCGCTTTAAAACAATGCATCCTTTGTTTTATACGTTTCCATGGAAACCTATATTTCCTATGTTGAAACTAATCTCTGATCTGTTTAAGGCGGAGGACGACTGTCACTGTCAGCCGGACCAGGACTGGCCTCATGGTCTGAGAGAGGACGGGCCTCATGGTCTGAGAGAGGACTTGCCTCATGGTCTGAGAGAGGACTTGCCTCATGGTCTGAGAGAGGACTGGCCTCATGGTCCCTGGGGTCTGGCTGGTGGTGGTCAATGGTCCCATCGTCCGGTCGTCTCTTCTCTGCTCTCTCCTGGTCTTTCTTCTGGTTGGCTTCACTCAGATCGGTCTCAGGAGGGAGCTCAGAGTTCTGGGAGATCAGATATTTTTGTTAAAGAAATGTCTATGATCTAAGGCCTGTTTCCACCAGCCCTACTCTACCTGGCTCTACCTCACGCCCCCTCAGGAAGTAACATCTGACCACACCCCCTTAGGAAGTAACATCTGACCACGCCCCCTCAGGAAGTAACATCTGACCACGCCCCCTCAGGAAGTAACATCTGACCACACCCCCTTAGGAAGTAAATCTGACCACGCCCCCTCAGGAAGTAACATCTGACCACGCCCCCTCAGGAAGTAACATCGACCACACCCCCTTAGGAAGTAACATCTGACCACGCCCTCTCAGGAAGTAACGTCATCAGACCACGCCTTCTCCGGAAGTAACGTCTGACCACGCCCTCTCAGGAAGTAACGTCATCAGACCACGCCTTCTCAGGAAGTAACATCTGACCACGCCCTCTCAGGAAGTAACGTCATCTGACCACGCCTTCTCAGGAAGTAACGTCATCTGACCACGCCTTCTCAGGAAGTAACGTCATCAGACCACGCCCTCTCAGGAAGTAACGTCACCAGACCACGCCCTCTCAGGAAGTAACGTCAGACCACGCCCTCTCAGGAAGTAACGTCAGACCACGCCCTCTCAGGAAGTAACGTCATCAGACCACGCCCTCTCAGGAAGTAACGTCATCAGACCACGCCCTCTCAGGAAGTAACGTCATCAGACCACGCCCTCTCAGGAAGTAACGTCACCAGACCACGCCCTCTCAGGAAGTAACGTCATCAGACCACGCCCTCTCAGGAAGTAACGTCAGACCACGCCCTCTCAGGAAGTAACGTCATCAGACCACGCCCTCTCAGGAAGTAACGTCATCAGACCACGCCCTCTCAGGCAGTAACGTCATCAGACCACGCCCTCTCAGGAAGTAACGTCGTCAGACCACGCCCTCTCAGGAAGTAACGTCGTCAGACCACGCCCTCTCAGGAAGTAACGTCGTCAGACCACGCCCTCTCAGGAAGTAACGTCGTCAGACCACGCCCTCTCAGGAAGTAACGTCAGACAACGTCCTCTCAGGAAGTAACGTCAGACCACGCCCTCTCAGGAAGTAACGTCAGACCACGCCCTCTCAGGAAGTAACGTCAGACCACGCCCTCTCAGGAAGTAATGTCATCAGACCACGCCCTCTCAGGAAGTAACGTCATCAGACCACGCCCTCTCAGGAAGTAACGTCATCAGACCACGCCCTCTCAGGAAGTAACGTCATCAGACCACGCCCTCTCAGGAAGTAACGTCATCAGACCACGCCCCCTCAGGAAGTAACATCTGACCACGCCCTCTCAGGAAGTAACGTCATCTGACCACGCCTTCTCAGGAAGTAACGTCACCAGACCACGCCCTCTCAGGAAGTAACGTCAGACCACGCCCTCTCAGGAAGTAACGTCAGACCACGCCCTCTCAGGAAGTAACGTCATCAGACCACGCCCTCTCAGGAAGTAACGTCATCAGACCACGCCCTCTCAGGAAGTAACGTCATCAGACCACGCCCTCTCAGGAAGTAACGTCACCAGACCACGCCCTCTCAGGAAGTAACGTCATCAGACCACGCCCTCTCAGGAAGTAACGTCATCAGACCACGCCCTCTCAGGAAGTAACGTCGTCAGACCACGCCCTCTCAGGAAGTAACGTCGTCAGACCACGCCCTCTCAGGAAGTAACGTCGTCAGACCACGCCCTCTCAGGAAGTAACGTCAGACAACGTCCTCTCAGGAAGTAACGTCAGACCACGCCCTCTCAGGAAGTAACGTCAGACCACGCCCTCTCAGGAAGTAACGTCAGACCACGCCCTCTCAGGAAGTAATGTCATCAGACCACGCCCTCTCAGGAAGTAACGTCATCAGACCACGCCCTCTCAGGAAGTAACGTCATCAGACCACGCCCTCTCAGGAAGTAACGTCATCAGACCACGCCCTCTCAGGAAGTAACGTCATCAGACCACGCCCCCTCAGGAAGTAACATCTGACCACGCCCCCTCAGGAAGTAACATCTGACCACGCCCCCTCAGGAAGTAACATCTGACCACGCCCCCTCAGGAAGTAACATCTGACCACGCCCCCTTAGAAAGTAACATCTGACCACGCCTTCTCAGGAAGTAACATCTGACCACGCCCTCTCAGGAAGTAACATCTGACCACGCCCTCTCAGGAAGTAACATCTGACCACGCCCTCACAGGAAGGAACATCTGACCACGCCCTCTCAGGAAGGAACATCTGACCACGTCTTCTCAGGAAGTAACTTCTGACCACGCCCTCTCAGGAAGGAACATCTGACCACGCCCTCTCAGGAAGGAACATCTGACCACGTCTTCTCAGGAAGTAACTTCTGACCACGCCTTCTCAGAAAGTAACAGTAAAGAACCACAAACACATCTAAAGAACCACAAACACAGAGTGGAGCTGGTGGAAACAGGGCTCGTGTGTTCTGTACCAGGCTCACGTTGTGTTTGTCTCCAGCGCTGATGCTCTTATTTTCCAGCTTCTTCTTGAGGCCTGTAGAGGGCGCTGCAGAGGGCTTCTGGGGGTCTGAGGAGACACCCTCTTTCTTCAGGACAGGACCCTGGAACTCAGAGGTCTTCTTCACAGTGGTCGCAGCCGGTTTCTTCTTCACCTTCTTCTCCCTCTTCATCTGCTTCATCTGCGACATGATGACCGGCACCAGCATCTGGGCCAGCGCCGGGAGGTCTGCAGGGTCCGAGAGCGACTTCACAACTGCAACACACGTCACAGTTTAATGGAAACAGTAAAGGCTCAGTCCTGGGTCTACAGCCTCAGTCCTGGGTCTACAGCCTCAGTCCTGGGTCTACAGCCTCAGTCCTGGGTCTACAGATAGAGAATAGATTCCGACCTTTGGAGCTACCCAGTGCCTTCCTGGTCATCTGCTCCAGCTCTCTCTGTGCAGATGTTTTTCTGTCTTTTGAGTCCGAGTTCCCGCTCTCAGAACTCTGCTCGTCCAGGTCCCAGGGAGACTCCTCTCGTCTGTCAGGAGAGAAGGCTCCTCTGGGGGGCGTGTAGGTCCTCAGTGGGGAGTAACTCTTGGTGCGCAGAGGGGACACATATCGCGCCGGTAAGAAGGCCGCCGCCCGAGCCGCCTGCTCCGCTCTGTCTCTGTCCAAACGCATTTGGACCTTCTCTGCGGCGGTTAAGCCCAGTGCATCGTATCTGCGCAGTTCTCGGGCCAGTCTCTCCTCCTCTGCAACAGTCCTGCTCTGAGGGAACGTGTAACGGGGCGGGGAAACTGGTCTGGAACAAAACCATACAGTGAGTCGGGGTCTCTGTCTGCGGGGTCTCTGTCTGCGGGGTCTCTGTCTGCGGGGTCTCTGTCTGCGGGGTCTCTGTCTGCGGGGTCTCTGTCTGCGGGGTCCTCTGTCTGCGGGGTCTCTGTCTGCGGGGTCTCTGTCTGCGGGGTCTCTGTCTGCGGGGTCTCTGTCTGCGGGGTCTCTGTCTGCGGGGTCTCTGTCTGCGGGGTCTCTGTCTGCGGGGTCTCTGTCTGCGGGGTCTCTGTCTGCGGGGTCTCTGTCTGCGGGGTCTCTGTCTGCGGGGTCTCTGTCTGCGGGGTCTCTGTCTGCGGGGTCTCTGTCTGCGGGGTCTCTGTCTGCGGGGTCTCTGTCTGCGGGGTCTCTGTCTGCGGGGTCTCTGTCTGCGGGGTCTCTGTCTGCGGGGTCTCTGTCTGCGGGGTCTCTGTCTGCGGGGTCTCTGTCTGCGGGGTCTCTGTCTGCGGGGTCTCTGTCTGCGGGGTTTCTGTCTGCGGGGTCTCTGTCTGCGGGGTCTCTGTCTGCGGGGTCTCTGATGCTAGTCCAGTACCTTCGGTCTCTCTCTCTGTCTCTCCCTCGCTCTCTCTCCCGCTCTTCTCTCCCCCGCTCTCTCTCCCGCTCTTCTCTCTCCCGCTCTCTCTCCCGCTCTTCTCTCTCCCGCTCCCGCTCTCTCCTCTCTCGTCTCCTCCTCCTGCGCTCCACTGAGGAGCTACGACTTGGTGAAGCAGTTCTGGAACAAAACAAGAAGAGTGAAAGTGAGAAAAGGGACAGACATGTGGATGGGTGCAGCCTCTGCAGCGATCCACATGTCTGTCCCGTTCTCGGTTCTTTTTAAATCAATTACATTTATTTATGTATCGCCCTAAATCACAAGTAGTTATCTCAGCGGGCTTCTCCAACACGGATCAGAGAAACAGGAAATGCAAAGATGATTGGTCCATAATGTCCATAATGTTATTACATACAGAGGAAACGCCTTCCTGTCTGTGGGCTTTGAACCCAGTACCTCGCGTTGTGCTCCTGCTCTCTCCGTCTCCTCCTGCGCTCTTCTGACGAGCTTCTGTGCAGTGAAGCAGGTCTGGAACAAAACAAGAATAAGAACAGACAGGACCAGCACAGACAGGACCAGCACAGACAGGACCAGAACAGACAGGACCAGAACAGACAGGACCAGAACAGACAGGACCAGAACAGACAGGACCAGAACAGACAGGACCAGAACAGACAGGACCAGAACAGACAGGACCAGCACAGACAGGACCAGCACAGACAGGACCAGCACAGACAGGACCAGAACAGACAGGACCAGAACAGACAGGACCAGCACAGACAGGACCAGAACAGACAGGACCAGAACAGACAGGACCAGCACAGACAGGACCAGAACAGACAGGACCAGCACAGACAGGACCAGCACAGACAGGACCAGCACAGGAGGGGCCTCACCTCGGCTCAGGAGCTTTGGGGGAGGTCCTTGAGTGAGAGTCGGGTCTGTGGAGGTGGGGGTTCAGGACGGGGAACAGGTGTCTTGTTCGCACTGGGGAGGTGGTCCTCTCTGGGCTCCTCTGTCTCTGCCTTTTACGCTGTGGGGAAGTGCTCTCTGACAGAGAGGCACTGCGTAGAGGGGAGGCAGCTCTGGAAGGAAACACACACACGTCAATACAAACACACACACGTCAATACAACACACACACACGTCAATATAACACACACACACACGTCAATACAACACACACACACACGTCAATACAACACACACGTCAATACAACACGCACTCACGTCAATACAACACACACACACACGTCATTACAACACACACACACACGTCAATACAACACACACACACGTCAATACAACACACACACACGTCAAAACAACACACGTCAATACAACACACACACTTCAATACAACACACACACACACGTCAATACAACACACACATGTCAATACAACACACAAGGCCCTCTGATAGGTATGGAGAGATTTGCCGATTTGACAGTCACATCCTTATATGGACACAGTCCAGTCCTGTCCTTATATGGACACAGTCCAGTCCTGTCCTTATATGGACACAGTCCAGTCCTGTCCTTATATGGACACAGTCCAGTCCTGTCCTTATATGGACACAGTCCAGTCCTGTCCTTATATGGACACAGTCCTGTCCTGTCCTTATATGGACACAGTCCAGTCCTGTCCTTATATGGACAGAGTCCAGTCCTGTCCTTATATGGACACAGTCCAGTCCTGGGCTTATATGGACACAGTCCAGTCCTGTCCTTATATGGACACAGTCCAGTCCTGTCCTTATATGGACACAGTCCAGTCCTGTCCTTATATGGACACAGTCCAGTCCTGTCCTTATATGGACACAGTCCTGTCCTGTCCTTATATGGACACAGTCCAGTCCTGTCCTTATATGGACACAGTCCAGTCCTGTCCTTATATGGACACAGTCCAGTCCTGGGCTTATATGGACATATCTGGGTGTTTTCCTTCCTGTCTGTGGGCTTTG
The DNA here is from genome assembly GCA_964034765.1 of Knipowitschia caucasica. Taxonomy (NCBI): domain Eukaryota; kingdom Metazoa; phylum Chordata; class Actinopteri; order Gobiiformes; family Gobiidae; genus Knipowitschia; species Knipowitschia caucasica. The sequence goes on from OZ035841.1 coordinate 1,335,733, forward strand.
AACCCAGTACCTCGCGTTGTGCTCCTGCTCTCTCCGTCTCCTCCTGCGCTCTTCTGACGAGCTTCTGTGCAGTGAAAAAAAAAAAAACCAAGAATAAGAACAGACAGGACCAGAACAGACAGGACCAGCACAGACAGGACCAGAACAGACAGGACCAGAACAGACAGGACCAGAACAGACAGGACCAGAACAGACAGGACCAGAACAGACAGGACCAGAACTAGGGATGTATAAAACAATGAATTTTCATGACCGACCACCGAGCCTCATTAACCGGTTGAAACCGGTTAAATAACCGCGTAGTTTAAAATAGTCCACGTTCTTTGAAATAACAGTCATTTCGAGCCGTACTTTTCATAAGTGCAGCTCTGAGTTCTACTGGATCAGAACCGAGACAGCGGCGCCAAAACCAGCAACAGCTTCAGCTCCTTTGAGAACTGCTTTTTAATCTTCCCATTCTGCTGTGCTGCGAGTGACGTCCACATGGTCAGAGCAGAGTGACGTCCACATGGTCAGAGCAGTGAGGGACGTCCACATGGTCAGAGCAGCGAGGGACGTCCACATGGTCAGAGCAGCGAGTGACGTCCACATGGTCAGAGCAGTGAGGGACGTCCACATGGTCAGAGCAGTGAGTGACGTCCACATGGTCAGAGCAGCGAGAGACGTCCACATGGTCAGAGCAGCGAGGGACGTTCACATGGTCAGAGCAGCGAGGGACGTTCACATGGTCAGAGCACCGAGAGACGTCCACATGGTCAGAGCAGCGAGAGACGTCCACATGGTCAGAGCAGCGAGAGACGTCCACATGGTCAGAGCAGCGAGAGACGTCCACATGGTCAGAGCAGCGAGAGACGTCCACATGGTCAGAGCAGAGAGTGACGTCCACATGGTCAGAGCAGCGAGGGACGTTCACATGGTCAGAGCAGCGAGTGACGTCCACATGGTCAGAGCAGCGAGGGACGTTCACATGGTCAGAGCAGCGAGTGACGTCCACATGGTCAGAGCAGCGAGGGACGTTCACATGGTCAGAGCAGAGAGTGACGTCCACATGGTCAGAGCAGCGAGGGACGTTCACATGGTCAGAGCACCGAGAGACGTCCACATGGTCAGAGCAGCGAGAGACGTCCACATGGTCAGAGCAGCGAGAGACGTCCACATGGTCAGAGCAGCGAGAGACGTCCACATGGTCAGAGCAGCGAGAGACGTCCACATGGTCAGAGCAGAGAGTGACGTCCACATGGTCAGAGCAGCGAGAGACGTCCACATGGTCAGAGCAGAGAGTGACGTCCACATGGTCAGAGCAGAGAGTGACGTCCACATGGTCAGAGCAGAGAGTGACGTCCACATGGTCAGAGCAGCGAGTGACGTCCACATGGTCAGAGCAGCGAGAGACGTCCACATGGTCAGAGCAGCGAGGGACGTTCACATGGTCAGAGCACCGAGAGACGTCCACATGGTCAGAGCAGCGAGAGACGTCCACATGGTCAGAGCAGCGAGAGACGTCCACATGGTCAGAGCAGAGAGTGACGTCCACATGGTCAGAGCAGCGAGAGACGTCCACATGGTCAGAGCTGCGAGTGACGTCCATATGGTCAGAGCAGCGAGGGACGTTCACATGGTCAGAGCAGCGAGGGACGTTCACATGGTCAGAGCAGCGAGAGACGTTCACATGGTCAGAGCAGCGAGAGACGTCCATAGGCCTGTCGCGATAGTCAATAAATCAATTAATCGCACGATAAATAAAATTTGCTCAATAACTTTTCTGGCCGCGATAAATCCCATTTGCATGCTTGTTTGTTTCCCCCGTCTCTCTCGGGTCAGAGAGCCGCAAAGTGGCCACGGGAACATTAGCGGTCTAGCAAGCAGACGGAAATTACTCAAAAATACAAAATACAGCCAAAACAGGACCTAAACCAGGACTTAACCAGGATTGACAATGGGGGACACAGTAGTTGTGAACATATGCCGGCAGCTGAGTTCTCATTCAGGCTTGATTAGTGACTATACTAGCGCAGCTAGCGTTAGCGTGTTCGCCGATGCAGAAGTACCGTACCATACCAATAAAATAAACTTATGGCGCACCTCCGTGAACACATACTGCTGTTATATAAAGTCTCTAGAAGGTCTCTGAACACAGAGATGCTGCAGACTTGCATTCTTGGAGTAGAACTTTACACAAAAAACCCGCTAGCTTAGCTGTTAGCATCAAAGCCCGCCCCGCTACTTCCGGTGGGCGCTACCGCAGCAGGACTTCTGTACGCCCCATTGGTGAACCCACATGTCAGTCACTTGTCATTCGCCTGGTGGTGTGTGGGGAGGTGGGACTACTCCTGAGAGATCCTGTCTTAAGCCACACAAAGTCAACATGTTGGTATTTCTTTCTTGTAATCTGTCATAAAGTCTGAGAAATTATTGACATTTGAGGCATCTGTTTCATATTTTCTTTACAAAGGTCCTGGCAGTTTTATTCCTGGTCATTTTTTGTTAAGAGACTGAGTCTATGTTATTTATTGTTTTTGGTTGTTTGTTAATTTATTGTGTTCTAGCGTTAAATATTCGTTAAAAATAAAAGTTTATTCTCTTTGAAAAGGTGTACCTGCATTATCATTCTAATCGATGCAAATGATCTCAGAACGACAATATAATCGCTTATCGCAATAATTTCTGAGACAATTAATCGTCCAGCAAAATTTGTTATCGTGACAGGCCTAGACGTCCACATGGTCAGAGCAGCGAGAGACGTCCACATGGTCAGAGCAGCGAGTGACGTCCACATGGTCAGAGCAGAGAGTGACGTCCACATGGTCAGAGCAGCGAGTGACGTCCACATGGTCAGAGCAGCGAGTGACGTCCACATGGTCAGAGCAGCGAGTGACGTCCACATGGTCAGAGCAGCGAGTGACGTCCACATGGTCAGAGCAGCGAGTGACGTCCACATGGTCAGAGCAGCGAGTGACGTCCACATGGTCAGAGCAGTGAGGGACGTCCACATGGTCAGAGCAGCGAGTGACGTCCACATGGTCAGAGCAGCGAGTGACGTCCACATGGTCAGAGCAGCGAGTGACGTCCACATGGTCAGAGCAGCGAGTGACGTCCACATGGTCAGAGCAGCGAGTGACGTCCACATGGTCAGAGCAGCGAGTGACGTCCACATGGTCAGAGCAGCGAGTGACGTCCACATGGTCAGAGCAGCGAGTGACGTCCACATGGTCAGAGCAGCGAGTGACGTCCACATGGTCAGAGCAGTGAGGGACGTCCACATGGTCAGAGCAGCGAGTGACGTCCACATGGTCAGAGCAGCGAGTGACGTCCACATGGTCAGAGCAGCGAGTGACGTCCACATGGTCAGAGCAGCGAGAGACGTCCACATGGTCAGAGCAGAGAGTGACGTCCACATGGTCAGAGCAGCGAGTGACGTCCACATGGTCAGAGCAGCGAGTGACGTCCACATGGTCAGAGCAGTGAGGGACGTCCACATGGTCAGAGCAGCGAGTGACGTCCACATGGTCAGAGCAGCGAGTGACGTCCACATGGTCAGAGCAGCGAGTGACGTCCACATGGTCAGAGCAGCGAGGGACGTCCACATGGTCAGAGCAGCGAGGGACGTCCACATGGTCAGAGCAGCGAGGGACGTCCACATGGTCAGGGCAGAGAGTGACGCGTCTCACTGGTCTCTGCTAAAGGTTAAAAGTGATGTGTTTGGAGCTGATGGTAAGGACCAGCAGCACACACATGATCCATGTGGTTTGTCTGAAGCCGCGTATTTGAATCCTTTGGGCTGCGTGACACAGAGGAGCGCGACAGGCCGGTATGTGTGTGTGTGTACAATACATGTATGTGTGTGTGTGTGTATATGTATGTGTGTGTGTGTACAATACATGTATGTGTGTGTGTGTGTGTATATGTATGTGTGTGTGTACAATACATGTATGTGTGTGTGTGTGTATATGTTGTGTGTGTGTGTATATGTATGTGTACAATACATGTATGTGCGTGTAAATATAAACTCAAATGTAGTTCTGACCCGCACCAGTGTGCAACTAGCAGGCGGTAACAGAGGGGGGAGAGGATGTGTGTGGATGTTACGTATCAATGGAGGGGGGGAAAGTGCGCGTGTGTGTGTGCAAGTGTGCGTGCATATGTGGCGCGTGTGCGTGTGTGCGTGCATATGTGGCGCGTGTGCATGTGTGCATGCATATGTGGCGCGTGTGCATGTATGTGTGCATATGTGGCGCGTGCGCATGTGTGCGTGCATATGTGGCGCGTGTGCATGTGTGCGTGCATATGTGGCGCGTGTGCATGTGTGTGTGCATATGTGGCGCGTGTGCATGTGTGCGTGCATATGTGGCGCGTGTGCGTGTATATGTGGTGCGTGTGCGTGCATATGTGGAGCGTGCGCATGTGTGCGTGCATATGTGGCGCGTGTGCATGTGTGCGTGCATATGTGGCGCGTGTGCATGTGTGCGTGCATATGTGGCGCGTGCGCATGTGTGCGTGCATATGTGGCGCGTGTGCATGTGTGCGTGCATATGTGGCGCGTGTGCATGTGTGGGTGCATATGTGGCGCGTGTGCATGTGTGCGTGCATATGTGGCGCGTGTGCATGTGTGTGTGCATATGTGGCGCGTGTGCATGTGTGCGTGCATATGTGGCGCGTGTGCATGTGTGCGTGCATATGTGGCGCGTGTGCGTGTATATGTGGAGCGTGTGCATGTGTGCGTGCATATGTGGCGCGTGCGCATGTGTGTGTGCATATGTGGCGCGTGTGCATGTGTGCGTGCATATGTGGCGCGTGTGCATGTGTGCGTGCATATGTGGCGCGTGTGCATGTGTGCGTGCATATGTGGCGCGTGCGCATGTGTGGGTGTATATGTGGAGCGTGCGCATGTGTGTGTGCATATGTGGCGCGTGCGCATGTGTGCGTGCATATGTGGAGCGTATGCATGTGTGCGTGCATATGTGGCGCGTGCGCATGTGTGCGTGCATATGTGGCGCGTGTGTGCGTGCATATGTGGCGCGTGTGCATGTGTGTGTGCATATGTGGCGCGTGTGCATGTGTGGGTGCATATGTGGCGCGTGTGCATGTGTGCGTGCATATGTGGCGCGTGTGCATGTGTGCGTGCATATGTGGCGCGTGTGCATGTGTGGGTGCATATGTGGAGCGTGCGCATGTGTGTGTGCATATGTGGAGCGTGCGCATGTGTGCGTGCATATGTGGCGCGTGTGCATGCGTGCGTGCATATGTGGCGCGTGTGTGCGTGCATATGTGGCGCGTGCGCATGTGTGCGTGCATATGTGGCGCGTGTTAATGTGTGCGTGCATATGTGGAGCGTGTGCATGTGTGCGTGCATATGTGGCGCGTGCGCATGTGTGCGTGCATATGTGGCGCGTGTGCATGTGTGCGTGCATATGTGGAGCGTGTGCATGTGTGCGTGCATATGTGGAGCGTGTGCATGTGTGCGTGCATATGTGGCGCGTGCGCATGTGTGTGTGCATATGTGGCGCGTGTGCATGTGTGCGTGCATATGTGGCGCGTGCGCATGTGTGTGTGCATATGTGGCGCGTGCGCAAGTGTGCGTGCATATGTGGCGCGTGTGCGTGCATATGTGGCGCGTGTGCATGTGTGCGTGCATATGTGGCGCGTGTGCATGTGTGCGTGCATATGTGGCGCGTGTTAATGTGTGCGTGCATATGTGGCGCGTGTGCATGTGTGCGTGCATATTTGGCGCGTGTGCATGTGTGCGTGCATATGTGGCGCGTGTGCATGTGTGCGTGCATATGTGGAGCGTGTGCATGTGTGCGTGCATATGTGGCGCGTGCGCATGTGTGTGTGCATATGTGGCGCGTGTGCATGTGTGCGTGCATATGTGGAGCGTGTGCATGTGTGCGTGCATATGTGGCGCGTGCGCATGTGTGCGTGCATATGTGGAGCGTGTGCATGTGTGTGTGCATATGTGGCGCGTGTGCATGTGTGCGTGCATATTTGGCGCGTGTGCATGTGTGCGTGCATATGTGGCGCGTGTGCATGTGTGCGTGCATATGTGGCGCGTGTGCATGTGTGCGTGCATATGTGGCGCGTGTTAATGTGTGCGTGCATATGTGGCGCGTGTGCGTGCATATGTGGCGCGTGTGCATGTGTGCGTGCATATGTGGCGCGTGCGCATGTGTGCGTGCATATGTGGCGCGTGTTAATGTGTGCGTGCATATGTGGCGCGTGTTAATGTGTGCGTGCATATGTGGCGCGTGTGCGTGTGTGCGTGCATATGTGGAGCGTGTGCATGTGTGCGTGCATATGTGGCGCGTGTGCATGTGTGCGTGCATATGTGGCGCGTGCGCATGTGTGTGTGCATATGTGGCGCGTGTGCATGTGTGCGTGCATATGTGGAGCGTGTGCATGTGTGCGTGCATATGTGGCGCGTGTGCATGTGTGCGTGCATATGTGGCGCGTGCGCATGTGTGTGTGCATATGTGGCGCGTGTGCATGTGTGCGTGCATATGTGGAGCGTGTGCATGTGTGCGTGCATATGTGGCGCGTGTGCATGTGTGCGTGCATATGTGGCGCGTGTGCGTGTGTGCGTGCATATGTGGAGCGTGTGCATGTGTGCGTGCATATGTGGAGCGTGTGCATGTGTGCGTGCATATGTGCCGCGTGTGCATGTGTGCGTGCATATGTGGCGCGTGCGCATGTGTGCGTGCATATGTGGCGCGTGTGCATGTGTGCGTGCATATGTGGCTCGTGTGTGTGTGTGCGTGCATATGTGGCTCGTGTGTGTGTGTGCGTGCATATGTGGAGCGTGTGCATGTGTGCGTGCATATGTGGCGCGTGTGCGTGTGTGCATATGTGGCGCGTGTGCATATGTGGCGCGTGTGTGTGTGTGCGTGCATATGTGGCGCGTGCGGCGTGAGAGTCGGCCCAGAGTTTACTGATACATTGGCGCACACTGCTAGATACAGACCCGCTCGTCTCATCGTGAGAATAAGGCTTAAAACAGTGTCATGAAGAGACCTCCCCTTTCTCTTCTTTAACCGACAGCTTTGACCGGTTAACGCTGTGACGGTCAACCACCGGTTAAACGGTCACCGATTTACATCCCTAACCAGAACAGACAGGACCAGAACAGACAGGACCAGAACAGACAGGACCAGAACAGACAGGACCAGCACAGACAGAACCAGAACAGGAGGGGCCTCACCTCGGCTCAGGAGCTTTGGGGGAGGTCCTTGAGTGAGAGTCGGGTCTGTGGAGGTGGGGGTTCAGGACGGGGAACAGGTGTCTTGTTCGCACTGGGGAGGTGGTCCTCTCTGGGCTCCTCTGTCTCTGCCTTTTACGCTGTGGGGAAGTGCTCTCTGACAGAGAGGCACTGCGTAGAGGGGAGGCAGCTCTGGAAGGAAACACACACACGTCAATACAACACACACACACGTCAATACAACACACACACACGTCAATACAACACACACACACGTCAATACAACACACACACACACGTCAATACAACACACACACACACGTCAATATAACACACACATGGCCCTGGATAAAGTGCTGAGACGATGGTACATTGTATAAAGTGCAGAGAGGACAGACCTGTGTTGTCCTGAGCCGGTCTCCTTCCTGCGCAGGGACATTCTGCAGAGAAGACAGTCTTTAAACATGAGTTCTATACCCATCACATCAGAAGGTTCCAGTCCCACATCTGCATCACCAGTGGTCCCCAACCTCTATGAGCCGTGCCACAACAACTGCATTTCATACCAAAATCAAACTTTTTTAACAGAGCAAAGTCATTATCATAAATGTGTATTATTTAGAAAATCAAACAATACACAAACAAATATTTCTAATTTCACATAATTTTGAGCAAGCAGCGGATATTGAACCATTTCTAAGGCTCAGTAATAAACATCTCAAGGCCCACCAACGTGCCACGGCCCACTGGTTGAAAAACACTGATCTACACAACTTATCTAGGTCAGGGTCTCACTCCCTCATATATGTCAGGGTCTCACTCCCTCATCTATGTCAGGGTCTCACTCCCTCATCTATGTCAGGGTCTCTCACTCCCTCATCTATGTCAGGGTCTCACTCCCTCATCTATGTCAGGGTCTCACTCCCTCATCTATGTCAGGGTCTCACTCCCTCATCTATGTCAGGGTCTCACTCCCTCATCTATGTCAGGGTCTCACTCCCTCATCTATGTCAGGGTCTCACTCCCTCATCTATGTCAGGGTCTCACTCCCTCATCTATGTCAGGGTCTCACTCCCTCATCTATGTCAGGGTCTCTCACTCCCTCATCTATGTCAGGGTCTCACTCCCTCATCTATGTCAGGGTCTCACTCCCTCATCTATGTCAGGGTCTCACTCCCTCATCTATGTCAGGGTCTCACTCCCTCATCTATGTCAGGGTCTCACTCCCTCATCTATGTCAGGGTCTCACTCCCTCATCTATGTCAGGGTCTCACTCCCTCATCTATGTCAGGGTCTCACTCCCTCATCTATGTCAGGGTCTCACTCCCTCATCTATGTCAGGGTCTCACTCCCTCATCTATGTCAGGGTCTCACTCCCTCATCTATGTCAGGGTCTCACTCCCTCATCTATGTCAGGGTCTCTCACTCCCTCATCTATGTCAGGGTCTCACTCCCTCATCTATGTCAGGGTCTCACTCCCTCATCTATGTCAGGGTCTCACTCCCTCATCTATGTCAGGGTCTCACTCCCTCATCTATGTCAGGGTCTCACTCCCTCATCTATGTCAGGGTCTCACTCCCTCATATATGAACATCCGTTAATATTTACAGTCCATGGCTGGGACCAGGCATAGACTGTAAATCCCACATCCACAGGTTCCAGTCCCACATCCACAGGTTCCAGTCCCACATCCACAGGTTCCAGTCCCACATCTACAGGTTCCAGTCCCACATCCACAGGTTCCAGTCCCACATCCACAGGTTCCAGTCCCACATCTACAGGTTCCAGTCCCACATCCACAGGTTCCAGTCCCACATCCACAGGTTCCAGTCCCACATCCACAGGTTCCAGTCCCACATCTACAGGTTCCAGTCCCACATCTACAGGTTCCAGTCCCACATCTACAGGTTCCAGTCCCACATCCACAGGTTCAAGTCCCACATCCACAGGTTCCAGTCCCACAGCTACAGGTTCCAGTCCCACATCCACAGGTTCCAGTCCCACAGCTACAGGTTCCAGTCCCACAGCTACAGGTTCCAGTCCCACATCTACAGGTTCCAGTCCCACATCTATTTAACTCATGGTGAGGGCCAGAGTAGTGGAAGTCGTTTCCCACTATGAAAAAAGAGTACCCTTACTCGGCTCAAAGGGTGAAATAGTGACTCACAGGGCTTTGTCTTACAAGAAAGAACATGTTTCTAAAGATATGGTCAGACTTGTGTTTTCTGTTGGGACAAACTAAAAACACAATGTATTCTTCAAACAGCATGACCAGAGAGCCACTGGCGCCCCTCCTGGCTGTAATGTGGTTGATATTAATCTGAACATGCCATTCTTGATTTTTACCTGATTGGGATTTCTCCGTCCCACTCCGGAAAACTGCAAGACAAACATGCAGATTTAAATATACGCAGATCAATAATCCAGTATTTTGACAACTGTAAAGGATGTCAGCTTCCACAAACACACAACCTGAAGCCTCTGCCACAGGTCTTAAACTATCAACATTCACACTAAAACTGTTCCGAGTGTGATGTCATAGAAATACAATGACATCACACTATTACAGCACTTTTGGATCATTTATGGAGAAGTAATATGATGAAAGTTACTGACAGTTCTCGTAGATACTGGCACTTTGCGATGTGGAGGGAGGAGTTCTTGTGGGCAACCCATTCCTGTACAAGCAACACACATGTTAGACCAGCAGCACTTTAAAGAGGCATCATCAAGTCACTATCTCAGAAATGTACTAAAGGGGACATAATTCAGACCAATGAAAACAGGGATATTTGAAGAACGAAAATTCAGAAATAAGAAAAGAAAGGGGCTGTAGTCAGCGCCGTAGAATAAGGCAGTGGGGGAGGGGCCTGAGCTGGTGGGGGAGGGGCCTGAGCTGGAGGGGGAGGTGAGTGGGTCGCATCACTCCCTTGTTATTCTCCTGAGGGGCCGAGGGGGAGCTGAAGGAGGCGGGGCGAGCACAGCAGAGAAGGCAAACAGGCAAAGCGACTAAAGTGTTTGTGTTTTGAATAAAGAGAAGAGAGCAGTCGTCACTCACCTTCATGTGTGCATATTCCGTGTTACAGAGACAACAGGAATCTGGAAAGACCCTGGGAGTAACACCTGCGTAGTCCTGCATCATGGCGGGCGGCGGCAAGCGCTTATCTGCGTCCATCGATGTTGGTTTTGGATCCAACGCCATTAACGGCACAGGTCTGTTGGCTGGCTCACTAGAGTTTGACCTGTTCATAGTATAGTCCATGGTCCATTCCAGCTTAAACTGGCGGAGGATGCTGGTGGCCGTGTCTGCGCTGCACTTGGCGACTTTTATTTGAGGTGGAGACGTCACTCGGTCCAGATAATTGCTCAATTGTGGAAAAACAGAATCACCATCTTTGCTGCTCAGGAAGCCTGAAGATGATGTCGCAACTGGACGTTCCACTGAGGAGGTGCTTCGGTTCAAAAGCCAACTCAGTGATTCGCCGACACCGCTGTCAGTGTCCGGGGCTCTGGGTGGCGGGCGAGCAGGGTAGGTCATATATGGAGGGTAGGTGTCTTCTCTCTGTTCTCTCTGGGGGTTTATGCTGCTGGAGTATGGAGGGTAGTTGTCTTCACTTTGAGGGTGCTTGTGGCCGGAATAGGGAGGGTAGCTGTCTTCTCTTTGAGGGTTCTTGTGGCTGGAATAGGGAGGGTAGCTGTCTTCTCTTTGAGGGTTCTTGTGGCTGGAATAGGGAGGGTAGCTGTCTTCTCTTTGAGGGTTCTTGTGGCCGGAATAGGGAGGGTAGCTGTCTTCTCTTTGAGGGTTCTTGTGGCTGGAATAGGGAGGGAAGGTGGATTCTCTTTGAGGGTTCTTGTGGCCGGAATAGGGAGGGAAGGTGGATTCTCTCTGTTCTCTCTGGGGGTTTATGTTGCTGGAGTATGCAGGGTAGTTGTCTTCACTTTGGGGGTTTCTGTTGCTGGAAAATGGAGGGTAGTTGTCTTCCCCATGGGGGTTACTGTGGCTGGAATATGGAGGGTAGGTGTCTTCTCTTTGGGGGTTACTGTGGCTGGAATATGGAGGGTAGGTGTCTTCTCTTTGGGGGTTACTGTGGCTGGAATATGGAGGGTAGGTGTCTTCTCTTTGGGGGTTACTGTGGCTGGAATATGGAGGGTAGGTGTCTTCTCTTTGGGGATCCATGCGGCTGGGTGCCTGAGAAACCTCTTCACGCCCTCGGCTCAGGTCCATTCTTCTGTGCTCTGGTCTGTAGGACATGGGCTGGGAGTGCATCGACATGTTGGACAGAGGTTTTGCAGATCCAGAAGCTCCAGAAGAATTTAAGGGTTGGCCCGTCTTGGGATACCCCATCTTGGGTTGGCCCATCTTGGGATACCCCATGTTTGAATGTCCCATGTTGGCAGTCCCCATTCCAGGGTCATGTTCCGGGTACAAGTTGGCATCATACGGATCTTGGTCCGACCACTGGTCCCCATACTGGTTGTACATGTTGGCAATTTTCCGCAGGTTCCAGCAGCGCCTGGATTTGCACTAGCTGCAATCAAGGGAGAGCTTCCATGGACCCATCCAACCAGAGGGCTCGTTAATGCAAGGCTGAAAAACAGAAGAGAAGCCACTACACATGAAAATGGAACATGAAAAGAAGTCTTCAGACTGTCCAGTCTAGTCTCCTGTTGGACATATGCCAGAGTGCGGACAAAACAAAGAACATGAAAGTGATACAAACAAACTGATGTAAGTAACAAGAGGCAGTTTGTTAGGTTTTCATAAATGAGTAGGGTGGGATGGTTGTGGCATTTCCATCAACCATCAACATTTGAATTTGCAAATCAGAAAATGCCAATGCAGAAAAACACTTTTTTTTTTTTTTAACAATAAAAGTGGTTTTCAAAATGTGTGTTTATCACAAAGCTGCAAAAAAAAACTTTATAAACACCACCCCTGCTCTAAACAAACCGGCGTGTGTGCATCATAGACTGTAAGTGTGCATGGATCCCAAAGATAAAGAGAGTCAATAAAACTGGACTAAGAATAAGAACATTTGCTTTCAGTCAATGAGGAAGGACTGCTTCATGTTTGTAATGAGACGTTTTGTCTGAAGCACTAAACACTGTTCACGCCGATTACCTGAAAGATTCATTCATCATCAATTCAGAGCACCTATTTTCAGACTTCAAAACGACGGTGAAAGAAAGGGCCATTAAGGACATTCAGCTCCATCTTTTCGATATGAACAGTGCTCTGAACTCTGAGCCAAAAGCAGATTTATTTACTGTATTTATACAACTGCATGAAGGCAAAACAATGTAAGTTAAAGTTAAAACAGAGTCACGTGGTGAAAATACACATTTGATAATCATGAATGTTTATTATGTATTTGTAGCCTTTACTTTGTCATTTACATATTAGGCTAATACAGCTAATACAGCTGCAGCCTGTGTTATCTTCATATAAGCCTTATACAAGGCTGTTATTTTTTTGCGGCTCCAGACATATGTTTTTAGGTTGGTTTTTAGGTTTAGGTTTTTAAAGTATGGCTCTCTGTGGCTCTGAACCTTTTGATTTGCCAACCCCTGATCTATACAAACATAGACAATTTGCCTCAGAGCACCACTGTCCACCTCCACATCCAACACCCAAAACCACCCACCTCTCCGTCCTCCCCTGCTTTCCCCTGCCCCTCTCTTAACAGTCGGATGCACATGGTCTCTACATGGTGACAGTCAAATTAGGGGAGAGACTCTAATGTTGCTCTATTGGCTCATTTTGTGTTTTTCTTTTTACAGGCGTGTCGCTGGTAAACCACCAGCGGACTCTGCAATTGTTCAAAGAAGACACAAATGAAAACACTAGCACACTGTTTATGAGAACGATACATTTTCAAGAACAAATCTTGATGTTCTACAATCCACAAACTACTTAACCCTGTCCATGTTCTGGACACCAGCGCCCTGGGAAGGTTAAAATAGTGATGAATATGCAGAAGGCGCCGTGGACAAAAGCAGACTCTGTCAAGGCACAGAAGTGAGACTGCCGGAGCACGCTAACCTAACTGTTTATATGACTTATAATCACAGATCCAAAATCTTTTCATTCTGGAACATTCCCAAATGCCCTGAAAACTCGATCGAATTATTGATTTAGGTTAAGTTTATGTTTGGGTCACTCACCGCTGATGTTCAGGATTCTGTGTTCAGTTTTCATACAGTTCCAGAGAGTTCTAGTTTGGAAGTTGTTAGCCTAACTGTTGCTAGCATAGCCACGGGAAAGCCTTTGGGAACTATTTTTATTTCTGTCATTAAATAAACCTTACGGCATTCCTAAAAGTGAACTGAAGTTTATATTGTGTGTTCTGTTGGTATAAAGCCGCTGCGCGTCGGGGTCCGCTTCGCCCTGAAGGTACTTATTTTCTGATAATGACCTGCGTAATATACGTTATCCCTTACATATCGCCCAGCCCTAACTGCAGGTTTATGTGACCGTTCTAAACTCATCTTTTCAACTCATTTAACTGTGATGCTGTGAATAAAGACACAGTTCTGTTGGAAACATAGTTATTATTATTATATATATTATTACTATATTACAGTGATTATTAAAGTGTATTCAGCACAAACAGAAAAACAATAAGTGGTAAATATCTGAGACAAACATCAACGATTTACAACTGCAAATGCAACAGACGCAGCTACGACTCAAACAAGACAGGAACAGTGCAAGAGAAACGACTGCACAGTTTATTTAAGTTATATATATATATATATGTTATGAGTTATATACAAGTTAGATATCCAACAGAACTCTAGTCCACAGTCCCAGCGTAGATCAGGCTCTGAGCCACGAGCCCAAACTACTTTTCCTTTGGTTCCTTCGAAGCACGAAGCTCTCTGCTCCGAAGTGCCTCGTCCATTCTCCTGCAGCTGCTCCAAGCTTCCGCCCAAAACACACACACACGGACCAATCACAGCGGAGCTTCTCTCACACACAGACCAATCACAGCGGAGCTTCTCTCACACACGGACCAATCACAGCGGAGCTTCTCTCACACACGGACCAATCACAGCGGAGCTTCTCTCACACACGGACCAATCACAGCGGAGCTTCTCTCACACACGGACCAATCACAGCGGAGCTTCTCTCACACACGGACCAATCACAGCGGAGCTTCTCTCACACACGGACCAATCACAGCGGAGCTTGTCTACCGTTTCGAGGGTGTGCGGCAGGCTACGTAAGGGCCTTGCGGTGATCCATGCAAGTCACGTCACGTCACCGTAAGCTCCACGCCGCGCAGCTACACTAGGCTTTAGTGCGGTTATTTGAGCTATTTTTAGAACAGGCCAGAGAGCGACTCATCTGGTCCTTACGGCGACTCATCTGGTCCTTACGGCGACTCATCTGGTCCTTACGGGCGACCTGGTGCCCATGGGCACCGCGATGGTGACCCCTGGCCTAGACCCACTGCAGCGCTCATCTCTTTAGAAATGAATATTAACATCTCAGCGGTGACTCTCATCTGGGTCAAGCATCAGTGACTCTCATCTGGGTCAAGCGTCAGTGACTCTCATCCGGGTCAAGCGTCAGTGACTCTCATCCGGGTCAAGCGTCAGTGACTCTCATCCGGGTCAAGCGTCAGTGACTCTCATTCGGGTCAAGCGTCAGTGACTCTCATCCGGGTCAAGCGTCAGTGACTCTCATCCGGGTCAAGCGTCAGTGACTCTCATCCGGGTCAAGCGTCAGTGACTCATCCGGGTCAAGCGTCAGTGACTCATCCGGGTCAAGCGTCAGTGACTCATCCGGGTCAAGCGTCAGTGACTCATCCGGGTCAAGCGTCAGTGACTCATCCGGGTCAAGCGTCAGTGACTCATCTGGGTCAAGCGTCAGTGACATCTTCTTGTGAATGCAATGGAGCAATCTCTGTGAGAGAAAGGATGCGTATGAGTCCACGATATCACAGAAAAACTCCAAAACGCACCACATACGGCGAGTGAGGGACCTGTGTGGCGCCCGCTGCAGTGCGCCCGCTGCAGTGCGCCCGCTGCAGTGCGCTCTGCCCGTGAGACTGTCCCCACAGCGCTTTGCCATAGCTCTGCCATCGCTGCGTTTATGGGACTTTATGTACAAAACTAATGAAGGAATACGTTGTTTTGCCAGAAGTGAATGAGACAAAACAAATAGCCGTGTGTAATTACGCAGGGTCTGCCACAGATACGGAGAAATAGATGGTCACACAATAAGTAAGTAAGCTGCAGGTGTATATATGCTTAACATTAAACATAAAAAAACAAAGAAAATAATACACACACAAGTCAGATTTAAAAACAAAGAAACAGAAGAGGGTCATCATCGAGTATCATGATCTGCGATAGGGGTGGGCGATATGGCCTAAAATTCATATCGCGGTATAATTTGGGTCACAGACGGTAGACTGTAACTGTAAACCTAACATTTTAAAATGACTTTTGAGTGCAAATCAACAATTAGCTTTAGAGACTTGAGGTACATGTACACTGAATGCAAAGATAACTTAAGATAAACAACAAACAAGCTTTGTGTACTGTGTGCGTCAGTGACAAAAGAAAACACTGAGCATTAGTTTCACACCAGTTTACGGCAGATTTTTAGCCAAGAACACAAGCCTGTCCACATTCTCTGGCTTTAGTGCAGACCGGTGGCACGTAACAATATTGCCACCAGTACTAAATGCCCTTTCTGATGGGGCACTGGTGGCTGGAATGCACAAGTATTTACGAGCCAGGCTTGCCACTCTTGGAAAATTAGCCTGGTGCATCTTCCACCACTCTAATGGATCTGCCTCTCTGTCCACATCCAGTGCTTGCAGGTAACTAAGAAGCTCTACTTCAATGGTGTCTCTGTCAGGGAGTGCAGCTGGGCCTGGAATGGATGCCTTTTTGAAAAAGCTGCCAAGACTGCGCTTAACCTTTTTAGGCTCTCCAACTTCTTCAGCAGCTCCTGCGCTGGCAGGTGGTGGTGAATCTGTGGAGGGTGCAGCTTGCATCTGCCTCTCCAGTTGGGCTTGAATTTCTGCCACTGCTTTAGTCTTGACATAATCTTTTCGGTTGTCGGCTATGTATGAACATTTGAATCTTGGATCGACAAGGGAGGACATATCGAGCAGATCATCGGTGGCAGGGTCCGAGAACTTTTCATTTAAATACTGGAGAATGGTCATCTTCATATGCTTAGTCAGGTCTGTGTCATCGTCAGCTGAAGACAGAACCCTGCTGTTCAACAGATGGAGCACAGGTTTAAGATAGGACACACTAACATAGTCTTCACCAGAGAGTGCATCTGTGAATTCCATCAGTGGACTGAGGGCCTTGTTCACAGACTCCAAGACATCAAGGTCTTGCCAAGTAGGTAGCAGGTGCCTGTTTTTCTTTTCGGCTTTCAGGACTTGCGATATTGCCTTCTCCTGCTCCAGTACCCGCTCAATCATTTGTTGCCGTGACCCCCATCGTGTTAGCGACTCTGTGATGAGGCGGTGGGGGGGCAGGTTTAGCTCAGCCTGGGCTTTGGCCATTGCTTTTCTCCTTTTACCTGAGTAAGAAAATGCGCTCACAATTTTCTTACACAGGCCAACTGCACGCTCAATCCGGGGGTCTTTCACACTTGCCCCTGTTGACCAAATTGTAAAATATTATTAGTCTAGCAGCAGCTCTTAACACTTAACATTTCCACAGTACAGAAAGGTATAGGGAGCTACATGCCTCTTATTTTGCCTAATGTAAAACTTTTACACTTCTTATTGTTATTAATTTTATCTATATTAAGATAGAGATTTTATACTTGTTATTGATGCTAGAGTTGGAGATAGTTTCAAAAATATCCAATTTAGACTTTGACACACACACATATATAGCCAGCAAAATATTTGGGGCTATCTATGCAATATTGAACTAAGATAGTAAAACTTTAAAGATAAATAAATATATACTATAGCATAACAAAATAGCAATATTGGCTAAACCTACCAATAGCAAGATGAAGCCTGTGGCCGAAGCACTGAAGTCGTGTCCATTCATTCAGTTCCACTGCTTTAATAACATTAGTGCCGTTGTCAGTGGTGATGCATACCATCTTCTCTTCGTCCAGTCCCCATGACTCGAGCGCTTCCCTTAATCCCTGGGAAATGAATTCCCCTGTGTGGTCTTCAGGGAAATACGCTGTTTGCAGGCATTTGCTGCACAACTTCCACTCGTCGTCTATGAAGTGGATTGTGAGGCTGATGTAAGATTCCATGGTGCGACTCGACCACAAGTCCGTGGTGGTCGCATACTGTTGTATGTCACAGAGCTGCTTTTCCACTTGACTGCGGACCTCGGCGTGTAGTTTGGGAATTTCTACCTCACTAAAATGCTTGCGGCTTGGCACCACGTACCTTGGATCCAGCGTATTGACCATGCCTAAAAACCCGCTTCTCTCCACGGTTTGAAAAGGCACCATGTCTTTGCACAAGAAAGTTGTTATAGACTTCGTAATGTCTATGCACCGCTGGCTTTTTTTTTCATAGGGCGTACCTTTTGAAAAAGCCTTGGCGAGTGAAACCTGGTGGTGTGTAACTTTTTTCCCACTCGAGGACTGGCTTGTTTTCTGAGGAACAGCGGCAGCGCTACGCAGTCGTTGGCTTTCCTCATATTCGACAGCGTGTTTTGTTCTCAGATGGTAGAACAGATTGCTTGTGTTACCTCCCTGTACTATCACTGTTGACCGGCATAATTTGCAGATTATGGTTTTCTGCTCACTATCCGACACTTCAAACCCAAACCATGTCCATATTATTGACGTTGCACCAGTCCTTTTTACGAGCTCCGCCTTCGCCATACTTTCACCGCTCGCAGCCATATTTCCACACGAGTGAAGATGAGTTTGTCTGCAGCGTGCAAGAGTGGCACGTGACGACACGCCCACTTCACGACACGCCTCTGTCTTGCAGGCTGCAGACAACCCTCTCGTGGTTGTTGCCGGTCCCAGCAGGCCAAGCATGTTTCAAATTGATGACATAATGATCTATACCGCAATATGCCGGTATAACAAAAATCTCTACCGTTGGCCAAATTTATACCGTCTACCGCTTATACCGTTTATACCGCCCAGCCCTAATCTGCGATCTTCTTGAAATGTTCATATTTCCAGAGTGTTAGACTTTTTCTGATGCGCAAATTCAAATTTAGAAACATAATGCTCAATGAAAATGCAGCTTATAGTTTTTCCAGAGTGGGAATACTTTTATTGTTGTCCAAATCTTGCATTTCATGCGTGTTGTAATGAAGGTTGAAATGAGCGTACACATTTACACCACCTCCTGACTTGGTGTAAATATTTTGCGTACCGCACGCTCACGTCCAGCTTGATAAATGCCGAAAAGTGTAGTTTTTTTGCGTACGCCTCATTTACCCTGATTTGGGCGTACGCAAGCTTCATAAATGAGGCCCAATGACTTTGGGCCTCATTATGATTTTTTACCCTGACGCCGTGGCGCTCCCCATTCTGTGTCTATGGCAAATGTACACCTCGCACAAACATAACATGTTCTACTCCTGGGCCATCTGAAGGTGTGAAATATGACATCAGTTCTTTAGCGCCCCCTACAGACTGAAAGTTTTACATGGGGAGCCAAACCGACTGATCATATTCGTTACAATTTTACAATCATTGTTCCATGGCTACGGGAGCACATGACGCGTCACCTCTTTTGTGCGGCGCGGTGAGGGCCGTTTGACACCGCTTGCGGGTTTGATTATAATTCTATCTATCTATTTCATAAAGATCTTAACAAATAGATCCTGAGTGAAACCTGAGTCTTACTTTTTCTCTTCTGCTGAAATGTGCACATATGATCTTACAGATGAAAGGACCCCAGTCACTGACATTAGCCCGGTTTCTACCTCCTCTCCTCTGGTTGGGACCGTTTCCTCTGGTCCTTTGTAACCAGTACCAGGTCCTTCTTTAGTCCCTTTGGTCCTGGTTGTATCCAGCCCGAGCTGGTACTAACCAAGGACTATCCCTAGATACAGGTCTGTTGTTGGTAGGTTGCTAGGATACCTAATGGAAACAGAACAAGGTAGAGCCGAGTAGAAACGGTGTAAGCTGCGACCAACAGATGTCACTAGTCCAGACACATATACACTACATATATATAACTCTGCACTACACATATATACACTACATATAATATATATAACTCTGCACTACACATATATACACTACATATAATATATATAACTCTGCACTACACATATATATACACTACATATAATATATATAACTCAGCACTACACATATATATACACTACATATAATATATATAACTCAGCACTACACATATATATACACTACATATAATATATATAATATATATAACTCTGCACTACACATATATACACTACATATAATATATATAACTCTGCACTACACACATACAGTACCTTGCGAAAGTATTCGGCCCCCTTGAACCTTTCAATATTTCGCCACATTTCAGGCTTCAAACATAAAGATATAAAATTTAATTTTTTTGTCATGAATCAACAACAAGTGGGACACAATCGTGAAGTGGAACAAAATTTATTGGATAATTTAAACTTTTTTAACAAATAAAAAACTGAAAAGTGGGGCGTGCAATATTATTGGGCCCCTTTACTTTCAGTGCAGCAAACTCAGTCCAGAAGTTCAGTGAGGATCTTTGAATGATCCAATGTTGTCCTAAATGACTGATGATGATAAATAGAATGCACCTGTGTGTAATCAAGTCTCCGTATAAATGCACCTGCTCTTTGATAGTCTCAGGGTTCTGTTTAAAGCGCAGAGAGAACCATGAAGACAAAGGAACACACCAGGCAGGTCCGAGATACTGTTGTGGAGAAGTTTAAAGCCGGATTTGGATACAAAAAGATTTCCCAAGCTTTAAACATCTCACGGAGCACTGTGCAAGCAATTATATTGAAATGGAAGGAGTATCAGACCACTGCAAATCTACCAAGACCCGGCCGTCCCTCCAAACTTTCATCTCAAACAAGGAGAAGACTGATCAGAGATGCAGCCAAGAGGCCCATGATCACTCTGGATGAACTGCAGATAACTACAGCTGAGGTGGGAGAGTCTGTCCATAGGACAACAATCAGTCGTGCACTGCACAAATCTGGCCTTTATGGAAGAGTGGCAAGAAGAAAGCCATTTCTCAAAGATATCCATAAAAAGTCTTGTTTAAAGTTTGCCACAAGCCACCTGGGAGACACACCAAACATGTGGAAGAAGGTGCTCTGGTCAGAGGAAACCAAAATCAAACTTTTTGGCCACAATGCAAAACGATATGTTTGGCGTAAAAGCAACACAGCTCATCAGCCTGAACACACCATCCCCACTGTCAAACATGGTGGTGGCAGCATCATGCTTTGGGCCTGCTTTTCTTCAGCAGGGACAGGGAAGATGGCTAAAATTGATGGGAAGGTGGATGGAGCCAAATACAGGACCATTCTGGAAGAAAACCTGTTGGAGGTTTCTGTGGAAAGAGCTGAAGACTGCTGTTCACAAACGCTCTCCATCCAACCTCACTGAGCTCCAGCTGTTTTGCAAGGAAGAATGGGCAAGAATTCCAGTCTCTCGATGTGCAAAACTGATAGAGACATACCCCAAGTGACTTGCAGCTGTAATTGCAGCAAAAGGTGGCGCTACAGAGTATTAGCGCAAGGGGGCCGAATAATATTGCACGCCCCACTTTTCAGTTTTTTGTTAAAAAAGTTTAAATTATCCAATACATTTCGTTACACTGCACGATTGTGTCCCACTTGTTGTTGATTCTTGACAAAACATTAAATTTTTATATCTTTATGTTTGAAGCCTGAAATGTGGCGAAATGTTGAAAGGTTCAAGGGGGCCGAATACTTTCGCAAGGCACTGTATACTACATATAATATATATAATATATATAACTCTGCACTACACATATATATATGAGTGTGTTCACAGTAAAGTGACAATTGAAGTATCTGGACTTTAAAAGGTTATAACTTAAAAACTAAAATTACTTTCATAGATTGGAAAAAAGATTTCAAACACAGACAGATTGAAGATAGTGTGGAAAAAATCAAAAGGAAAGATTGACATAAAAATGTTTAGCAACATTTTAAACGACCAAATCATCCTCTGATTGGACCATTCTACTGTGACGCCGGTTACATAGGAAATAAAATGTCCTCAGTCTGAAAAAGCAGAAGATGAAATCCCACAGATTTACATGGTTAACACAACAGAAGGAAATCACTTGATTATAAAAAGGAATCGTAAAAATATAAAATATAATTAATTAAATGACCCATGTATAATGGACATGATGAGGACGGTCCCCTTTTCTCTAAAAATTAAACTTGAGAAAAAAAAAATCTGGTCTGTTTTCACATTTAATTGGTTGACAAAATGAAAGTATCACTTTGCATCTACTTTGTGTAAAAAAATAAAATCTCTGAATCAAATGTGGACATCTGAAAATACCTATCAAACTTCCACAGCTCATTCCGTCAAATCATCACCGTTACATAAAATAAACAGGGCGCTGTAGGAAACTTGTCTAATGTATAAAACAGTTTTGTTCTAGAAACTTCTAAAGAACAGAGGAGGTGCTTGGAAACATGAAAAACATTAAATATCTTCTGATTATTAAAATCTAATTTTTAGCCTTTTGTCACACTTTTGTGCCTTTTAGTGTGAACAAGCCCATATACACTACATATAATATATATAACTCTGCACTAAACATATATATACACTACATATAATATATATATATGGGCTTGTTCACCCTAAAGGGCACAAAAGTGTGACAAAAGGCCAAAAATTAGATTTTAATAACCAGAATATATTTTATGTTTTTCGTGTTTCCAAACACCTCCTCTGTCCATTAGAAGTTGCTAAAACATAACTGTTTTATACATTTGACAAGTTTCCTATAGCGCCCTGTTTATTTTATCTAACGGACGTGATGATTTGACGGAATGAGCTTTGTGGAAGTTTGATAGGTATTTTCAGATGTCCATGTTTGATACAGACCAGATTTTTTTTTTTCTCAAGTTTAATTTTTAGAGAAAAGGGGACCGTCCTCATCATGTCCATTATACATGGGTCATTTAATTAATTATATTTTATATTTTTACGATTCCTTTTTATAATCAAGTGATTTCCTTCTGTTGTGTTAACCATGTAAATCTGTGGGATTTCATCTTCTGCTTTTTCAGACTGAGGACATTTTATTTCCTATGTAACCGGCGTCACAGTAGAATGGTCCAATCAGAGGATGATTTGGTCGTTTAAAATGTTGCTAAACATTTTTATGTCAATCTTTCCTTTTGATTTTTTCCACACTATCTCTTCAATCTGTCTGTGTTTGAAATCTTTTTTCCAATCTATGAAAGTAATTTTAGTTTTTAAGTTATAACCTTTTAAAGTCCAGATACTTCAATTGTCACTTTACTGTGAACACACTCATATTTTAATGACTGGTATTGAAGGATTTACAACATGTACAGCTAGCTAAGACTTATGTGCTCCCTGTGTCTCTTACCACGGTCCTGTCTGTGCGCTGCAACATTGAAATGTCCCCACTGTGCGACCAAAAAGGATCTCTTTGTCTTGTTTACACAGTTCTTCCACTTCATTTGACGTGAGATCATAAGAGTGCGAGTGTGTGTGTCTGTCTCTGTGTGTGTGTATCTGTGAGAGTGTGCATCTGTCTCTGTGTGTGTGTATCTGTGAGAGTGTGCATCTGTCTCTGTGTGTGTGTATCTGTGAGAGTGTGCATCTGTCTCTGTGTGTGTGTATCTGTGAGAGTGTGCATCTGTCTCTGTGTGTGTGTATCTGTGAGAGTGTGCATCTGTCTCTGTGTGTGTGTATCTGTGAGAGTGTGCATCTGTCTCTGTGTGTGTGTATCTGTGAGAGTGTGCATCTGTCTCTGTGTGTGTGTATCTGTGAGAGTGTGCATCTGTCTCTGTGTGTGTGTATCTGTGAGAGTGTGCATCTGTCTCTGTGTGTGTGTATCTGTGAGAGTGTGCATCTGTCTCTGTGTGTGTGTATCTGTGAGAGTGTGCATCTGTCTCTGTGTGTGTGTATCTGTGAGAGTGTGCATCTGTCTCTGTGTGTGTGTATCTGTGAGAGTGTGCATCTGTCTCTGTGTGTGTGTATCTGTGAGAGTGTGCATCTGTCTCTGTGTGTGTGTATCTGTGAGAGTGTGCATCTGTCTCTGTGTGTGTGTATCTGTGAGAGTGTGCATCTGTCTCTGTGTGTGTGTATCTGTGAGAGTGTGCATCTGTCTCTGTGTGTGTGTATCTGTGAGAGTGTGCATCTGTCTCTGTGTGTGTGTATCTGTGAGAGTGTGCATCTGTCTCTGTGTGTGTGTGTGTGTATCCATAATTAAACAGTAACATATGAACCTGTGGATATAGTCTAAATGGTGATTAGTTTTGTGTTGTAAGTAATATATTATACAGAACATAACACAGAAGCTAACATAGCTTATGCTAGCTTAGCTTAGCATGGGACAGTGGTGTAGCAGATACCTGTGCTGTGGTCACGTCTGCGGCTGCGCAAAAGTCTGCGGGAAAAGACTTACAACAGGAGCAGAAAGTGCACAAAAGGCCGTTCTTTAGCGTCACTTGGGTCCGAGGCTCGACTGTGTGATGTTCGGTACCGAAGCGGAGTCAATGTGCCCTGTGCCCTGTGCGCATGCGCGAGCAGTTGATCACTACGGTAAGTGTGAGTGGACAAAAAGCGGTGTGACGTCTCCAGAGCTGTGTCAGAGGGAGCAGCGTCTCCTGTCGGAGCTGTGTCAGAGGAAGCAGCGTCTGCAGTCAGAACTGTGTCATAGGGAGCAGCGTCTGCAGTCAGAGCTGTGTCAGAGGGAGCAGCGTCTGCAGTCAGAACTGTGTCAGAGGGAGCAGCGTCTGCAGTCAGAGCTGTGTCAGAGGGAGCAGCGTCTGCAGTCAGAGCTGTGTCAGAGAGAGCAGCGTCTGCAGTCAGAACTGTGTCAGAGGGAGCAGCGTCTCCAGTCGGAGCTGTGTCAGAGGGAGCAGCGTCTGCAGTCAGAGCTGTGCCAGAAGGAGCAGCGTCTGCAGTCAGAGCTGTGTCAGAGACAGACACACGCACACACACAGAATGAGCATCTCACTGTGAACTGTGAGACTGTGCTGGAGGTTCTTTATGCAGACTCTTAAACCGAGCCTCCTCTGGCCGTCTTGGAGCAGCCATGTTCCAGCCTCTTCCCTCGGGAGAAGATCTGCTTCTCTTTGTAGCTCCTCCTTCGTAGGTTCATAATCATGCTTTTGTTGGTATTTTCACTGGTTTTGTTTAGTCTCTGAGATGATGATACAAGTGTGTGTGTCTGCAGACTCACACATAAAAATAGACACACACAGACACACGCACACACACACACAGACACACGCACACACGTGCACACACACACACACACACACACACACATATACACGTTTGTGTTACCTGGTGGGTCCCTTTGACAGGGCCGTTCAGAATGGGACCCATAGACATAATCTTTTTTTACTGGGACTACTTTAAGTAATACAAAACAGTCAATAGAAACCAAACAACTATTTTAAAGGAATTTTATTTTAGATTTTTTTTTCGAATTGCAGTGATTCTATTTTTGACATAGAATTTAATGCCACTCCATGTCCGATGTCTAAGGTCATCTGGTGAGGCATTAATGCAGGCCAGGCAGTGAGACTTCCCAGGGACCTTTCCAGTCTGTATGAAAGGTGTCATGGTCTTCTCCACAGCCTTCACCTCAGATGCAGACCATGGCTTTCTTACACGTTCTAGGGAGAGAAATAAAAATATATTAGCAATATACACTCCCAGGGTTAGGACCAAGCAGCCTGGCTGTAATCCCCACCTGGTACACTTACCAGAAGGGGCACTGCCACTACCATGGGGTGCATCTGGATGAATGGTTGAAGGTTCTCCGCTTGAAGTTTCTTTTAGCCCGTCCGTTTGTGAGAGGAGCTCTACTGCTCTCCCTGTCGCACAGAAAATAAAAATACAAGTGGCCTTTAGGGGAAAAAAATCATACATATTTTAATAATATCAAGAATTACCTTCAGGCTCAATTTGTATCTGGTCGAGGCTCTTTCCTTCGAATTCCGTCACTCTTCCCTGCTCCATGGCCATCAACACTTTGCTGATTTTGGCCAGCTCCAGTGTCCCCTCTGGTAGTCTGTAATATTGAGAACTGTAGACATAGTAGCTATGTGCTTTCTAAGTTTGGTTGAGGATAGCATCTCTGGATGCACCGCACCACATTCTTTGGCTACCTGGCGTAGGGAGTCTGATCCCCTGATGTGGGTGTCTGCGCCCGGGCGGGAAAAGAAGTATGGGTTATGGTCAGAGATGGAACAGGCCCTTCTGTTCTCCACCAGCACCTCCATCGAAGCAATCATTTCAGGAGTCAAAAGAACCGGCACTTTCCGACTTCTTTTCCCTTTAATTTCAATGCGTTGAAAATGCTGACACAGCTTTTTCTCAAGTTGGGACAATCCCAGAGCAATGTCAGAATGGATCCCAGTCTTACTTCTTAAGGTAAAGGCTGTCAGTGGCATCTTTGAAACCTCACCTTCCCTTCTTCGATTGAAAATGATGACCTCACAAAGAGTCAAAACTGCCAGTTTAGACCAATGCTTAGACGTTGGCTCACTTATTAGGGTTTGCACATATTCAGGTCGACATACCTCAATATGTGCATGCATGGCTCTAACGTCCTCAGTCAGAGGGAGCAGGTCCGGAGTGTTCCACTTGGCTTGCCGGAGGGTCTGTAGGGCAGCAGAAGAAACACAGACGTCCCACCTCTTCTCAAAAAGCAGCCGGCTTCGTTGGAGGTTTTTAATAAATAGTTCATCAACACAATGCTCCATTTTTGAGTCACATTCAAGAATATCTGCTAGCTTTCTGAGGCTATGGCCGAGTTTGAGGGCCAAGGATGGAGTCTTGTATTGATTTGTTTCCTCATCATATCCAGCCACAGACCTGACTGCATCAATCACATGGTTAAAGTTGGAAGGAATAAAGAAA
Organism: Knipowitschia caucasica; assembly: GCA_964034765.1. Lineage (NCBI taxonomy): Eukaryota > Metazoa > Chordata > Actinopteri > Gobiiformes > Gobiidae > Knipowitschia > Knipowitschia caucasica. Next base: position 1,362,006 of record OZ035841.1, read on the forward strand.
TCCTTAATTGTTTTCAGTTTCCCTGCGGTTTTTGCTTCGTTAATTAACCTACCGACTTCTCTCATTTTCTGCCTAATGTAATCATGCTTAGTCTTATCATGCCCGTGTTTTAAGTACAGGTGCTCTCCGAGTCTCAGAATCCCCTTTTCTGCTTTGACAACACCCGTGACCTCATCCTGATGCATTGCCCAAATTAAAGACCACAGCTTTTTGCTGATGCCCTCCGGTACAGGCTGGGCTAGGGAGCAGAGGGACTGGACCCTACTTCTACCTGGTTTAGCCTGGTTTAGCCTGGTTTAGCCTGGGCATCTTTCTGTGAAAGCCGGCACCTGGCCACATGCCTCCACAGCGACTTTCGCTTAAGCAATGCCCCACAGTCTATACAGTGCAAAAACTCACTGGATTTAACTGGGCAATTTGGCTGTTTAGCTGGGACTAAAGTTCCAATGCCGGCCTTTAAAACCTCAAAATTGTGCTCACGGTTTCCACTATTCCTGATCAAATCAAACTGAAGTTTACGTGCTTTAGATTTCACAGGTAGAGCCAATGCTCTGGCTACGTCACTTTCATTTCCATGTTTTCTAGTCAAATGACGGGACATTTTGTGGCAGGACATTGAACAGTAGAGGCAGAAGTGTCTCTTGCTGTAAACTCGCCCCCCATTTTTCTTCTTTTGCAGCTGCATGATAACAATCTTATTTGCCTTTGGTTTGTCACTTTCCGAGTCTTGAAGAAAAGTGTTTTTGATTTTTCTTTTTCCATACTTTTTTACAGGTTTCTTCTTGACAGTTAAATCGTCAGAATCTGAGTCGACTTCATCAATTAGGGACTCTTGACTAAGCTGCACAAACAACAAATAATTTGTAATCATTCTATATAACAATTTGAAGTCATGACTTGTAGTCAGCACTTACCAGTGGTTTGTAAGCGTGCGCTTTCAGTGTGCTGCTCTGTGATTGGCTGCAGCCTAATGAACCACACACTTGCACCTTTTCTAGCCTGACACCTGACTTCCTCTGTTGTGCTGCTCCATGATTGGCTCCAGCCTCTGTTGTGCTGCTCCATGATTGGCTCCAGCCTCTGTTGTGCTGCTCCATGATTGGCTCCAGCCTGCTGGACTGAAATTGCCCCAGTGTGCCCCTCCCTGATATCCCGCAACCCACCACCAGGGTTCCGACACATAACACACTTTTTTCAGGAAAGTAAACCTCCAGGGGTCCTTTCCATATTTTTACAGAGACTGCATAAGGACCGTTAGAAAAGCATTACCCATTGATTATTAAGCTTGGACCAGTGGGGTCCGGTGTTCGGGCCCCACCACGTAAAACCAGTCCCCATGACGTGAGCGGAATCTCAGGTTATGGAACCCACTAGGAGTTGAAAACAAGTGCACACAGACGCACACACACACACACAGACACACACACACACACAGACGCACACACACACACACACACACACAGACGCACACACACACACACACAGACACACACACACACACAGACGCACACACAGGTGTTCCTGGCTCTAAAACTGTTGACTCTTCCATTAGTTTTCACATCATTTATTTTAGAATGCAACTAATCAATGTTTTCTATTTCAGTGATCTGTAAACAGATGGATAATGCTAACCTGCTAGCTTACTGAAGCCCAATAGAGAAGTGCTCATGGTGAAGTGTGGCTCCTCACTGGCTCCTATTAAAAACTAAACTCCTCCGTAATGGTGTGACATCACCATTTTGGGCTTAAATCAGTGGTTTCTCTGTGTGCTGTGTTTGTGTGATGGTATCTCTATGACCATATAAGGACTGACTTAAGGCGGCACGATAGCAGCGTAGGTTTCCTCCAGGTGCTCCAGTTTCCCCTCCCACTATAAACATGTACATTGGGTAATTCCTGCAGCTCTGCTCCTGACCCAGAGCATGCCGCTGAAGCTAAGTAGGGCAGGGCCTGGTTAGTATTGTGATGGGAGACCGCTGGGAACACCAGGTGCCAAAGTGGGACAGCTGTGGTAGTCTATCACCACTGTGTTTAGAGTGAAGAGACTGAGCGTACTGACGAGAACTGTTTAAATGTTGTTATTATTCTGTTAGAGTTCCCAGCAGCACTGAGGTCCTGAAGAGGCTGACAGAGGCCAGGCCTGTGATGTCACAGGCTTGTTAAAGGAGACAGTTTCCTAATATAATTATCCTGCAGCGGATGCGACAGCTGCTCTCTCCTCCTCCTCCTTCTCCTCTTCCTGCTGCTGCTGCTGGTACTGCTGCTGCTGGTACTGCTCCTGCTGCTGGTACTGCTTTTGCTGGTACTGCAGCTGTGTACTGCTGCTGCTGGTACTGCTGCTGTGTACTGCTGCTGCTGGTACTGCTGCTGTGTACTGCTGCTGCTGGTACTGCTGCTGCTGGAACTGCTTCTGCTGGTACTGCTCCTGCTGCTGGTACTGCTTTTGCTAGTACTGCAGCTGTGTACTGCTGCTGCTGGTACTGCAGCTGTGTACTGCTGCTGCTGGTACTGCTGCTGTGTACTGCTGTCTCTGGATAAATCCCGTAAGTCCATGTCTCTGACGCCTTTTAGATGTTGTTGTGAGTGAATGTCGTTATTCTTTGATTAAGTGGTTTTGTTTAGGTTCAGTTTTTCATGAATTTGGTTTCATGAATTTATTCCAAACTCAGATGTTCCTCTGAGGACAGAGAGGATCCAGGACCCTCCACTGAGACACTTTCAACAGTCATGGACAAATGTTTAGATCATTGAGCGGACATATCCAAGAGCATAATAAATTAGCTCTTAGACCTTTCCCTTTAACACTTTCATGATTCCTATAATTTCCTCAATCATTTCATCACAACAAAAGTACATGTCCTGTTCAGTGTTTACAGTGTACACACAACATTACATTCTTCCCGAGGAAAAAGATAAAAAACAATCCTGGTTAAAAGCTTTTGGTCGGACTAAAATAATTGATCGTTTGTGATTGAACTAGAATAATTCATCACTAATGCTCAAACTGGAATGTCTGTGTGTTTGTTGCCGTTGCTGCTGTTGGTTCTGACTCTTTAGGACCCAGCAGACGTCTAGTGTTCTGACTCTTTAGGACCCAGCAGACTCTGGTGTTCTGACTCTTTAGGACCCCGCAGACTCTGATGTTCTGACTCTTTAGGACCCCGCAGACTCTGATGTTCTGACTCTTTAGGACCCAGCAGACGTCTGGTGTTCTGACTCTTTAGGACCCCGCAGACTCTGGTGTTCTGACTCTTTAGGACCCCGCAGACTCTGGTGTTCTGACTCTTTAGGACCCAGCAGACTCTGATGTTCTGACTCTTTAGGACCCAGCAGACGTCTAGTGTTCTGACTCTTTAGGACCCAGCAGACTCTGGTGTTCTGACTCTTTAGGACCCAGCAGACTCTGGTGTTCTGACTCTTTAGGACCCAGCAGACTCTGGTGTTCTGACTCTTTAGGACCCAGCAGACTCTGGTATTCTGACTCTTTAGGACCCAGCAGACTCTGGTGTTCTGACTCTTTAGGACCCAGCAGACTCTGGTGTTCTGACTCTTTAGGACCCAGCAGACGTCTAGTGTTCTGACTCTTTAGGACCCAGCAGACTCTGGTGTTCTGACTCTTTAGGACCCAGCAGACTCTGGTGTTCTGACTCTTTAGGACCCAGCAGACTCTGGTGTTCTGACTCTTTAGGACCCAGCAGACTCTGGTGTTCTGACTCTTTAGGACCCAGCAGACTCTGGTGTTCTGACTCTTTAGGACCCAGCAGACTCTGGTGTTCTGACTCTTTAGGACCCAGCAGACTCTGGTATTCTGACTCTTTAGGACCCAGCAGACGTCTATAGTGTTCTGACTCTTTAGGACCCAGCAGACTCTGGTGTTCTGACTCTTTAGGACCCAGCAGACTCTGGTGTTCTGACTCTTTAGGACCCAGCAGACGTCTAGTGTCCTGACTCTTTAGGACCCAGCAGACTCTGGTGTTCTGACTCTTTAGGACTCTTTGGGTTTGGTGGATATGACACTAACGTGTCTTGAAGAAAAGAAGGAGCCCTTTATGTCTTTGTTTGTTAAAAGAAGGATTTTAAACTTTATTCTGTCCTCCACAGAAGCCAGTGGTCTCTCTCTCTGGTCTCTCTCTCTGGTCTCTCTCTCTCTGGTCTCTCTCTCTCTGGTCTCTCTCTCTCTGGTCTCTCTCTCTCTCTGGTCTCTCTCTCTCTCTGGTCTCTCTCTCTCTGGTCTCTCTCTCTCTGGTCTCTCTCTCTCTGGTCTCTCTCTCTCTGGTCTCTCTCTCTCTGGTCTCTCTCTCTGGTCTCTCTCTCTCTGGTCTCTCTCTCTCTGGTCTCTCTCTCTCTGGTCTCTCTCTCTCTGGTCTCTCTCTCTCTGGTCTCTCTCTCTCTGGTCTCTCTCTCTCTGGTCTCTCTCTCTCTGGTCTCTCTCTCTCTGGTCTCTCTCTCTCTGGTCTCTCTCTCTCTGGTCTCTCTCTCTCTGGTCTCTCTCTCTCTGGTCTCTCTCTCTCTGGTCTCTCTCTCTCTGGTCTCTCTCTGGTCTCTCTCTGGTCTCTCTCTGGTCTCTCTCTCTCTCTGGTCTATCCTCTACAGAAGCCAGTGAAGTGATTTTAACACTGGAGTTATGTGCTCTCTCCTTTGGGTGCCTGTTCAGATCCTTGCTGCTGTATTCTGCCAGCAGGAAGCTCTTCACAGAGGGTTTAGAGCACGCTGCCAGCAGGAAGCTCTTCACAGAGGCTTTAGAGCATGCTGCCAGCAGGAAGCTCTTCACAGAGGCTTTAGAGCACGCTGCCAGCAGGAAGCTCTTCACAGAGGGTTTAGAGCACGCTGCCAGCAGGAAGCTCTTCACAGAGGCTTTAGAGCACGCCGCCAGCAGGGGGCTCTTCACAGAGGGTTTAGAGCACGCTGCCAGCAGGGGGCTCTACACAGAGGGTTTAGAGCACGCCGCCAGCAGGGGGCTCTTCACAGAGGGTTTAGAGCACGCCGCCAGCAGGAAGCTCTTCACAGAGGGTTTAGAGCACGCCGCCAGCAGGGGGCTCTTCACAGAGGGTTTAGAGCACGCCGCCAGCAGGGGGCTCTTCACAGAGGGTTTAGAGCACGCTGCCAGCAGGGGGCTCTGCAGAGGCTTTAGAGCACGCTGCCAGCAGGGGGCTCTTCACAGAGGGTTTAGAGCACGCTGCCAGCAGGGGGCTCTACAGAGGCTTTAGAGCATGCTGCCAGCAGGGGGCTCTTCACAGAGGCTTTAGAGCACACTGCCAGCAGGAAGCTCTTCACAGAGGGTTTAGAGCACACTGCCAGCAGGGGGCTCTTCACAGAGGGGGAGAGAGGGAGACAGAGAGGAGGATGTGTGTGGATGATGAGGGTGGATGATGGGGGTAGAGGATGGGGGTGGATGATGGGGGTGGATGATGAGGGTGGATGATGGGGGTAGAGGATGATGGGGGTGGATGATGAGGGTGGATGATGGGGGTGGATGATGGGGGTGGATGATGGGGGTGGATGATGGGGGTGGATGAGGGGGGTAGAGGATGATGGGGGTGGATGATGATGGGGGTGGATGATGAGGGTGGATGATGGGGGTAGATGATGGGGGTAGAGGATGATGAGGGTGGATGATGATGAGGGTGGATGATGAGGGTGGATGATGAGGGTGGATGATGAGGGGGGTGGATGATGGGGGTGGATGATGGGGGTGGATGATGGGGGTGGATGATGAGGGTGGATGATGAGGGTGGATGATGAGGGTGGATGATGAGGGTGGATGATGAGGGTGGATGATGGGGGTGGATGATGATGGGGGTGGATGATGAGGGTGGATGATGGGGGTAGAGGATGATGAGGGTGGATGATGATGAGGGTGGATGATGAGGGTGGATGATGATGAGGGTGGATGATGGGGGTAGAGGATGATGGGGGTAGAGGATGATTAGGGTGGATGATGGGGGTGGATGATGAGGGTGGATGATGAGGGTGGATGATGGGGGTGGATGATGGGGGTGGATGATGGGGGTGGATGATGGGGGTGGATGATGAGGGTGGATGATGGGGGTAGAGGATGATGGGGGTGGATGATGGGGGTGGATGATGGGGGTGGATGATGAGGGTGGATGATGAGGGTGGATGATGAGGGTGGATGATGGGGGTGGATGATGAGGGTGGATGATGAGGGTGGATGATGAGGGTGGATGATGGGGGTAGAGGATGAAGAGGGTGGATGATGGGGGTGGATGATGGGGGTGGATGATGGGGGTGGATGATGAGGGTGGATGTTGAGGGTGGGTGATGGGGTGGATGATGAGGGTGGATGATGGGGGTGGATGATGGGGGTGGATGATGGGGGTGGATGATGAGGGTGGATGATGAGGGTGGATGATGGGGGTCGATGATGGGGGTGGATGATGAGGGTGGATGATGGGGGTATAGGATGATGAGGGTGGATGATGAGGGTGGATGGGGGTAGAGGATGATGAGGGTGGATGATGGGGGTGGATGATGGGGGTGGATGATGAGGGTGGATGATGGGGGTAGAGGATGATGAGGGTGGATGAACTATCAATAAAGATTTTGATTGTGATTTATCCGTTATTTCAAACACTTGTTTCTGTAATTTGCTTCACAACAATATTATTTACAGTCATTTTGCCAGAATTTGACCATAAAATCATTATGTTATTCAACAGTGTAGTTAGTGGGTCAATGGCTGTGGCAGTTGCTTTGATGGTGTGGGCATAGGGCCCAGTGCAGGTGGAGGGCTTCGTGTGAATGTGTGGGAGGCCTGAGCAGAGTTTATTATGTATATTATTTTATGATTATATCATGATTATTTTATTGTAACTTTCTGAGAGTAGAAAGTACATATGGTGAGGGTTAGGGAGAGTTGGTGCACTATAAGCCTGGATCTAACAAACAAGACAGTTCTTTTTTATTGGTGCTTGGGAGTGGAGAATGTTGTGAAGGCTATATTCACTGACGGATGTAGACTGTGTGGGCAATGAGAGGAGAAAGATAGTTCCATGGAGATGGCTTTATGCTCAGACACAAGTCATTTTACTAAAGTTTAGTTTGATCCAATCACAGACACTGACCCTGTGTCTCCCACAGGCTGAGCCATGGATGAGGAGGATCCTTCTCGGTCCGTTGTGGCGGTGAATCCAAACTTGGAGAGTTCTCTGCTGCTCGTCCCCATCGCTCTGGGTCTCTGCATTTACATCTTCACCTTCTGCTCCCAAAGGGTCAAAGGTCGCCTCTTTGGGCAGTCGCTCTACACTTCTATCCGCTGGAAAGAGAGTGAGCTCCGTGGCGTGCAGCACACCCACATGTCTCTGTTCACTCTGCTCGGGTTTGACACCTTCACCGCCATCTTTGGGATCATGTACATGGCCTTCGTTCTGCGCGATGTGTGTCAGAGAGAAGCGCTGGGCTGCTTGATCATCTCTAAAATGTGGATGGCTTTCCGCAGGCTTAGTCTGTCCCAACACCTGATCACAGCTCTGGTCGCCGTGCTCTTCCTCTACCGTCCTAAATGGGCGTCTGGGATCCGCCTCGTGGGGAAATGCCTGGATGCTCCACCGTTCATCCTGGTCATTGTGACCGTGCGGCTGTTTCCCGGAGTGATCGTGGCTGTGGACGTCTTTAACCTCCTGCTGATGGTGTCTATCGCCGTGGTGTGTTTGAAGCAGGCTCAGACCAGGATGGCCAAACAGAGGAGGCTGCTGGGAGTCCTGGCTGCTGTCACCTACGTCCTCGTCTGTCTCCCCAACGCCGTCCTCGACTGTCTGCTCCTGAAGTCACATGACTATCTCCCACTGGCCTTCGATGTTTTCTGCATCACAAACTTCTACTTTGTCCTGGACGCTCTGCTGTTTTATCTGGTTCTGAAAATAAACGTGGAGGAAGAAGAGCCACAGTACGAGGCGGCCATTAGAGAAGTGTAACAGAGGTTACATGGGAGTTTCCACTCTTCACATAATATCTAATGATAAACATATTAATAATAATTTTACATGTATTCATATGTTGCTGAATAAGTTGAATAATGTCGTCCCTTAGACACTTTGTCTCTGTACATGATGCTGTATTAATTTGCATTGGATCAATTTAGAAAAATCTCTCCAAGATGTCTGCTCCTGGTCTCTCCAAGATGTCTGCCCCTGGTCTCTCCAAGATGTCTGCTCCTGGTCTCTCCAAGATGTCTGCCCCTGGTCTCTCCAAGATGTCTGCTCCTGGTCTCTCAAAGATGTCTGCCCCTGGTCTCTCCAAGATGTCTGCTCCTGGTCTCTCCAAGATGTCTGCTCCTGGTCTCTCCAAGATGTCCGCCCCTGGTGTCTGTGCAGTAGGTGCCGTGCGGGAGTAGAACCACACAACATGTGAGGTTCATGTGGGCTGAGGCTGCAGTACCACAGGTGGCCTCTAGTCCATGTGGGCTGAGGCTGCAGTACCACAGGTGGCCTCTAGTCCATGTGGGCCGAGGCTGCAGTACCACAGGTGGCCTCTAGTCCATGTGGGCTGAGGCTGCAGTACCACAGGTGGCCTCTAGTCCATGTGGGCTGAGGCTGCAGTACCACAGGTGGCCTCTAGTCCATGTGGGCTGAGGCTGCAGTACCACAGGTGGCCTCTAGTCCATGTGGGCTGAGGCTGCAGTACCACAGGTGGCCTCTAGTCCATGTGGGCTGAGGCTGCAGTACCACAGGTGGCCTCTAGTCCATGTGGGCTGAGGCTGCAGTACCACAGGTGGCCTCTAGTCCATGTGGGCTGAGGCTGCAGTACCACAGGTGGCCTCTAGTCCATGTGGGCTGAGGCTGCAGTACCACAGGTGGCCTCTAGTCCATGTGGGCTGAGGCTGCAGTACCACAGGTGGCCTCTAGTCCATGTGGGCTGAGGCTGCAGTACCACAGGTGGCCTCTAGTCCATGTGGGGTGAGGCTGCAGTACCACAGGTGGCCTCTAGTCCATGTGGGCTGAGGCTGCAGTACCACAGGTGGCCTCTAGTCCATGTGGGCTGAGGCTGCAGTACCACAGGTGGCCTCTAGTCCATGTGGGCTGAGGCTGCAGTACCACAGGTGGCCTCTAGTCCATGTGGAGACAGGTTTGAGCAGCAACATATTATCACATAACCATGGTCGTAACAGCGATGTCATACGTGTCCACTCTCTCTCACTCCTCCTTCTCTCTCTCTATCTCACCCGTTCCTCTCTCTCTCTATCTGTCTCTCCCTCTCTCTCTCTCTCAGGGGTTATGTTTCTCACGTGTTTGTGTGTTTGCAGAACAAACAGATTTGACACTGACCACTTTGCTCCTGATGAAAATAATAAACTTCTACGTCTCAAACTTCTTCTCATTCTTTGAAGAAAAGCGAGAAAAAGAAGCAAGTCTCAGATCTTTAGCAGAATAAAGTTAGAGATGTTGTACTTGCTTCTTTAGAGACACTGAGATGTCCACCAGGGAGCCACACAATACCTTTGAGACCACTGTTTTAGAGGCAATGAGAACAAATCAAAGTAAATCAAAGTCTTACATGTTTTGATTAAATTCTATCAAAGAAGGATTGCCCTCGACATCGTTCCCATGGCAACGGCCCCTAACAACGAGTGGGCACCAACAACAGCAAACATCCAAACATATTTCAAAACCTCAGAGGCCCTGCCCCACTGACTCCATCTCTGCAGAAGGCTCCAGCAGAAGAACGACAGATCCGAGGGGTGTGCAGACATGTGACATCACAGGGGGAGGCGGGTCAAAGGCTCATGTTTCACTCTGTGTGTGTTGCTCTTTTCCTGCTGCTGTGTGGCCCTCTGTGGAAACAACCATCACTCCAGGTTTGTGTCTGACTATTATGTCACTGTGTGTGTGTGTGTGTGTGTGTCTGTGTGTGTGTGTGGGTGGATTGTGCGGAATGTACAGAGGGAGACTGGCTCTCCGCTCAGAGGTTCTCAGTCTGCAGTGGTTTATAGAGATAGAAGTGTGATGTCACGTATGAACAGGGCAGACACGAGGTTCGCACAAGAACAACATCTGTGGGACTCTCGCTTTTGGCTCAGGTCCAGACTGTCCCACCCTCTTTGGCCCCAGACTGTCCCATCCTCTTCGGCCCCAGACTGTCCCACCTGCTTCGGCCTGGATACTACAGTGTTGGCCATAAACAAGCAGCGAGGGTGGGGGGGACGGGTTAAGGGGAGGGACTTCCAATGTCCTTTTAATTACATTTATTCTTGTATTTCTCAAAATCACAGCAGCATCATCTCAGACTTCACAAAACCATTGAAATCACCACAGGTCAGAGAATCATCAGTTAAGACACAGAAAATACACATTGGTCCATAGGGAGAGACCAATATCATACAAGGTTGATAAATGTCATACATGTTGATAAATGTCATACATGTTGATAAATGTCACACATGTGATAAATGTCATACATGTTGATAAATGTCATACATGTGATAAATGTCATACATGTGATAAATGTCATACATGTGATAAATGTCATACATGTTGATAAATGTCATACGTGTGATAAATGTCATACGTGTGATAAATGTCATACGTGTGATAAATGTCATACGTGTGATAAATGTCATACGTGTGATAAATGTCACACATGTGATAAATGTCACACATGTGATAAATGTCACACATGTGATAAATGTCATACATGTTGATAAATGTCATACATGTTGATAAATGTCATACATGTTGATAAATGTCACACATGTTGATAAATGTCACACATGTTGATAAATGTCACAAATGTTGATAAATGTCACACATGTTGATAAATGTCATACATGTTGATAAATGTCATACATGTTGATAAATGTCATACATGTGATAAATGTCATACATGTGATAAATGTCATACATGTGATAAATGTCATACATGTGATAAATGTCATACATGTGATAAATGTCATACATGTGATAAATGTCATACATGTGATAAATGTCATACATGTTGATAAATGTCATACATGTTGATAAATGTCATACATGTTGATAAATGTCACACATGTTGATAAATGTCACACATGTTGATAAATGTCACACATGTTGATAAATGTCATACATGTGATAAATGTCATACATGTGATAAATGTCATACATGTTGATAAATGTCATACATGTTGATACATGTCACACATGTTGATAAATGTCACACATGTTGATAAATGTCACACATGTTGATAAATGTCATACATGTGATAAATGTCATACATGTGATAAATGTCATACATGTGATAAATGTCATACATGTGATAAATGTCACACATGTTGATAAATGTCATACATGTTGATAAATGTCATACATGTGATAAATGTCATACATGTGATAAATGTCATACATGTGATAAATGTCATATGTGTGATAAATGTCATACGTGTGATAAATGTCATACGTGTGATAAATGTCATACATGTTAATAAATGTCATACGTGTGATAAATGTCATACGTGTGATAAATGTCATACGTGTGATAAATGTCATACGTGTGATAAATGTCATACATGTTAATAAATGTCATACGTGTGATAAATGTCATACGTGTGATAAATGTCATACGTGTGATAAATGTCATACGTGTGATAAATGTCATACATGTTAATAAATGTCATACGTGTGATAAATGTCATACGTGTGATAAATGTCATACATGTTAATAAATGTCATACGTGTGATAAATGTCATACGTGTGATAAATGTCATACGTGTGATAAATGTCATACATGTGATAAATGTCATATGTGTGATAAATGTCACACATGTGATAAATGTCATACATGTTGATAAATGTCATACATGTTGATAAATGTCATACATGTTGATAAATGTCATACGTGTGATAAATGTCATACGTGTGATAAATGTCATACATGTTAATAAATGTCATACGTGTGATAAATGTCATACGTGTGATAAATGTCATACGTGTGATAAATGTCATACGTGTGATAAATGTCATACGTGTGATAAATGTCATACGTGTGATAAATGTCATACGTGTGATAAATGTCATACATGTTAATAAATGTCATACGTGTGATAAATGTCATACGTGTGATAAATGTCATACGTGTGATAAATGTCATACGTGTGATAAATGTCATACGTGTGATAAATGTCACACATGTGATAAATGTCACACATGTGATAAATGTCACACATGTGATAAATGTCATACATGTTGATAAATGTCATACATGTTGATAAATGTCATACATGTTGATAAATGTCATACATGTTGATAAATGTCACACATGTTGATAAATGTCACACATGTTGATAAATGTCACACATGTTGATAAATGTCATACATGTGATAAATGTCATACATGTGATAAATGTCATACATGTTGATAAATGTCATACATGTTGATAAATGTCACACATGTTGATAAATGTCACACATGTTGATAAATGTCACACATGTTGATAAATGTCATACATGTGATAAATGTCATACATGTGATAAATGTCATACATGTGATAAATGTCATACATGTGATAAATGTCACACATGTTGATAAATGTCATACATGTTGATAAATGTCATACATGTGATAAATGTCATACATGTGATAAATGTCATACATGTGATAAATGTCATATGTGTGATAAATGTCATACGTGTGATAAATGTCATACGTGTGATAAATGTCATACGTGTGATAAATGTCATACATGTGATAAATGTCATATGTGTGATAAATGTCACACATGTGATAAATGTCATACATGTTGATAAATGTCATACATGTTGATAAATGTCATACATGTTGATAAATGTCATACGTGTGATAAATGTCATACGTGTGATAAATGTCATACATGTTAATAAATGTCATACGTGTGATAAATGTCATACGTGTGATAAATGTCATACGTGTGATAAATGTCACACATGTTGATAAATGTCATACGTGTGATAAATGTCATACGTGTGATAAATGTCACACATGTTGATAAATGTCATACGTGTGATAAATGTCATACGTGTGATAAATGTCATACATGTTAATAAATGTCATACGTGTGATAAATGTCATACGTGTGATAAATGTCATACGTGTGATAAATGTCATACGTGTGATAAATGTCATACGTGTGATAAATGTCACACATGTGATAAATGTCACACATGTGATAAATGTCACACATGTGATAAATGTCATACATGTTGATAAATGTCATACATGTTGATAAATGTCATACATGTTGATAAATGTCATACATGTTGATAAATGTCACACATGTTGATAAATGTCACACATGTTGATAAATGTCACACATGTTGATAAATGTCATACATGTTGATAAATGTCACACATGTTGATAAATGTCACACATGTTGATAAATGTCATACATGTGATAAATGTCATACATGTGATAAATGTCATACATGTGATAAATGTCATACATGTGATAAATGTCATACATGTGATTGTAGGGTAATAATTTATATGTAGTAGGGTAATAATACTCCAGATTATGTTATGAGAAGAATAGTGCGGCTAGTCTTCAAATCAGAGTCTGGCCGTCCTATTCGAGTGGGGATCTGCTTTATATTTATTTAGGCACCAGCAGTGTATGACACACTGCGCAGATCCAAACCAACTTTGCCTCGAGTCAGTCTTATAAATCTAATAGGTAGTGAGTACTTTTATCGGCCAGTGATATTCCGAGATCTAACAACGCGACTCTGAAGGGGTGGAGTTAAAGAAAAGTATTTTATTGATTACAAAAATGAGGGTAAAAATATAACGAAAAGGGATTTCTGGTCACATTAAAAGCAGGAGTTGTACACATATCATTCAAATCATACATTTAACAAAGGAACAGTCTTACTTTGAAGGAGCGTAGAGGATGGAGAAAGGATTTGGGTTGGGGATCAGTCCACGTGGTTCCTTTGTCTGGGCAGGCGGGAGGTACAAAACCAGCGAGTTGGTCCAGCTGCTGGTCCACGCGTATGCAGCTCAGTCCGGAATGGGTTGCACGCGTATGGTCCAGAGCCAAGGAAAGAGGCTGGTGATGAAATGGTTCGTAAGGTCCCGAGCCAGAGGAGAGTATGTTTGGCGGAGTAGAAGGCCCGATGCGTGCTGGCGCGACCGTAGTAGGAGACACGTGCCGCGGGACGCCGATGGCCAGGGAGGTTGCGATAGTGATTTCAGGAGAAGGCAAGAGAAAGAACAATGGCGTGTGGGTGCTCATATAGGCTTCCCAGGGGGCGTGTCCATGCCGCCCCTGCCCTCTGTGGACAGACCCCTTTTACAACAGACAGTTTGTAAAGGAAACACACAGGATTGATGCTAATAATCATAAGACATGTACAAACACACACCGTATTTCATTACTTTGACATTGATACACACATATGGGGCACAATGCAGATTATTGGAGTACTGGACCCAGGGGTACCGGTTCGCAATTGTCCGTCCCGGGTGTGATAGTGTCCATTGTTCACAAGGGGGCGTCAGAGCGCCGCGGGAGAGTCTTTGATTGTCCGGTGGCAGGAGTCTGTGAGCGAGGGCAGGGTTGTGATCTTTGATCTCTACAGGCAGGCAGAGACAGAGGTGCTTATCCCCGTGGTGACTTTATTACTCTTTTTGGCATCTGTAATCCTCATGATTGATGGCGGCTTGTGGCTGACCCCATGGCTCCTTTGAAGCTGTATCTCTCCATTTGGTCAATGGTAAACAGAGTGGACAGGCTTGGTCCTGCCCTCAGTTTAACCTTACATACCCCCCCCACGGCAGAGATGCACCTTCCGACAAGGTGCATGTCATGTCGGATATGCTGTGGGGTTGTCTTCAGTCGGTCTTCTCGCCTGTTCGGGTGTTAGTGTACAATTTGTAGTGACATGTTACAACATTCCCGTCTCAATGTGACTCAGTAGCTCGCAAGCGCCTAACTTGGGCAGGCTCGTAGCGGTTGGGTCTCGGGCCTCTGGCTTGGTTTGTCGAGGCCGGGTTTTCTCTAAGGCGAGTCCTGGCCCTGCAGGCTAGTTCTAACCGGAATCAGGGGTTTTAGGGAGTGAGCTCCGGCCGTGAACTCTAAGGTTTGGGCCGGTGCGCCTGACTCCTGGGTCTCTTGGTCTGGAAGACTCAAAGTTCCAAGCCAAGAGAGTAGCAGGAGTTTCTACTTTAGGGGACTAGGATACAAAATAGGAAACTTCAAAAATCAAAAAAAAAGGTGGCTGCCTTGGCAGCGGGTAGGAGCGTCGTTAAGGCACTCGATGGTGAGGGGTTCCCATCTTGCTCGTTCTAAAAGGGGAGTGTGAGGGTTACACGAATATATGACGTAGCAAGTGGGGCTTTAATTACGAGGGACATTTCCTGCATATAACTGGGGATGACAGGCATGATTGTCTAGGAGACTGATTAGGTATCGAGGTAGGTTGGTTGGGTCTGAGCTGGTGACTCTTAGTGGTGTTTTAGGCCCTTGGTTCACCTTCCGTGATAGAAAGGGTGACCGCCTCGAGTGGGTGACTTTGGAGGTCCTCGTACTCTGACTCATTGACCTGGGGACGCCGACTCAAATTGCCACGCTCGACGGCGCTGTCGCCCCGGTTTGGTCGTCTACGGATCTGTCTCGTCATTGCCTCCGTGCACCTGTTAAAGCTATCGCGGAGTCGTCTAACCCGTCTATTTAGGACGAAGGCCATGACTACGACCAGGCCGTACCCGAGTCCTACCGCGATGGCCATGACTGTATCGGGGGCGGCCCAGGAGTAGGCTACTGGTTGGTGGTGGATGGTCGGTCGCTTGGCAATCTCTTGAAGGAGATTGTCTACGACCGTAACGTCAACGGTTTGTGCCCCCTCGTAGGTGGCTTGGACTAGGGTAGAGGGTTGAAGTTCCAAGGCCCTTTCCTCAAAGAACTCTGGTATCTCGACCTCTGCCTCGTACTGGTTCGGATACAGGTGGTATAATGCCAGGTCGCCTACGTGCAGGATAGCGTCGGCTGGGACGTCGACCCAAAAGGTTTCGTCCGGGAGGCTTACTCGGGACGAGGTGTCGTGTTTGTCATAGGTCAGGGTCGCCGTTCTAAGGGGAGTGTTCACTAGCCAGCGTGCCCCTACAATCTCTGCTCTAGTTTCGGTTATTTGTTTCCGAGAGGTGACCGTCGCGGGGCATCGACTCCCTGGAGTCATGGGCCTCAGGCCGCAGATGCCATCGGTGCTGTCCCTGACGAAAGGTTTGCTGGGGCAGAGGTAATGGATGTCCTTGGTGAGGGTACACATCCTTAGGTTTGGCGTTAGGTATAAATTGGGGTTACTGTCGTGGTAGGCTACTATGTCTGGGGTCTGGACTCTGACGTGGGCATTGTCCCTCCAAGTCCCTAGGTTAGTGATCCCTTTTAGTCGGTAGATTTTGTCGCCGGGAACTATCGGTAGGGTGACTAGAAAGGCTACCTCGCGGTCCAGAGGATTAACATAGATGGGGACTGCAGCGCCCAGCGTGTACGCTAAGTGGGCTTGCATGGGGGTTACGGCGTCCCGTGTGGCTACGGCTAGAATGTTCTCAACTAACGATAGCGGCACAAGGTATGGCGGGATACGGCCCATGGCTAGGTTTTCGATCGAGGAACTGAGGTGACGTAGCATGTCCTCCATCAGTTGGGTGGTCAGCTGAGTATGGGCGTAGTCTAGTTGGAGGACGTCTAAGAGTTGGTTGACCGCAGCGGAGGTGCGTTTAATCGCAACCTCGTGTGTGTTAAGTACTAGCATGGTTCCTTTTAGGGATTTTCCCAAGGTTACCACGTCGTTCTGTTGTTGGTCAAGTCTGGTTTTGACATCCTCGAGCTCAGAGGCCATTTCTTGTTGGTGGCGTCTGAGGGAGGATAGGCTGATGGCGTTTACCGTGGACATCCCTAAACTAAAGAGGGTGCCCAGGGCGGACGCCGCGCCGAGGAGAGCCCCAATAAATCGTTTGGGTCTGGGGCGGGGGTCACTGAGCTCTGTCCTAGTGATCGTGAACTTCTCTAGTTGCGTCAGCATGTGTTGTATGTCTGCCTCAGCATGCTCCACGACCGTCTGGGTCCAGCGTGCACCTGCCCAATCTTTGAGTGTGACCTTCAAGGGCAGGTTCTTGCGGCAGACTTCACTAGGATTGAGTCTGACAAAGATTCGCTGTGTGTGGAGTCGGACGTCCGTGATGAGGAGCCCGGGTTGTTCCTTTAAAACGATCCCGGAGGCTGGTCCGGTCTCAATAATTTCTGGGGTGCCGAGGCCCAGTATGCAGGTCAGCACGAGAAGGAAAGTGGGCCACATGTTCTGCAAGGCGTGAAACAACTGTTAGGGGTTAGACAAAGACAGAGAAAGAGAAAGTCGATTAGTGCAGCCGAGAAGAGTGTTGGTGGGTGCTGGACTAATCGTGTTTGAGGTCACGTGGTGTGTTCCTAACTGGGTTTTGAAGTGTGCCCTGCTTGTCCCATGGGGCTTTGTTTGTGTGGTTTGGTTTGGCTGTAACAGGCCCATCTGAGGGTGGGCTCTCTACCTTTTGTGACCTCGATTTGGTGCACTGCGGTTGAGAGTTTGTTTCCCACCCTGTATGGTCTTGACCAGCGGGGTCGCGGTTTCCGGCGTAGTCTGGTGGGGCCGGTTCCCACGTGTCCTGGGGAATGTGCCAAGGTGTAATACCATACCTGGTTTTTGACCTGGAGGTGGTCCTGCGGGTCGGTCCTGTATTGGTTTGTCCTCAGGAGCCGGGGGAGTTTCACATTCTCGTCACTCCGGTTTGGGGATACGTACCTTGGTGTTTCGGTCACCGTCCGGTCCGTCGTTTCTACCTGTTGTAGTGCCTGACGTGTGTTGTTTATACCTGTTTGTTTCGCGGTAGGTGCGTCATGGGCGTGTGCCAACATTACCCCCCTCATGCTTCGAGGCACCACGAGTACCAACGAAGTGAGTGTATCGGAAGCAGAATCTAACAGCCCATGGCGTATCGGCATTATGTCTTCATCACGGCCGGGGTTTCTGAGCGTCGTGTCGATCGTGACGTCGAAGGGGCGTTCTAGTGTGGGGTTGATAAATTCTGGTCCATATACGCGGATCTCACAAACAGGGTACCATTACTGTAGGGTAATAATTTATATGTAGTAGGGTAATAATACTCCAGATTATGTTATGAGAAGAATAGTGCGGCTAGTCTTCAAATCAGAGTCTGGCCGTCCTATTCGAGTGGGGATCTGCTTTATATTTATTTAGGCACCAGCAGTGTATGACACACTGCTCCAAACCAACCAACTGATCCAAACCAACTTTGCCTCGAGTCAGTCTTATAAATCTAATAGGTAGTGAGTACTTTTATCGGCCAGTGATATTCCGAGATCTAACAACGCGACTCTGAAGGGGTGGAGTTAAAGAAAAGTATTTTATTGATTACAAAAATGAGGGTAAAAATATAACGAAAAGGGATTTCTGGTCACATTAAAAGCAGGAGTTGTACACATATCATTCAAATCATACATTTAACAAAGGAACAGTCTTAGCCAGAACACGCTGATCCCTGTGTCATTCTGAATGTTGCTGGTTTCAGATCATGTTTCAGGAAACAACGGCAGTGTCTCGTCAGGTGAAACCATCACTCACCCACATGGTTCCTCTGTCTGTTCTGAGAGAGAGAGCTTTTAGCTTCCTCTCTTCTCTCTCTCCCCTCTCTCTCCTCTCCCCCCTTCTCTCTCTCTCCTCTCTCGCTCTTCTCTCTCCTCTCTCTCCTCTCTTTCCTCTCTCCCCCACCATCAAGACTTACGTAGCACCATCAACACATACTATAATTTTCTTTCTAATATTAAATTAGTTTTGGCGATTTCTCAGGCTCTTTCCCGTGTCAGTGTACACTGCCCCCTCTGGTGGCAGCACACGGAGGTACAGGGTTTTATTTAGAGAGACCAGAGAGAGACCAGAGAGAGACCAGAGAGAGACCAGAGAGGCCATAGAGAGACCAGAGAGAGACCAGAGAGAGACCAGAGAGAGACCAGACAGAGAGACCAGAGAGAGACCAGAGAGAGACCAGAGAGACACCAGAGAGAGACCAGAGAGAGACCAGAGAGAGAGACCAGAGAGAGACCAGAGAGAGACCAGAGAGAGAGACCAGAGAGAGACCAGAGAGAGAGACCAGAGAGAGACCAGAGAGAGAGACCAGAGAGAGACCAGAGAGAGAGACCAGAGAGAGACCAGAGAGAGAGACCAGAGAGAGACCAGAGAGAGAGACCAGAGAGAGACCAGAGAGAGACCAGCAAGAGACCAGAGAGAGACCAGAGAGAGACCAGAGAGAGAGACCAGAGAGAGACCAGAGAGAGACCAGCAAGAGACCAGAGAGAGACCAGAGAGAGACCAGAGAGAGAGACCAGAGAGAGACCAGAGAGAGACCAGAGAGAGAGACCAGAGAGAGACCAGAGAAACCAGAGAATAGAGAGGAAACATACATTTCCACCTCCACATGGTTGGACCATCGTGTAAAGCTCTGACTGTATCTTTAAGGATTGTACATTATTTCTGCGTCGTTCCAACATCTGTGTTTTTACTTTGACCAGGATCTGCTCTAACCTGTTCTCTGTGTGTTTGTCCCAGAAACTCTACGCTCCATGGTCCTGGTTCGCCGGATACCATGAACATCAACTGACCATGTGTCACAAATACAAATGACCAAGTGTCAAACTCTCCCAGAGATGGGTCACACTCTCCCAGAGATGGGTCACACGTTGGTAGAGGAGGCCTGAGAGGGTGCGCTGCGCAGCCGCATCAGCCTCTGTTTACTTTTATCACTGAAAAAATACATTTGAAATAAAAGCATGACGTAATGTTTAAACCAGTGCTGTGTCTTTAGGGAGCTGCGGGAGGACTGGTCCTGATGGTCCTGATGGTTCTGCTGGTACTGCTGGACACTGCACATGGTACCTGATTCTATTCCAATCCAATAAGAGACCAGAGAAAGATCAGAGAGAGACCAGAGAAAGATCAGAGCGAGAGACCAGAGAGAGAGACCATAGAGAGACCAGAGAGACCATAGAGAGACCATAGAGAGACCATAGAGAGACCAGAGAGAGACCAGTGAGAGACCAGAGAGAGACCAGAGAGAGACCAGTGAGAGACCAGAGAGAGAGACCAGAGAGAGAGACCAGAGAGAGACCATAGAGAGACCAGTGAGAGAGACCAGAGAGAGAGACCAGAGAGAGACCAGTGAGAGATCAGTGAGAGACCAGAGAGAGACCAGAGAGAGACCGGAGAGACCATAGAGAGACCATAGAGAGACCAGAGAGAGACCAGTGAGAGACCAGAGAGAGACCAGAGAGAGACCAGTGAGAGACCAGAGAGAGAGACCAGAGAGAGACCAGAGAGAGAGACCAGAGAGAGACCAGAGAGAGACCATAGAGAGACCAGTGAGAGAGACCAGAGAGAGAGACCAGAGAGAGACCAGTGAGAGATCAGTGAGAGACCAGAGAGAGACCAGAGAGAGACCAGAGAGAGACCAGAGAGAGACCAGAGAGAGACCAGTGAGAGACCAGTGAGAGACCAGAGAGAGACCAGAGAGAGACCAGAGAGAGACCAGAGAGAGACCAATTAGAGACCAGAGAGAGACCAGAGAGAGACCAGAGAGAGACCAGAGAGAGACCAGAGAGAGACCAGAGAGAGACCAGAGAGAGACCAGAGAGAGACCAGAGAGAGAGACCAGAGAGGACTGAGTAATGTGGTCCATGTGGTCCAGGCCTGCGGACTCAGACGGTCTCTGAGGGGGCGGAGGTGCTGCTGCAGTGGGACGCAGGCTCCAGGCTCAGGTCGCTCCACATCAGCTGCCACTTCAGTCCAGGTCCAGGTCCAGGTGGTCTCAGTCCGGGTCACAGCCTGGGACCCCCGCGGTTGGTGCTGGAGGTGCAGAGGGGCGAGCAGAGGACCTCGCAGCAGGACCCTCAGTTCTGGGGCCGGGTCAGCTGCTCCCAGGGGCCTCAAGGGGAGGTCACTGTGCACTTGACCCGGGTCACCCTCAGGGACTCAGGCTCCTACACCTGCGACTCTGCCACACGGACTGGCTCCTTTAAGACCGGTCAGTATACATACTCAGTATACATACTCAGTATACATACTCAGTATACATACTCAGTATACATACTCAGTGTACATACTCAGTGTACATACTCAGTATACATACTCAGTGTACATACTCTGTATACTATGTCTCAGTATACATACTCAGTATACTCTGTCTCAGTATACATACTCAGTATACATACTCAGTATACTCTGTCTCAGTATACATACTCAGTATACATACTCGGTATACTCTGTCTCAGTATACATACTCAGTATACTCTGTCTCAGTATACATACTCAGTATACATACTCAGTATACTCTGTCTCAGTATACATACTCAGTATACATACTCGGTATACTCTGTCTCAGTATACATACTCAGTATACTCTGTCTCAGTATACATACTCAGTATACTCTGTCTCAGTATACATACTCAGTATACATACTCAGTATATATACTCAGTATACATACTCTTTATACATTTCCTTTCATGTATTCATTTATCCATTTGAAGCCTGCAGGTGCACACACACAGGAAAACAAGATACAAAGTCTGCTTGGTTTGAAAGGGGACGATAGAAGCTTACGCTTTTATAAAACCACCCCCACACACTCCACCTGCAGATCCTTTTCACAAATGATTACAACACAAGACATCGAACATTCAACACACACACACACAAACACACACACACACACACACACACACACACACACAGACACACACAGGCCCAATACCAAGACTCACTCCTCTCACAGACTCCTCTCACAGACTCACTCCTCTCAGGTCTGTGTGTGCTCATTGTGAGGGACTTTGAGAAAGATCCTAAGTGCTCTTTTCTGGAGTGTAATAAAAGGCAATAGGTTTGTTCTAAAACAGTTTACATGCATACAGTTTGTATACATACTCAGTATACTGCACATATTCAGTATACACACTCAGTTTATATACTCAGTATACTCTGTCTCAGTATACATACTCTGTCTCAGTATACATAGCTGTCTCAGTATATATACCTGTCTCAGTATACATACTCTGTCTCAGTATACATACTCTGTCTCAGTATACATACTCTGTCTCAGTATACATACTCTGTATCAGTATACATACTCTGTCTCAGTATACATACTCTGTCTCAGTATACATACCCGTCTCAGTATACATACTCTGTCTCAGTATACATACCTGTCTCAGTATATATACCTGTCTCAGTATACATACCTGTCTCAGTATACATACTCTGTCTCAGTATACATACCTGTCTCAGTATACATACCCGTCTCAGTATATATACCTGTCTCAGTATATATACCTGTCTCAGTATACATACTCTGTCTCAGTATACATACTCTGTCTCAGTATACATACTCTGTATCAGTATACATACTCTGTCTCAGTATACATACCTGTCTCAGTATACATACCCGTCTCAGTATACATACTCTGTCTCAGTATACATACCCGTCTCAGTATACATACCTGTCTCAGTATACATACTCTGTCTCAGTATACATACCTGTCTCAGTATACATACTCTGTCTCAGTATACATACTCTGTCTCAGTATACATACCTGTCTCAGTATATATACCTGTCTCAGTATACATACCTGTCTCAGTATACATACTCTGTCTCAGTATACATACCTGTCTCAGTATACATACCCGTCTCAGTATATATACCTGTCTCAGTATATATACCTGTCTCAGTATACATACTCTGTCTCAGTATATATACCTGTCTCAGTATATATACCTGTCTCAGTATACATACCTGTCTCAGCATACATACCTGTCTCAGTATATATACCTGTCTCAGTATACATACCTGTCTCAGTATACATGTGTCTTTCAGAGGACTTTGAACTCCGTGTGGATGGACCTGACTCTGACGCAGGTGAAGCTTAGATTTTAAAGCTGGGGTCTGTAACTTTAAAGCCACAAAACAGTCTCTCTCTGGTCTCTCTCTCTGGTCTCTCTCTCTGGTCTCTCTCTCTGGTCCCTCTCTCTGGTCTCTCTCTCTGGTCTCTCTCTGGTCTCTCTCTTTGTTCTCTGTCTGGTCTCTCTCTGGTCCCTCTCTCTGGTCTCTCTCTCTGGTCTCTCTCTCTGGTCTCTCTCTGGTCTCTCTCTCTGGTCTCTCTCTGGTTTCTCTCTGGTCTCTCTCTCTGGTCTCTCTCTAGTATGGTTTGTACCTGTGTTCTCTCTCCTCTATCTCCCGTCATACCTGATGTTTCTCTCTCAGAGCCACATGGTCCTGAGCAGACGGAGGACACATGGTCTCCACAGAGGACCAGGATGATCCCTGTTGTGGTCGTCTGCCTCGTGGGTCTCGCCGTCGTCGCTTTGATCTCTGTCATAAAGTTCAACGGTAAAACGGACCAGAGAGAGACCAGAGGGAGACCAGCGAGGGACCAGAGAGAGACCAGAGAGAGACCAGAGTGAGACCAGAGAGAGTGACCATAGAGTGTGACCAGAGAGGGACAAGAGAGAGGGACCAGAAAGAGAGCACAAAGAGACGCTGCTCCCTCTGGTGGCAGCACAGAGAGTTACTAATTAGTGTCATATTTTCCACTAAAGTGAATGGTCTCATTGTTCTCTTTGGTAATAGTTGATGTTTACGACTCCTTCACAGATCAGAAACTACTGAGGAAACTCACGGACCATGTGGAGGACCATGTGGATTCACGACGAGGGTCCCCAGTTCTCCATAAAACAGTTAGAGACGAGGGTCCCCAGTTCTCCATAAAACAGTTAGTTTCAATGTAAATATTTATGAGATAAATTTATTGACAAATAAAAACACACTTTTTTTTAAATTGTGGCTTGATTGTTTTGCA